>JAEIGR010000034.1:1200000-1519876 GCA_018904305.1 Scaptomyza montana
TTTTTAAGGAATAAACAACAGTTCCTTTTTTATATATTTGACTTAAAACAAGTCTGAATTTCCATCAATATTTCACATTTCCTGTTCAAACACCTACAATATATAAAGCTAACAGTTCAGGCAAGCTTTGTGTTATTTCTGAAACAAAAAGTTATTGTCAGGTTCAGAGAAACTCAAAAAAAAAAATTCATTAAATAAATATGGCCAAGCCGACAAGTATTAAGGATGCTCTGGCACGCTGGGAGGAGCGGAACAAGCAGGAGGCCATTACAGCACAGGAAATCGGCTTGCAGTTTCAGTATCCACCCATTGAAAAAATGGATGCCACTCTAAGCAGCCTCGTAGAGTGCCAGAAGTTGAGCCTGTCCTCGAATATGATTGAGAAGATTAGCGGCATTTCGGGCATGAAGAATTTACGTGTCTTGAGTCTGGCACGCAACTATCTGAAGAATCTGAATGGCATCGAAGTGCTTGCTGAAACATTGGAAGAGCTTTGGGTTAGCTACAACAATATCGAGAAGATCAAACAGATTGAGTCGATGAAAGCCCTCAAAGTATTCTATATATCACACAATCTAGTCAAAGACTGGGCCGAGTTTGTACGTATAGGTGTACCGCCAAATCTCTGTGATATTACTTTTGTGGGAAATCCTTTGTACGAGAACATGGATGCGGCTGCCTTTATTGCAGAGGCCATACGCCGCTTGCCCAATCTCCGGAAACTGGATGGAGAGCCAGTCATTCGTTAAGGCCAAGTTGCAGTAAAGTTTGGTATTTGTTGTTGTTTTTGTTTTTTGTACACTCGAAGCATGGCATGCAAGTGAAAATAAAAGATGCAACCACAAACAAGGTCTTGAAAGCATTCATAGGCAGCTGGCACGCCCACTCACACACACACACACGCACACATACACACAAACACACAACAACAAGCTGGCAGGTAAGCTATTAAGAGCTTGAAACTGCTGGAAACAGGCATTGATGATGCTTGCTGGCCTGGCTGTTCTGTGCTCTGTGCAAAACATTTGCTTTTCTATTCTATAGATATTTTCTATTTCTTTTTTGCATCGGCAATAAGAGAATTTTCCAATTTTCATTGCGTTTCTCCTGCTGATGAGCGCTATTGTTTTGTGTTCTGTGCGTTTGTGTGTGTGTGTGTGTGTGTTTAAACCTCAACAAGCTTGTTGTAGGTGAAAGGTGTTCGCCTTTTGTTTTGTTGCCTCTCCGCTTTATGTTCCAACCTCATCACAACTTTGTACACGACAAGCAAAGATCCAATTTTTGTCTAGCATTGTTTGCATATTTTTAACCTACTCCCAATGTAATGAGTACATGTCTTACCATACACAAAGAAGGCGTGGCATGTTAACAAAAAATGTCTTCTGCTTTCACAAACATATATATGTAATGTCTACCTGCCATTCTATGGCATTTGTATTGGGGTTGAACTGATAAAGTTCTTTCGAAAACATTTTATCATTGATATGGGAACGTTTGTATGCTCTAAAAATGTTCTAAACACTTAAGAATTAATTCCATTAACTTTTTTTTTATTTATTGGTCTTTGCTAGAACATAGCCCAATACTTATATATCATAGCTGTGGTATTCGTTCAGGAAATGAACTTATGATAATAAAAACTCTGGCTCCATTTGCTTCAAAGTATTTATGTTTTGTTGTAAATTGCACATACTGTCTGCCTATGGCGGAATGAAGTTACATTTTGTTTGTTTTGCGCGCATAAATAATCAAAAACACAAACGGTCGTTGGCAGGGGGCGAAAAAAAGGAAGGGATTGTTAAAAGGCAGACAGCTTGGCAAACAAACAAAACCAAAATATTTATATATGAGCATTCGAATCTGTACACAAGATAAAAACGCTTAATAAAAACAAAACAAAAAAGAAAACCCGCAAATCGCAGTCAAGAACAAAAAAAATAATGTCTGACACCAAAGTTAAATGTTTTATTTATGCCGTTTTCGTCATTGCTGAAAATTTGCAAAATATCATCAATTTGTCTGCTGTTATTTGGCAAACAATAATAAATTTAGCACAGTTGAATTAAAGAAAAAGGCAGATTCATTTTTTGAAAAATAAATATTGAGATATATAATATATACAATCTTCCCAATATCTGTGCAAAATACATTGAGGAAATAAAAATTTTTAAACTTAAATTCGGACAGAAAAAAAAAGTGTCAAGTATTTTTGAGATAGCTAAAGCCAAATTTAAGTTATAAAAATGTATTTTCTGTTTTCTTTGGTCCCACCTCAAAGTCCAGTTTGTATTTTTCCTGCTCTTATCATAGTTTGCGGCATAAATCACGCGTTTAGTTGCCAAGTGGTTTTTAGAGCCCGCTTTTGCGTTTAACTGTCGTTTGGGCCACTTTTATGTGAATTTCCCCACCCAACTGCCTGTCCGCCAGCCAGCCAACCAGCCAAGTGGCCGTAGCCAACTGGTCAACGGCGCACCGAACAAGCAACCAACATATTTAGAATATATGGCAACACTTTGGCAACACCAACACAACCCTTGACCGCAGCATGTGCAGACATAGAAAAACTAACAGAAAAACAGAACTACCAAAAGAACCGAACACAAACACAGACGATTGCGCAACCACAGCGCAAAAACCACTTCAACTTGCACTGGGTATACCCAGTACTCTCGGCAAGTGTTGTACTACGTATGTGTGTGTGTGTGTGTAGTGGGGCTTACTGTTGTCACTGCCAGAGAGTTGCCAACAACAACAGTCACATACACGCGACTTATTCTGCTGGCACTAGAACTTGTAGCGTAGATTTTTTATAAGCCTTAACATACAATTTGGCATTTGGCGTTTTAGATTTTTGCAATAATATTTTTGGTTAACCCCATTTTGTGTTATTGATGAGTTGGCAAAACATCTAACTATGTGTTTTCGATTATTTTAACTATCTGAAATAATTTCGATAAACATTTGTTGGGCTCATCGGCAATGTATGTTAGAAGTTTATGTATGTTTGTGAAGTTCCTTCAGCGCACTTTATTAAATTGCTTTCAAGATACCCTTTCTTTCAGTTCTCATTTCTTTCTAGTGGCCTTACAACATGATATCAAAAGAAGTTTTTAACCAGTTTGTTCAAGTTTTTGGCACTGGCATATCTTAAAGATACTTTAAGCTGCTGGCTTCACAGACACACAGCTCACATCTTGTGCCTGTCAAAGGCGCATAAATCTATTCAAAGACTTTACGTAAAATCCAGACAAATGCCAGAGATTACAAAAAGATTTTGGGCCGCATGATGCATGAGCCTCAACTGAGCGCGTGTGTGGTTCTACTGTCTCTCTGTCTGTCATTTAGCCCTACACACAAATGTACCCAACACACACTAGCACACTCTCACACACGCAACAACAATTAAAGCCTGATTAATAGTTGCAGTTGCGTGGGGGGCCAAACTCACATATCTCACTACCTTTCGCCAAGTTTCCCTAGCTGAATTATGACTTTTGGTTCCTTCGTTTCGGCTGCTTAGCATACTTTTGGGCCCAGATATTGTTCTCTGTTTGTGTTTGGATCTGTGTGTCTGTGTGTTTTTGTTTGTTGGCATTTTGGTCGGCGCATAAGTCAAATTGTTGTTAATTTCATAATGTTAACCCCTTTAAGCATGTCGCAGCAGAGAAATTACATAAATTCATTTGCCCACCGCCCAGCGGAGTTCGGTGGTCCCACAATACCCACCAAATGGTTTTCATAGTATAAATCATTAAATTTTAATGCTTCCCAGGAGATCAATGAACATGACCGCAAATTATACTGAAGCGTGCTTTCAGCCGCATAAAAGATTTCTCTTCACTTTTTCAGTGTTTTTTTTTTTTTTGCACTCGGCTTTTTATATATTTTTTAAATGCATTTATGTTGAGAACACACATATGCAAAGTGTTTGGTTTGAAGTTGCGTTTTGTGAGTGTTGGCAATGGAAAGAAGAGTTGGGTGTTTGGCTGCCACAAAGTTGTCTGCACATATGTGAGCTGGAGTGTGTGTATGCGAGTTTTGGTTGCTCGTCTGAAACTGTTAAAAATAAAAGGACAAAAACACTTTAAATCCAATTGTATGTTCTTCACATTTCAAGTTGATATCTGTGATACTTTAAAGTTGTGAAAATGTTGAGTGAAGTAAGTATTTATTTATTATAAATAAATAATTAAGTTATAAAAAATCAGATTTATATTGTTGTGGCATAGATTCAAAAACAAAAAAATGATTGAAAACATGAGATGGAATTTCATCAAAAAAAAAATTGCTTGGAAGTTAATAAAATATCAGATTTCTAGGTAAATTAATAACATTTTGTTTTGCTTAAAGTAGTTTTGTAAAATAACCGTTTGTAAATTCTTTAATGAGTATCTTATGTTTGCAAGTCAGGTCAATGAAAAAAATTTTATAAAAAAAAAAATCTGTATTTATTTATATTTGAAAGTGAAACGTTTCAAAAAAATTCAAACAGTTTTTCATGCTAACATCTTTTAAATCATTTTATTTTTGAAGCATATTGGTTTACTGTTTTCACTATGTGTTCCGTTTAATTAGATTTGCAGCAGGGAAACGATGAAAGTTTTACATATCGTCAACAATACGCACAATATTTAAGTAATGAACAGAAAGTTGAACATCCGTTGAATAAAATGCAACACAAACTTGCACTTCCGCTTGCCTTAAAGCGTTGCAACAGAAGCTGGCTCAAAGATTCTATGCAGCAGCAGCAGTAGCAGCAAAAAATGCCTTTCCACACATTGTAAATCAAAAAAGTTTTCTTGTGCTAAATAGGGGCGTGCTTTTCGTATAACTTCCACTTGTAGATATTTCAACTGGTGTCGTTCTTCAGGCCCTTCGCCTACGTGCCACGCCCAAAAAAAAGGAAGAAGAATGAAAGCAAAAAGTGAGCTTGTAGTCGGCCACTTCTCCACGTATTTGACACGAAATCATAAACAAGTTGTGCAAACTTCGCTGTGTCTCTCTGCACATAGAGCTGCATTTTGTGACACGAAGTCAAGCTAAAAATTGTATAAATTAAAATTTTCGCTGCCAGCGAAGGATTTTGCATATAGTATATATGCATACATTATACATTTCCCTAGACTAGGAATGCGTGTCGCTACGAGTGGTTTGTTATAGTAAAAATTGCGCATCTGTAGACAGAAAATGTTACGGGAAATGCTTCAAAGCAGGGCTAAGAACTTGTTAAACAAATGCAATTTATAAATATGTATGCAAGTTGGCATAATATATAATCTAAGGCTCTTCAATAACGTGAGGGATAATTTAATGGCTGTGCAAACTTCTGTGACGTTTTCAGGTCCTAGGTATTAAAATGTATGCGAAGTGAAAAATAAATCCAATGAAAGTTTGGTAATAGAATAATTGAACTCCATGTTCGCAAGAATTTAATAAGGTATTTTCAAGTCAGTGAAGTTTCCAAACCACTTTCAATCTTCATTTAACTGCTCACTTACTAACACTTTGCAAAGCTTGGAGATGTTGTTTTCTTTTTGTTGCCTGTTAATAAGCAGGTTTTCGTATTTAAATATTAAAATTTTGTTTTTCCACATGCATGCTTTCACCTTTTTAGGAACAGCGCTTTCTTTTTAAACACTCGCTATTTTCGAATAGTGCTTGCTGGCTTGGCGTTCATTTACTGCATAACAATAAACTTCCGTCTTTCTTGGCCTGCATAGTGTATGTATAATTTCCGGCATTGCGTATACGTAACCCTATATGTACTCTAAATTAAAATTCATAGATTATAATTAATGCTCTGCGATTAATAGCGTGTGGATGCGTTGTATGAGTCGAGTCCGAAAGAGTCCAAAAGTTTATTTATTCTTACACGAATAGACGAAAAACAAACTGTCGTCGAGCTGATAAGCTTGAACCATGTAAAATGGCTATGGATACTTTTGGAAGAGTTGCTTGGCATTAATATCCATGTTTGGGAAAATATTTGTATTTTGCTGTGCCTGCCACAAAGTAAATAGAGCTCAAAAATACGAAGAAGCAGATGAACGAGATAAAGGAATTGAACAAGCAGCAGCTGTTGGAAAACTCACTCGGTGCTCGACACGCTTACCACACAAATCTCTAGCAATAACAATCGTTTGGGCTATCAAATTCAATTATGCATATACCAAGGCAAACGTGCTAACACACCAATACACATATACTAACTTACATACACACATACATCTATAGTTACTACTGGGGCAGCTGTGCGCCATTTTGTTTGTTCGTTAGCCTTGCGGCTCGCCTTTGTGATTAGTGGCAAGTTGCTTGATTTGCTTGTCTTGGCAGTTATGGCCCGGACAGCCCTGTAGAACAACCTTCCTGCCTGCCTGCATAGCCCTAAATATCCTGCACTTGATTTCCTTAGACATTCACTTAAGTAGTTTTCACAGTCAGCTTAGCTTCTGTTTCTTCTCTCTCTCTCTCTCGCTCTTTTTGTGTCCTGCAAGCAGTAAAACCTTTGCATATATTTTAACATCAAATGAGAAAGGGGCATTTGTTGAACCCAGTTTGGTTAAGTATGCATATGCTTCATCGGGACTTTCAGAATGACATTGTTTCTGTCCAAGCGAGCTCAGTTTTATGTTGGATATTGAGTTAACATTTTTAAAGCAACAAATAGATTATAGCAAATTTGTACATACAATTTAAATAGTTTTTTAGTCTCCTGACCCTTTTGCAATTAATATTCGTTAGTGTATCTTAACACATGGTAATATAACTTTGATTATGCAGATTTGTTGGCTTTGTACTTCTAATTAATGCATTACGTGCCGTGCCAATCGTGCCTCCCATGACTCAGGACTTCTTAACGGGCCAACATGGCAATTTTTTCTAAAAGGCATGGCCCATACTCATCTCTAACTTCATCTTAATGTCATTTAACCGCTTTTGTCATTTCTTTTTTTATTCTGTGCAGATTTACCACACTTTTCATCATTTCTGTAATCGCTTAGCAAGTGTTGTTGTTGTTTTTTAATACATTTCATTTTAGTCTGCCCCTTTTTTATTGCCTTTTACTACGCGCTTTGTCATCTGGTCAGCTACGCCTCGAACATTTCCTCGTGCAACTTCCTGTAGCCGGTTGCCCCATCTTATTGCCCCTTTTGCTGCTTTGCCTCATTCGTGCCTTTGCGCTTCGCTGATGTGTAAATTAATGTCATTTTCGGGCGGCTCTTTGAGAGTTTTGGGTCAGTGCTTTTGCTGTCACTTGCCCGTGCTTTCTTTTTACTTTTTTATGCGTACTGATTGAATTTTTATTATGCTCCGCGTTTGTTTGTCAAATTGTTTTGCATACTTTGCGGGTGCAGGGTGGGACAAACGGATGTTAACCATAATTAAGGTGATTTTATGCAGAATTGTTTTTCCTTATGATGGTTATGCCAACCTTCAGTTTGATGCCTTAATTGATTTTAATACATTTTTTATGCGATTCTCGCCTAAAAGAAGGCGGCTTCCTTTTTTTTTGTACATTAGCTGTGTATGGGTGTGTTTTGGGTGTGTTGTATTTTCATATTAATTGCTCAAACTTTGCCCATTCGACGACGACAACGATGATGGCAAAAACTATTCAAGTACATGTTCATTGCGAATGCCACGCCCACACAAAGTCAAAAATAAACGCCCACACAGCAGCAGTAGCATTTGTTGTTGTTTTAATATTTTTTTTTAATTGAGAGAGATTGCTGTGAGCGCACTCGAAAAACAATGAAATGAAATTTGTATACTCAAGTTTAACTGTGCAGACAAACAAGCAAACATTTCTCGTCCTGCCAGAAACTCATTTCGTTAGCATAACAAAAGGGGGAATGAGTATTGGTTGGGGTAAGGGATAGAGGTAAGTAAGGGGATACAGACGGTGTGTGAGGAGGCTCAGGAGAACTTAATAACCCACTCACAAACACACTAATTTGCACTTGAGCCAAATAATGAGTGCGCTGACGAGTGTGCCACAAATGAGTTGCAGATACAAAATAGACCGAGAGAAGAGAGATGGAGATGAAGAGAATGATAGACATGGCTTGCTACCTCAAGAGGCTGTTCTAGATGAGTTTAGTCCTGAATAGCTCTCAAATCTGGACGCTGTTTGCTCGGGTTGTGTGGCTGTGTCGTTGGCTAATTTCTAATTTGAATGCTGATTTATGCAGTTTGAATGGCATTGTTAATGCGGTTTGTCTGCCAGTTGAGGCACAGTTCGGGCACAAGTTTCATGTTTCAACAAGTGTTTAAGATAAATGCTCGCATAACCCAATTAAAGCGATGCCAAGTCTTTTATAATTAAAATACTACTAAACCCTACACCCACAGACTAAGCCCTGCAATCTATATAAATCCGTAAGCCCTTTTCTCTGACCTTTCACACAAAAGACCCAACCCGGTTAAGAAAAACGCATGGAATCTCAGGCAGTTCACATTTCAACCTTGAACGAATGCTATTCAAACTATATTCGTTATACCTTCTGAGCTGCTTTTGGGTTTATATATATCATATATATACATTTTTTACTTAATTTTTGTGGGAGGCGGATTGCTTGGATTTTAAGCTTACCACAAAATTAAATGATATACAGCTGAGCGACGTTGAAGGTTAATCTCTGACTCTCTTTCTGCTTTTCTTTCCCTCTCGGCTGTTGTATTAAATGTCTGTTTCTAAAATAAAATAAAAATTTATACAAGAACGGAGATAGGGAGAAAGGGGCAATAGAGTGAAGCGCCCGAGCTTGCGCATAATATCCATAAGCCGTCAGGAATTAGTTGCATTTTCATCATTTTCATTTTCATTTTCTCTCGATTTTGTTTGTTTTTTCCTTTCGCTTCTCCTTGTTCATATATTTCTTTTACAGATTTTTGAAATGAAATGAAAGCGAATGTGTTTTGTGGTTGGTTGAAAATGAAAAGGATACGGCGGCGCCCAAGTTCCTTTTTGTGCTGCTACCACAAGATTTCCATGGATAAATGAGATGGTTTTTGTGGTTTGGGCGCTGAAGCTGAATCTGAAGCTTGACACACAGAGACATGGCACAAAAGGCCGTGTACTTGGCAGCTGCTACCTAAAACTAGGAACCTATGCTTCAAACAAACTTAATCCTCACCATTTGATTCACATTCTGCACAACCTTACAGCTAATTAAGCAATTTCACAACAATTAAAATATGTTTTTTGTATAGAAATATTTAAAAATGTTTGTATGGTTTAATAAGTTTGATTCATTTAAATGCATTTTCCTATCCTTTTTGCAGCAACCGCAACAAGTTCATAAAAAGTTATTTTGCCAGAGTTTTATCACACTCGTGGCAACGTTTAATAAGGCGCAACTATTTTAATGATACATTTTCTACTCCGTGCCAAACAAAGTACAATTAAAACTTTTTGCAGACTGGCTTTCAAATAGTGTTAGCAAGACATAATTGCTGCTCTTTCAGACCATGCATTTACCTTTTTCACACAGCAACAGAATATAGCATATATTCATTAAACCAAAACTAAAAGTCGCATTTAAAAGTGGCATTTGATCGTCCGTGAAACCAATGAGCGCAATTATCGAACCCGCAAACCACAAAACAACGCTGCCACTTTTCCTATTTAAAAAGCAGATAACGCTGCTAAAACTGAGATTTTAAGTGAGGATTTATAATATTTTTGATTTGAAAATATTCACAGGTTATTGTTGTTCATCAACAATTTATTGTATGGAAATGTGTTAGAAAGTACAGAATATTTAATAAACTTTTAGGCATTGGCATTTAAAATGATTAGAATCTGCGTATAAAGCCAGCTTTGGCTAGACAATACAACATACAGTTTATGCAAATGGTAAAGGACATAAAGACAGGATGTGCTACGACCACCTCGTCCGTGTGATCCTTTCACCCTTTGGCCCACTCAACCAGCAACCATACTGAATTCTACCGTACTTTGCACTGCAATTTAACAAATCGATTTGTTTTGCGTCGACCGCCGCCGTCATTCGATTTTTATAGCTTTCAAAAAACCAACAGAGCAAATGACCCCGTTACGCTTCCCTCTCTCTAACCACCAACCCCACCCTACCATCAACCACTGCCCCTTCTCCTGCCCGACTTGGATGCAATGCAATAAAATGCGCAGTCGACAGACGGCCTATATTACAAGCCCAGAATATACAAGCCATAAAAAATCGCTAAACGGCTATAATAATGCCATTGCAATGGCAATAAAAACAAGATATGAATTTATCTATTGTTGGTGAAATTGAAAATACACTTACTGATTGAAGGTAATGGGTTTATTCGCATTACTACAAAAACACAAAAATATCCTACGTTATTAAATCGAACTTACTTGAAATTTAATTTATGTGAATTGTAATCGAATTCAGCGTAGTTTTTCGTAGCAATGTGATTTGATTAATTTAAATTGTTTCCTACGGTTTTCTTATCTGGTCCTTTCTTCTTGACTGTTCTACTGTTTTCTATTTGATCTCGTTTTGCAATTTAATAATTCGCAACTTCCTAATGAAGTTTCTTCGTTCTCTTGTTTATTCGTCTCTGGCGCAAAATATAAACTGGTGAATCCCACCCATGGCGCGTGTTTGTTTGTATTCAGTTTGATGGAGTTTATTTCGTGATCGGTTGATTCACTCGTGCTGCGTACAATAAGCTAGTACATAAACATGTAAATAAACTAACAACAGTTCAAATATATGGAATCTTAGAAAAATTGGACAGTGGCGTTGTTATTAACTTGATATTGAATATCAAGTGCATAAATCCACAATAACAAGGATTAAACGTTAAGACGCTAAACACAGACTTATTCTCTAATGGTTAGCAAGGGCGTCTCTTTTTGAAAAAATGTCTCGTGGCCAACAGAAAATTATCCCTCGGATTTCGCAAATGGTCAAACTTTAATAGGGTGCGTTAAGCGAGGTCGTACTGTATCGACTCCTGAATTTGTAAAATTTTTCAACATCAGTATCTTAACAGTCATGGTTTGACATCTTGAATAAAACTGCATTTAACAAAAAGTTATCAAACGATTTTCATAATAATAAAACTGCATTTTAAGTTAAAAAACTACCATAACTTCGTCAAAACTGACCCGATTTTCAAAAGCATTAGCTTACCTGGTTTGGCTTCTACAATATAACTGCATTTAAATAAAATTTGATATTTGGTCAGAATTCATGTTAAAGTTCTATGCCAAAAAACCGACTTGGAATTTGATAAAATCTTTCGACTTCCATAACTTCGGCAAAACTGACCCGATTTTCAAAAGCTATACCTTAAAAGTCATGGTTTGACCCCTACAATAAAACTGCATTTAAATAAAAACATTTAAATACAATTCGATTTTTGGTCAGAATTCATGTTAAAGTTTTATGCTAAAAAAACCGACATGTTTCGACTTCCATAACTTCGTCAAAACTGACCCGATTTATAAAGCAATATCTTAAAAGTCATTTAAAATTTTCCATCGATTTTCGAAACGACCTCAGTATGCGTAACTGGCCAAATTAAAATTTTTTTTTTGTACTGAACAAACAAAGCTTTTGTACTTTTTGTAATACCAAAATGCTAATCTTTAAGAAGCTTAACACAAAACACACCCTATATGTATTTGGAGCAGCCAACATTTAGTGTATTACAAATGCTATGCAGTGTTTTCGTTTCGTATCTTTTTCGCAGGTTTGGTGGCTGAAATTCACTTGTTGGCCTTTGCAGTGAGAAGTTCAATTGAAAGTTGCCAACACCGAATGCAGAGAGATAGAAGACAAAAATGCGTGAAGAGACCTGTCGCCTATTTATGTGCGGGTGTAAATGTGTTTAGTTGTGTGTGTGTGTGTGTGTGTGTGTGTTTAGGTGTATGCGTTCTACGAAACGTTACGAAAGCATTGAATACTTTTTGGCATTTCTCAGACACGTAATCACGTTGAAAAGTTTGCTACCTCTCAGTCTTTCCTTTTAGCGGGTGCAGATCAAAAGGCATTAATGCGCACAACGTTGGCGAGAAGGAGGTGGAGCGTGAGGCGGGAAGGTGGGAACGGAAGTGTGTTGTGCCTCTGAGGTGCGGCTTGGGGCGGGTGTTAAAGGTTTGGGGGCTGTTTGCACATTAGCGTCAGCCATTTTAAGCTAATTTCGCATGTGAAACAGGTAGAGAAACAGTTCCAGTTTGCAGCCAACGACACGCGCAATTATTGCCCGGCCATTTTCGTGATTGCAAGCATAACAGTCGCTGTTTGTATGTGTGTGGTGTGTGTAGAGAGAGGTGTGCGTCTTTCTATGTATGTATGTATGTTTGTATGTGTTAGTTTCGAACGTGGCTGGCATTTAGTTCGTTTGATCTAAACGCGACGGCAATCAAACAAATTGAATTGAAATCGATTTTCGTGGTAATGTTTAAGTTGTGGAATGGCGAAATCATGTAGAGGATTTAACTTTCAAAGTTGCAGCTAGAGCAGCAGCCAGAGGAGCAGGTCATTAGATGCTGCTTAAAATTAAAGACATCGGTTGAAACAAAACTGACTTTTAAAAATAGAAATTTATCGTCGAAATATAAAATTTAATTCTTACAAGCTTCAAGTTAGTTATGAGCACAAGTAATCGTTTACACCCATTATCCTTTTATATATTACAAAGTGGACGTAGATTTAAAATAAAACATTAAACAAACTATTTTTACAGTCCAAAACAGTCTATTTTGACAAAATGCCAATAAAAAGTATTTTCATTTGTGTTGATTTTTAAACCAGATGTTAATTAATGTCTATGACAACTGTTCCACATTGCTGCAATGCTCGCTTGGCCCAAATACACGACAAATTAATCAGCAGCTAAAAACGAAGCCGTGCAAATTAGTTGAATGCAAATGCGAATTCAGAGCAAGAGCCACATGCCAGAAGAATATAAGCAAGAGATAGAGACGCCGCCCAGTGGCACAGTTCACATGCCTAGGCCAGTTGACAAACTGACAGCTGACTTGCCTAATTAGGAGGCAAGTGTAATAAAAATATTACACATACGCCACGTATGTTACGCTTTTTAATCTACCAACAGCAGCGGGACAAACTCTCAACCAGCCCCCAACCACTGCGCGGTCTCCCCCAGCTGCCTTCTGATTCAGTTGCATTTCAATTGACACAACAAAACTGCAAAAGTTGTTGCTGTCGTTCTTGATGTTGGTTGTTGTTATTGTTGTTGTTGTTGTTGTAATGCGCATTCGAAATGAGCACACACGCATATGGGAAGAATTGAGGGCACATTAATGCACAGATCCTGGGCGCGAACGAATGTTAATTTAGACCATCTCTCGCCTACCCCAGCTCGGCCCTCCGCACGCCTTTCAACATTCATAGAAATTTAGATTCAAATGTGCATGCAACTGAGGCTTGCGAGGCCAACCGCAGTATCTCACAAAAGACCCAACACCGCAGCTCCACCCCACCCCGCCCTACAACGTCCCGCTCCGTTCCGAGAACTGCGTATAAAAGCGAAAGCACCAGCCGACTTTTGCCTAGGTTCTAGGCATGGGTATGGTCCTCATCAACCCAACGAAAATGCGCTGTAACTCTTTTCAAATAATAATTAACAATTTATTCCCCAAACAGAATACACACACACACACACACTGGTGCGCGCACATATAGACCCACACCCACAAACAGGCAATCTGAATGCGAATGACGTGCTGTCAACGTTAGTCATATCATTAGAGGCAACGTGTTGCTGACTTTTTGCGGTTTAGACGGGCCAACTGGGGAATCAAATGATGCACTGCAATAAAAGATGGATGTTTATCTATATGGGTTATGTAGAAAAGGCTTTCAGGAATCAGAGATATTTGAAAAGTGTTTCTGAAAAATCAATTTTAACACAAATGATTGATAGCGTAAGTAAGTTTCGTATTTGTGTGCAATAATTGATGAATGATGAATAAAACAAATATAAAAACACAATACAAACACAAGAAACCACCCTATAAAACATGAACTATCCATAGCTACCACAGCTTTTAAGCTAAAGATTGAACATATCAACTTATTGATTATCTTATCCTATAGTTTCTTTCAAATTTTGCAAGTGTAGTTATTAAAAGAAAATAAAGAAAAGGATATTAGCAACAGCCTTCACTCAGTTGCTGATGCTTCTGCTGTTGGTTGATGTTAGATGTTGGCTGTATGCCCCGCTCGAGCTCATCTCATTTTTCGCTGGGCTTGGCTCAGCGGCGCACATTTGTGTGTAGGCGCTCGTAAGTATGCAACTATATTTGTGTTTTTGTGGTTTGCTTTTATATTTGTTCACTCAGACAAAAATACAAAAAAAAAAACCAACACACACTCACATACGCATAGTCGTTGAGAAGAGTCAAATGCATGTGCAAAACATTCCACAACATGTCAAGCGGAAGTGAGTGTCTTTCATTTTTGTTTGCCCTGTCCCCCAGTTACCATATTGTACACATTGTACAAACACATAAACACATAGACACACGCATTCATGTATATCTCTCTCAGCTACCTATCTCATATTCTCGCTGCCACCGACTCATCCTTCTTAGCTGTCTTTTATTTTATTCGCTACCATCGCTGGTCGCTTACTGTTAATTAAAAATCGGCGGGCGCCAAAGAACAGCCTTCAGCAGGCAATGGTAAAATGAAGAAGCTAAAGGAGAAGAAGGAGCAAGAGAAGGATAGCAACAGCAGCAGCAACAGAAGAAAGCAAACGCATCGTATGAGTATTTTAATTAGTTTGCATAATTATGTGTGTGCCTCCACCACACCCCAGTGCACTCCATCCACAGCGGTTTCTCTTTGACAGCTTCACAAATTCACAACAATTTCTTTAAGCTTTAACAACATTCTGATACAAATTGTGAGTGTGTGTCTCTGGTTTTTGTGTATGGGTGAAATTTATTATTTGCGTCCAAGGACATTGCGTTCTATGCATACGTCTTTCACCATTTGCTTCTTCGGGACTTGCATTTTATTATTGTTGAGTTTATTGATGTTTGTCATATAATTTTCTCTCCCACATCCATACCTCCTCTATTTGTCTCATACTTTCATTGTTTTTTTTTATATGTTTTATTTTTTTTTTTTTTTCTCTTCAGTTAACTTTGCCTGTACGCACTCTTTTATGGACACAAGCCCTTTACCTCACTCGCTCGGGGCTTTCTTCTTACTCAATGGGGCGTATGCATAATATCTTTGCTCGGATACTTTCTTACAGTTTTAGTGCGCTGCCTTCCTCTTTCGCCGCTAAGAACTGCAATCCACAGCAAAAGACATAAAAAAACAATCTGAATTGTGGAGCGTTGCAATATGTGCTGCCCATGAACGTTATGTTGTCATAATCTTACAAAGATGTAGTTTTTGCACATGTGTACAATAGCAGCAACATTTTGTAAGAAGTTAAAATAAATAAGGGTCATTAACAAATTATTAAATAAATATATTGTTACTTTTGTGCACTTTACACCCCTTAATAATGTTCAAATGTTATCATTATTAAGTAATGGAAATTGTGTTGAAAATGATAGTCAAATATACATATACGTTGTTATATAAAAAAATGTATGTTTGTATACATTTTTTTGTTTGTAATTTTTGCTTTGAAGCTTCAGAATTAATAACATACTAAATATGTCGCCGATGTATTAAATAACGCTTTTAATGCTAATGCGGCACAAATAGGGGATAAGCGTGTCGAAAATTCAAGCATATGCTACATCGAATTACACATGAGCTGTCAAAGCCAACAGCAATTGACAGCCCATTAAAATTATATGAGCAAAAAGGAAGAGATAACATATATGAACAAACAACGAACGTATCATGCCAGTGAATTTACAGAAAAAATTAGCAATTAGCATTTTCAAAACGATAACGCAATCAAATCTATATTATTTATGCACAGCCATAGATATAATTTTTTTTTTTTTGCTGGTGGTGTTAAAAGCGAGGAGGACAAATCTGTTTGTTTTTTCTGTGCCACATAATTAATAGAGCATAAACAATGACAATGCTTGAAAAAAAAGAATGATTTAACAATTCAATTGATAGTGGATTAAAAACTACGAACACAATTTGCTTATTTAAAATGTATACGAAGATAAAAAAAACAAGTGGAAACGTTGCAGTCGGACGCAACCGACTGCGGCATACTCGATACCAGAATTAAAACCGGTAAAAAGAGGCCTGAATGCAAACGGGTACGGATGCGGCAGGGGTTTACGCTGCCTTAAAGATTCTCCGATGCAGATGGGGATGCCACCGGCTATCTTCATACCAAATTTGGTGACTCTAGCTCAAAGTTTGTAAAAGGTGGGGAAAGGGGGGCTGGGGCGGTATGGGTAGTTGTGGCATCAAAATTTTTGTTGCAGATCTTTGTGAAATGTCAATTGCTATCTTCATACCAAATTTGGTGACTCTAGCTCAAAATTTGTAAAAGGTGGGGAAAGGGGGCTGGGGGCGGTTTGGGTGGGCGTGGCATCCAAATTTTTGATGCAGATCTTTGTGGAATGTCAATTGTTATCTTCATACCAAATTTGGTGACTCTAGCTCGAAGTTTGCAAAGATGGGGAAAGGGGGCTGGGGCGGTATGGGTGGGCGTGGAATCCAAATTTTTGATGCAGATCTTTGTGGAATGTCAATTGCTATCTTCATACCAAATTTGGTGACTCTAGCTCGAAATTTGTAATAAGTTGGGAAAGGGGGCTGGGGGCGGTATGGGTGGGCGTGGAATCCAAATTTTTGATGCAGATCTTTGTAAAATGTCAATTGCTATCTTCATACCAAATTTGGTGACTCTAGCTCGAAAATTGTAAAAAGTGGGGAAAGGGGGGCGAAATGGAGGGCGTGGCTCCAAAACTTTGATACAGATTTTTGGGGGTCGTTGCCAGCTATCTTCCTACCAAATTTGGTGGATCTAGCTCCACAACTCTGGAAGATGCACTCATTCCCGTTTTTGACGAAGCGTTGGGGTGGATGGGGGCGGCTCGGGCAGTATTGGTGGGCGTGGCATCCAATCTTTTGATGCAGTTTTTGAGGGGTCATCATCACCTATCTTGGCACCAAATTTGGTGGCTATAGCTCAAAAACTGTGGGAGATATAGGCGTTTTTGACTTTAAATGACCCGCCGGGGCGGAATGGGGGCGTGGCTCCAAAATTTATGATGCAGTTTTTTGGGGTTGCTAGTAGCTATCTTTCCACCAATTTGAGGCTCTAGCTCCACAACTCTGGAAGATACACGCATTCCCGTTTTTGACGAAACGTTGGGGCACATGGGGGTGGCTGGGTATTGGTGGGTGGCATCAATCTTTTGGTGCAGTTTTGGTCATCATCACCTATCTTGGCACCAAATTTGTGGCTATAGCTCAAAACTGTGGGAGATATAGGCTTTTTGACTTTAAAATGCGAGGGGATGGGGTGGAATGGGGGCGTGGCTCCAAAATTTTTGATGCAGTTTTTTGGGGTTGCTAGTAGCTATCTTCTTACCAAATTTGGTAGTTCTAGCTGTAAGGATGTGCGAAATATGTGGATTTATCGGTATTGGGTTATCATTTATCGATTTGCCAGCCCCCAGTTATCGTAGAACCCCATCTTGACACTTTAATTTACTATCCCATAGATAAAGAGAATTGGAAAGTTTCAACTCTCTAGCTTGAAGGGTGTGGAAAAAACTTGCACACATACGGACGGACAGACGGACAGACGGACAGACACCATGACGGACATTGCACAAAACCAATATACTCTTTACCTTCGGTATCGAGTATAAAAATAGCTGACAATGTCAGAAAGTTAAACTAGAAAAAGCATTCTTAAAAAGATGTCTAATCCTATATATTTATGATTTTTGAATACTTTTAAATTATCAAGGCTTAAAATGCGTCCTGTTGAGTGCAATTGAACCTATTTTAACACTTTCACACCTGTTATTCAATTCAACCCTATTTTACAATAGAGAATACAAAATACTGGCAATGGAAATAATCAACAGCTTATGGATATTGTACATTCAGTTGATTATCAACTGTCATTTGGGTTTCAATTGATTCCACCTGGACAAATGCGTAGCTTTAGCTATGAATATGAAAAATTCACTTGATAAATTGAATGCGCCACGAGGCGAACCAAATGAACAATAATCAAATATGTGAAAAATACATAGAAATAAAATGTAACAGCAAAGTTTGCTCGCAAAAACAATTTCTTTATACATTTCTTCTTCGCTCTTCATCGTCAAGCTGCTGTCAATATTATATGTATTGTCATTGCAAAAATATTACTATGTGAAGTGAGAGTGTGAGAGTGTGGGGCAGTACAAGTGGGAGTGGCGTGTCGTGTGCGTGCTTGACAATGAACTAGTTGCTATTGAAGCGCCTTTGATCTCGATGACGTTGTCAATGTTGATGATGCGCAATTTCTCATGATATTTTCGAACATCATCAATTTTTTTTATACAGTTTTGTTATCACGAAACATTCTTGTTGTTGACGTTGCTCGCTTTGTTGTTGTTATTCTATTTGTCAATTTAACCATAAATATGTGCACATACAAATTTGTCACTTTACAACATGGACGACAGTGAAATATTATTATGATGAAATTCGTAAATGAAGACACATTATTTTCTATAAGAATCTATTGATACATGAGAAAATAGTTAAAGAAACATTTATAAGAATATTTAAAAATGTAGGCCAATTGAGATTTTGTGAAAAGCATAGTTTTAATACCAATTAAAATATTTTAAAAAAAATCCTGTTCCAAATGGATAAATTCATTCATCAGAAATATTGTTGAATAATATCTTCACCTGCATCTTAGCCACATCTGAACTTATATGATTTTATGCCAGTTAGTTACAGCAGCAGCCTAAACAGCCAATCCCCCTTTTGCAAGCCTATGCAAGCCATGCTCACGCCCAGGCCACTTCAACAAGGCTAAAAACTTGCATCACGCATAAAAGTATGCTACATGTTTGCAGTTTGTTGCAAAAGGCAGCGAAGTTAACGTTAACGTCGACGTCGACGCCGTTTGCTGAGTGAAGAAGTTGCCAGTTTTAAGTTTCACTTTCGAGCCCAAGTGAATTTATGCCAATGCTTATGTGTGTGTGTGTTGCCTTAAGGCGCACATAACAGTTAAGTAATGGTTAAAAACTTTGTCGGGAACGCGGCAACCGCCGTCGAGCCATCCGTGCCAGAAGGTAGACTTAATGTGGCACGCATATAACAAGCTGCGCTATATAGAAAATTTACACACACATCCACACTAACACACAAGGGTAACAATGTGCAACGTGGGCGTGGTCTAAGCTGCTTTGTGCGCAACTTTATTAGTTGCGGCAACCTTTTGGCTTTGGTTAAAGCCCTGGGAGTGAATGCTTCAGCTATGCAAGACTCTGCGAGAGTAGTTGCCTTGATTATGAAACCCTCAGCTCATAACTGTAATCAATTTAGCGCTGTGCAATTTAAATATTTAATGCCGCACGTTGTGAACTTTGGCCAACTTTCCTTTTCCTTTTTTTTTTTTTTTTGGTACACAACTACTCGTAATTAGCCTAAAAACTAAGCACTTAATTCTGTGGTCTCCTGCCAAAAAGAAATTTCATAAGATGAAGAAAAGTCGAGTCAAAAAAAATAAATAAAAGTAAAAATAAAATCTTAGTCGAGAATTTAATGAATGCAATTTGTAATAAAACGCATAAGAAACGAGAAGTCGAAAAGTTTTTTGCTTCATTAATGAGCTGATAAAAAACAAAAGGATAGTCAAACTATTCAGTGGCAAAGAGTGAGGTTGTAGTGGGGATTGAAGAAGTGGGGAAATGGAAAAAGTGTTCATTGAAAAGCAGCCAATACTTGTTTTAAGAGAACTTAAAAAAATTTTATTTTTTTTTTAAATAAAAAAAAAAATAGTAGTACGAAATGTAATAATAGAAATTGGCCTGTTTCGAGTTATTGCTTTCAGAAGAAGGTTGTGAAAGCCACTTTTGTTTATTTATTTAAATTACTAAAAAAAGAAGCGTTCTTTTTTTGTAAAATTTGGATGTCTTAAGCCATCAGGAAACATCAAATAAGTGCAAATAACATTTGAACATGAGAGGAAATGTCAGCTTAACGCAGATTTTACCCAGCAAGCACTGCATCAAGCGCTTGATGTTTTTAAAAAAGCAAACTTGATATCAAAGCTTGCCGTCAAGTTGAAATCAAGCAAATGTCTAAAATAAAAGCAAGGCTTGTCTTTTACCTCGCAAAAAGTGAAATATCAATAGTTTTGCGAGCATAAGAACCGTCTGGCAACGTCGCTCAGCCCTCCCATCACTATAATCGAGTAGGCGATAACGATCGAGCATGGAGACGAAGCTCGAGAGTTCTGATCGAGAGTTCGCGGTGAAAGGGCTGCTTACGGGAAGAACTCAGAACGAAGTTGCGAAACGACGCTCGCACAAACGACGCATAAAGAATTAGAACTTGATATTGATTAAATATTAATTTCAAACTCTTAACTATTTCTAATACAACTATTGATAAATCTAAATATATATCTAAACATAGTCGAGTGGATTTACTTTTATAATAGCCTAAATCCTAAATATGCGTTTATGAATTTTTATTGGACATATCTTTATGAATTTTTATACCCTTAACCCATAAATGGGTAATAAGGGTATAATGGTTTTGTGAAAAGTATGTAACAGGCAAGGAAGCATCTCCGACCCTATAAAGTTTATATTCTTGATCGCATCTGCCAGTATTTGCCATGTCCATCTGTCCGTCCGTCTGTCCGTCTGTATGACGCGTGGATCTCGGACGAGCTGACTTCGGATTTGGGATATAAGTTCTCCTATACCATGGCAGACAAGTTTGCTTAATTATCGATAACTATTCTGGTTTCCGATATACTGGGATCGATAACAAAAAATATCGAATTTGGAATGTAAAATGGGTTGGAATGGGTCGATGATCTTTTCTGAAAATTTCATAAATCGGTTGAACACCGATTCGAATTTAATATTGGCTAAGTATACAAGCTTTTAATTAATTTTTTTTACTGGGTTCGGGTTCTTCTAGTTTCTTACTTGTTTTAATTAAAATAATTCAAATATAGTCTGATGCTTTTGAGCTATTGAAAGAATAGTTTTAATTTTTCTGTTTAGGAATCTATAAAAAATGTATAAATTTCTTAGGAACTGTGATTCGTTCAAGAATGTTCAAAAACTAAGAATACATATTTAAGGTCGGCATTATTTTTGTTCACTTCTATTGAAAACATAAAGTCAAAAGGTTTTTTGAGTGAAACTCATAACATAACTCTCCCTAACAAATAGTTGCAAATATTTGAAACAAAATGAAAAAGTTGTGCAAAATTATATTTTCGATTGTGTTTTTTCTTTTTTTAACATCGTTGAAGCTATTCTTAATATATATACATAAGAAAGTTACAAAGGAAACAATTTTTGTTATAAAGCGTGTCCTGTGTTGCAAATTCTGCTTTTTTTTTTTGCTTGGACCCATACACACACACACATACACAAACACACAGCGAGAGGAATTTCTTCTTCATGTTTTTTTGCATGGCTTCATCTTAGTATTTTTTTCTTTCTTTCCGCTTTCAACGAATTAAATGGCATGAAATTAAAAGTTACTACCAGAAATTTTGTGCAGCATTTGCAGGAAAACGTGAGAAATAATAAGCACAAAAGGGACACAAGCGGAGGGCGTACGACAAAAAGAAGCGCCAACATGCGAGAAAATGATAAAAAAAAAAAAAAAATATAAAAATATGAAAAGAGTACAGCAAGAAAGAGCGAGACAAAATGAGAGAGTAGAAATGTAGCTAAAGTTGGGTAAAGTATGCGTTAGTCGGAGGTGGACGGACCTAAGGCAAAAAGACAAGAGGCAAATCTGCTTAAATGTCCAAGCGAATAGTAAGCCTTCCATTTCCTTTTCTTTGCTCCTTCTATCTCTTCCGCTCTTCACATTCTTTGGTTTTCTTTTGCCACGCGCTTCTCGCTTTTGTGCTGCTTTGCGAAGCGCGAGTTAGTTTGTTTTGTTTGTTTCTCAACTGCCCCCTCTATACTAGTAGCATAAATATATTCAAAAGTATTTTCGCAACGTTGTGCAAAACAAAAATTATATTGCTATAAAATATATTTATGACTTATTATTCCCGTGAAATGGGCAACAGAGGACTTGGCTGTGTGAAATTGGAATGGGATTTGATGATCAACAATTGCCATTTAAGCTGACCTCAGAAAAATGAAGATATAACATTTAATAATTAAAAACTGAACAATTAAAATAAAAACTGCAATTGAATTGCATCGTAAAATAAACGAAGTTATTCCATTGGGGTTGCGCTGAGCAGATTCATTAAAAGTGGAAGCTATTTCACAACTTGCCAAAGCATCCAATGTATAAACTTTATTTTGCGGCTATAAGTAGTAGTTTTTGGCAACACTTGTATAGAAATATAAGACAATTGTTTAATGCTTGTCAAGTTTTGTTGAATATTCTTAATATGAAATGATATTTTTGATGCTTATTGTCTTTTAAATACAGCTTAACATGAAAGAAATTAAAGCAATAATTAAACATTAAAGAGTTTTTCTTTTAAATGAAACAATTTCGCTCTTTTTTACATATAATAATTATATATATATATATAATCTTTTGGATTTAGTTTATTCAAAGCATTAGATTGAAGTTAATTTTTCTAACTATTTTCATTAAGATATTGAAAAAATATTCTCAAACAAATTTACAATTCCAGCAACAATTTATGCCACACGTTATGCAATTGTTCCGTTTCACTTTTTATATTTTCTATTTTGTTTTCATCCAAAGTCCATTGGCAACTAAACGCTCCATGTTTGTATTTTTAGTAATATCCTGGCCCTGTCATTTTTTCTCTATTTTTATTTTGTATTTTATCATAGTTTTGTTTTGCTATACACTTGAAAAGTGTATATTAATTTGGTCATGAAACATGTAACGCATAGAAGGAAACATATCCGACCACGTTAAGGATGTATATTCTTGATCAGCATCGAAATTGCTACGTTCGTGTCCGACTGTTTCTCACCCTTAAAGCTATCGAACTGAATCTTTGGTCACGGTCCATTATTTGTTGCAGCAAGCTCTGGTAAGTGATTTGACTATGAAAAACAAGTAAGCGTTGCTAGTGTATACAACATTCGACATGCCGAATATAGCTTTCTTACTTGTTTTGTTTTTTTCTTCTTTTTTTATGTATGCGCGACTCGAAATACATTTTTTCAATCATTTACTGATAGATTTTTCGTTGTGGTTTTATTGCCGGCTTCTGGTCGAATGAGCTTGGACAGACGTAGGCGTATGGGCGTGGCTGTGTACATATGTATATGGACGAACAAACACATAGTTCAAAGTGTTGTAAATATTTGTTTTACAACGCTGTTTGCACTTGGTGAAATTTGCAACAATTTTTTATGCGCCAAAGCTGACGGTCGCTGAATTGCGTTTGGTTTTAGAGCAAGTTGTGTGGGTTGTGAAGGGGATTAGAGATGTGCGGGAGCGGGGGCCGTTGTAGTATATGGGTCTGAAAAATGTTTGTACACTGAGGAGCGGTTGCAGCAGTGGTGGCTTGTTTATTTATTTTTGGCTGCATTTTGACGTGGATTTAGTGAGAGCTATTTTGTTAGCCGTCTCACTAATATTTGATGAGCTCCGAACTCTCTATTTTCTGATACCTTACATTCATCAAGTGCGGTGATAAGGGTCTAAGTGTGCGGATTGTGCAATTAGTGACGCTCAATATTTATATTTTTTTCGATACGAATAATCCGACTACACAAGTAAATAAAATGCGATCTAAAAATAAACACTTTTCTTTCAGGAAACATACATATATGATGAAATGTATATATAATTGATAAATTGTTTAGAAAAAAATAATTATAGCTCGTTTCGTTCCATGGCAAAAGCTCGTTATGACGTCTTTGTTTTATTTGATTTAAAACATCGCTTTATTAAATTTATTTAAAGTGGATTTGCCTGTTGATACAATCTTAAATAACATTAATTTGTAAACCAATTAACGCCTCCAGCGAAATAGAATCTTAATCGACTAAAGTTAATGCTATAAAGTTCTTTAAACTAAAACAAAAACTGCTTATACTGACAACTGCAACGAAAATGACAACTGTTACTGTAACAAGAAATCTGTTCAGTTTTAGTTACAGGGTATTTTGAAGTCTGGAACATACTATTTACTATTCTTTAGGTGTATTTGTCAGTTGTGAAAACGTTTCAAAAGCAATTGCAACTGAAATGCATATGGAATATTTACGATTAAATGAATAGTTAAAGTTGACACCGATCCGAGCAATGCACCCCTCGATGGACTACAACCCCTCCTGTTCCTTCTGATACTAATGGTTGCTGGGCAATTTGATAATGCGCAAAGTCCACACAGTTTAATTAAGTTAGGAAGGGTAGGGTGATGGCTTGGGGAGTGTCTTAGCCCAGGCCAAAAGGTATCAGGCCAGGGCAGGCTGCGTTTGCCAGTGCCTAATTGCATTTACGCTAATCCAATAGATTAAGACGCAGCTGAAGCAGCTAGGGCGCAAGCTGAGGACAAAGCCACTTTCAGTTGCCTGTTGCCTGTTGATTGTTGACTGTTGCTTTTTTGCTTTCCTTTAGCCCTGTTATGCAATGCAAAACAATAACAACATTATGCTACCAGGCCAGCAGTGGCCTGTGACAAGCTGTCAGTTCAGTTGACCTCAAAATGAAAAAAGGCAGCAAAGAAGTTTAAAAGGAAGAAAAGAAAGAAATAGAAAAGCAACTCATATTTAATATCTCCTGCTGCTTAATATTTTCTTAAGCTTTCTATTTCATTTTGAGATAATTTAATTAGCGACTGTGAAAATGCAAATTATGCATAAATTATTATTTATGCGTCAAATGTTCATCGCACACATTTGGGCCGCCATTTTGGCCAACTAATTATATGTTGACATGACATTTATTTGACTTGCATAAATTAGCCAATTAGTTGAGTAGCGCAAATGAAGTTAGCTTCCATCTGCTTTACAGGTGTTGTGAAAGTCAAATGGTTTTCCATGCAAGTGTGTTCCATTTTCCCTGCCCTACCCATCCCATCCCATGGTATTGGTAGTTTTGCTCAAAAGTTGTGCGCAAAACAAGTTTAAGTTGTGAATTTTAAGCCATAGCTAAAGTTTCAAATTGTTGTGAATAAATTGCCAGAACTGCAGAAAGTTTTGAATATGATAGAAGCAGAGTTGCTTTTAATCGATTTATTCAATGCTTAAAAATTCCTACAAATTTGATAACAGATTTTTTAAAAAAATTGATTTATTTTTTAATAAAACACAACATAAATGAAACATTATTCAATTTGTTTGTTTGCCTGTCATCTTTTTGAGGCAGTTGAAAATCATATCAATAGCAAGTCACATTCAACTTAAAGCCAACAGCACGCAATGCATCTAAACTACCAAGAACCTATTGATTGTGTTCTAGTCAAGAGCGCTTAAATAGGAAATCGAAAAAGCTTGTATTGCTATTTATAAGTGAGATGGGCGTCCATCAAGGGCTGTGCAAATCTAAATCTAATGCTTAAATCTAAGCTCTTCATATTTTATGCTTGTTATAAGGAAATTTGCAAGCAGTCCTCCAGTCCTACTTGAAAGTCTTAATAAAGTCACAATAAAAACTGCAAGAATCGAATTTAATACTTACTCTTTCGCTTAACAAGTTTTGATTAGATACAGGGTTTTCAGTTGTTGCATAAAGGTGAACGGACAACAATTTCGACACATGTGCACCGCAGCGTATACGCAATTTTAGTAGTAGCCAGCACACATTTCCGAGTGCAATGGCTAAAAACAACTCCCACACATTTGCCAGACGACGCTTGTCATCATTAGATTAGAGTGCACACATATACAGAGACAAAAATTAAACTGTTGGGCGTTGGCAACATCAGCAACATCAGCAGCAGCAACATCAGCAACAGCAGCAGCAGCAACTGCGTTTTGCTTGTCAGGATGTGCGTTAAATTGTAAAACAACACAAAGAGGGATCTGTCTGCGGAAAAAGAATAGTAGTATGATGTGTGGCAGCTGGGGGGTGGGTGGGTGACTGACACAGGATTTGGCCCAGCTGGCTTCTGTTGTTGTTGTTGCTGCTGAGCTGTCATTGCTGTGGCCAGTACTCGTTTATTTTTGCGTATTAGACGCTGCTATTTTGTGCTTATTGTTTTCCCCCTTTCCACCCAAAATCAGACCTATTCTCTCTACCCATTCCCTATGCTACCGCTACATTTCCTTTGCTGCTTTTTCGAAAATGTTAGCCCTGTTATTTTTCGGTTGTTTGGGTTCTTGGTTGCTGTTGTTCGCATTGTCAGCTCATTTGTAATTTTTGCGCTACGATTTCAAATTAAGCAACCGGAAATGAGCTGACATTTTGCCTGTTGTCCTTGTTGTCGTTATTGTTGTTGCTGCTGTTGCTGTTGTTATTCTGGCATTGGTTTAACGACACTTTTTGGTATTCGGCAGCGCTTCGTGCTGCATTTAAAGTTGTCCAAAGCAAATTTGCTGTTACTTACATGTTGTCCATTATGACAATATTAATATTTACATATGGCTAGCTATTGTCCAGCCATATCCTTCACATCCTTTATAAATATGCTTATGTATGCGTGTGTTTGTGTGTGTTTTTACTGCACACATGTTTCCTTTCCTATGGTCGTATGCATTTTGTATTTTCTTGTTTATTGCTTTATATGGTGCATTAACCTTACTTTTTCGCCCCGCACCACTACATTTCTTTCAGAGTTGTCAATATGTCTTAAAAGCTAAGCAGTAAAAACAAAAGCTGGTAAATTAATATCTTTTGTTTTTACTTAATTTTCGTTGACACTTAAAGTCGATTTTCAGACTTAAGTTAAATAACTTAGGCTATTTGGATAGCATTTGATTAACAATAACAGCTAGCTTATCTAAAAAAATTTTTGTTTTCATATTAAGTGATATATCATCTGTTGTCCAAACAAAACACAGAACAGAAAATACAGAACAGACTTGTTGGCACAAAAGTAAAGAAAAGCAAATATGAAGCAATTTAATTTTCAAACATAAAACCTTAAAATGTTAAATCTGATATTGAACAATTTAATTTGCTCTATTTTTTTTTTATTGATTTCCTTGTTTCACTTTTAAACTTTATTTGTCTTAGGATCATTTGAAACTGTAACTCAAAAAGCTGTTAACTTAACAGCAAACTAACAGCACATAAATTTCCCTTAACAGACAAAAATTCGAAGTTGGAAAGCTTTTATCAATTACATCATACATGGACGGCACTCTTCCACAGTCAGCTGTTCTCTGCTCACATAAAAATCGCAACGAGCGAACCATAGCCATGCCCGACTCTAACACACTTCGGCTGCTTTCGTTAAGTTGCGAGTCACAGTTGTGAGCACCCGAAGAGCGTTAGGCAATGGGCAATTTGGTGACAGCGCGGCTGCTGCCGCTGCCGGCGACTGCGAGTGCTGCCGAGGCAGGCAAAGGACGACAGCTTCCTGCTGCTGCTTCAGTTACGTTGATAATGTCAAAACGTTTGGTTCGTTGTGCTGCTGCTGGTGCTAGTGTTGCTGCCGCCGCTGCTGCTAAGGCTGCTGCTAACGAAGCTGCTACGCGAGGACAACAACACGGCAACACGAAAACTGAGAAAACTGCGAAAACAGCGACAACAACGACAAAACCAAATGTTGCACGGGTCGCGCCTGGGGCATAAATAACTAAATTAGCGTTTGGAAACAATTAATAAAAAAGAAATAATAAATAAGAACGGCACATAAAGTTTTATTTGCCGTGAGAAAAACAAATGATATCAACAGCAGCAGAAACAATGACAACAACAAACAATTGGATATAACGCGGCCCATGGCAAAGTGTCAAAAATTGTGAGAATTAATATTTCACTAGAGATTTGAGTGCTTTGGCAAACAAACAAACAGTGCAAACAGCGTAAACTTTTTTCGGTTTTTACAACATTTTACGCTTTTTGGGCCAACACACAAAGTTCATACAATATACTTTTTTTGTTGAGCGTAAAATTATGAGAAATATGTGAAAAATGTGCAGCAGCAACAACAACAAAAGTGACCCAAATAGCAACAACATCAGGAGAAACAACAACACGTAGAAAAGCACGGTCCGGTTTCGGTTTCGGATTTAGCTTGGGTCCCGTTTCCAGTCACCAACCAGTCTCAGTGTCGGTCTCAAAGTTCAAATCCCAGCCGTGTTCTTTGTGTGTGTGTGTTCTTTCTGGTTCATTTTTGTGAGTGGCTGAGTGTGTGTGTGCGTGCGTGCGTGTGGGTGTTTGTGTGTGTGTGACTGCAACAAGCGAAACGTTGTATAACACTAAAACGTGCTAAATTTGTTAATTTATGGCCACAGACTGCAAATACTCAAAAGCAACAGAAACGAGCAACATAACATTTGATCTTTGTTATGCCCCAAAGGTAAGCCGCAATCACAATTATGTTAAACACTAAACTTGATTTGTTACTTTGTAGTACAGAGATAAAGAATTTTAAGTTTTATTGAACTTAAAAGATTGACAAAAGCCCCAAATATTATCTTATTCTTATGAATGCACAAAATAATATATTACTAGATTGCACACAATCTCTATTATAATAAAAGTTCAATTGCTTTTGGACAACAATTTGTTGTGGTGATAAACAAAGGGCCATGAATCAATTAACAGATAATAACTTGAAGTCCAACAAAATTTGTAGGATCTTTTAATAGTATTTTCTGTTAATACTATTTTTGAGCTATACCAACAGAATAACAACAATTCCACTCTCCATCTATCTATCAAGAAAGGAAAAACAATTTATTTTGACCACAAATACCTTAAGAAATAATAATCTATGTTGAAGGAAATCATCTGATCATTTTATTTTGGAATTTAATTTTATGAGTTTTAGACAAGAAAAGTGTTTTACTTTTTTCAACAATTTTTTTACTTACCTTTTAAGCGGCTCTTGGAAAATTCTTCCATATCTTGGCTAAGCTCAGAAAACGTTGACACGCAGTGTTGCATTCTTGCAGGTTTATGAAAACTTTTGGATAACAATTGTCACCGGGCTTGAGGGTCTCACAGACAGCATTTCCATAGTAAAACTTTTGCACATTTGCATCATAGCTATGACAATCGCTGCCAGATATTTCGTTTAGTTTCTTATAGCAGAAACATTCGTTACATCGGTATGTGCAGTAAGCTGCAATTAAAAATAATTATTAAAATATGTGAATTTTGCTTGTTAAATATTAATATTTACCAGTTGGTAAAACGACAAACAGTACTAAGACAAACATGATTCAGAAATATTATATGTTTTAAATGGCAATTGAAAACACTTATTTTAAATTAAATTGGCTACGCTTATTAGTCATTAGACACGCCATTTAAGAGCTGTTGTAACGAGTTAAATAAATTAAGTTTACTTTATCGTAGCAGAAAGAAACAAATATATCTCCATATATATTTTGGCTAGTTTACAGTTCCATAGATTTTATTAAAATGTTTACATGAAAATGCTTCCCATATATTTATCAATATCTTGACAAAGTCTTAAGTCTTTATGTTTTTCAAAGTATCCTCTCTATATAACACTTAAAGCCTTTAACTTTTTTTCGCACTGTTTCAATTGTTTAACAAAAAATGAAAGCAACTTTGTAAGCCCATATAAAACTCCAATTGAAGCCCCTGACCTATTTCAATCTACAACAATACATTGTTGTGCTCAATGCTCAATGCAAAACAAAAAATAAAAAATAAAAGCGAGTTTTTCTTTCACATTGTTCGAAAACGCATTCCTTGTTTTTGCACGTTGCCGGCTTTTTGTTGTTTCTATACACTTTTTAGTTGTTTAAATTTTTTGGGGCTAACCCAAAAACAAGCAATTTTGAATTCAACGCTTTTGCTATTGATTTTTTTGTTTCTGTTTGTTGTTCTTTTTCGCAAACTAGTTCGAACATTGAATTGGCAACATTGTTTTGGCAGAGTTGTCAACAAAAACAAAAAAAAATAAATAATAAAACACAAACAGAAACGTTCGATATCGAAATCGAAAATACACAACAAATTTATTGGTCTGAAAAAATATGAACAGTTTATTCCCGCTCTTGCGGCTAATATAAAGGTCCGTAGCAGCCCCATTCCCAGCATTTGGCGCACCTGTTTGGCACAAAATAGAATGGCGGACAGCAGCTACAGTCGCAGCAGCCACAGCACTCCATGCAGGGCAGCACTGGACCGCAGAGTCCGCTTGCCAAGCGGTAGGAGACTGAGCCGCAGGGTCCCTGAGCACAGCAGCTCTGTCCACAGCAGGATCTCGCGTTGCAGCCGCCTGGACTACAGGGGCCACACGATCCACAGGGACCACAGGGGCCACACGATCCACAGGGGCCACGGGGTGCACAGCGGTTGCTGCCACATTTGATTTGGCAGGGCATTTAAATAGCTTTTTTGTGCAGCACCTCACCTGTTGCTTGATTTTCAATTTCCTTTTGCAAATGAGCCACGCAAAAAATGTGCTAAATATAGAAAGGCAATTAGCAGAAGCCTTGGTTTTATTTAGCACCTTTTTTGGCTTCGATTGGCAAACGTCGTTAGTACAGGGAATTTACAAAAGTAAATGTTTGTTGAATATTATTTATGATACAATTTTTTTCAAGCATGACACTTAAAGCTTCCTTACATTCAAATATATTTTGTCTAACCTTAAAGCCTATTAAATTTCATTTAAATTTGTATTCGCTCTTGCGGTCACCTATTTGGCTTAACCAAGATAACTGCTGCTTCTGCTTCTGCTACTCCTCCTCTTTCACACTCCATCTCTCTTGAATAGTAGCTAAACCACACAAGTGAGTTTCGGCGACCCGCATTCAAAAGATAGATTCTGGTTTGGGTTTTGTGGGCTTGCCGCTGCGGTTGGTTGGGTCAGTGGGGCTAATGTAATTGATTGTCTGGGCCTGGCTGAGCAAGACCTGAAAAGTGCACTACGGCAAGTGCGAAAAAAAAAACTGGATTGTCTGCCACTCGTTTTCTCTGTCCGTTATTCTTCCAGTCTGTGTGTGAGAGTGTAGTCTGCGATTTTTGCATACCAACTGCATGTGAACTGTGAACATTGGTTAGGGCTGTTTAAATTTGTAAACCATTTCGTATTTAATGAATACTATTTACCATAGTTTTGAATGATTTTCCAATTAATAGAGCTATAAAGTTCTTTTTCTCATTCAGTTGACAAAAAAATTGAAATTAAAAAAGAAAAATAAAATCACCAAATAACATGTCAACACATTTGTGTCCCAAAAGTTCTTTTGAATATAATCCCATAAGGTAGGCGATTTCATGCGAACTTGCACCACGGTGCCTGGGTGTCAGATTAATTTTGCTTTAGCCTGCCACTGTTTTTAGCATATTTTTTTGGTATTTTCTTTTTTTTTTTACTGTCCACTGTTCGCTGTGCGAGATTTTCGTGGATTTCAACACGGGCTTGGCAAGATTTACGAAATAGTCTGGCCTGCCGCGTGCCCTGTTGCGTAGTGGCTCTCTGGGTCTGAGTCTGGGTCTAGTGCTGAGATTTCAATTGCACAATACAAGTTGGCGATGCTGAGCATGTCAACAGCTGTCACGAGCTACGGCGTCGACGTTGAACTCTGTCTATGAAATAGATTTCATTCGAAATCCTCACTCTGACCCGGCAACAACACCTAAACCACACCAACAGCACACACACAATACCCATTCCGGCTTTAACTACAAATTTTCAGTTTTTCTGTTTTATTTTTATTTTTTTTCTCTTTTCTTTCACCTCCAAACTTTTGCAATGTGCGGCGGTTGGGCCTGTGCTTCATACAGTATTGCCTGCAACAATCATCGTTTGTCCAATATGCGTTACACTGGTCGCTGTTTTGCACCCACGCCGTGTGGCATCTACGATAATTGCTCTGCCTGTGGTGCAGGCTGTTGTGGCGGCGGTTGTTGTTGTTGGTAGTGTGTTAACAATAGAAACATAGGACAAGGCGGCAGCTTAAGTGACGGGTAAGCCTGCTTTGCAGCAGCTTAAAGTCGTATAAACCACATAGTTGGCTTTTTAATATTGACTGGCAATCGAATTAAAATGATCAAAAGTGAAAAATATAATCTTAGTTGTTGCCAACAAACGTCTCACATCTACAAATTTTACAGTTTTCCGAGTAAGTAATAAAAAATTTTGCCCAATAACATTTCCTCACAATAAATTTCAAAATATTCCCAGCCAACACCGCATCTAACAAGATGTGCGGCGGCTGGGCTTGTGCCTCCTATAGTATTGCTTGCAATAATCCAGAGCTGTCCACACTGCGGTTTACCGGGCGGGACTTTATACCAACACCCTGTGGACCCCATGACAAGTGTTTCACCAAGGATACAAGCAGCAGCCGTGGCAATTGTAAGCGGCCGCAAAATGTTTTAGTGAAAATGAATCCATGTTTGAGCCTGAAAAACACTGGAAAGCCCCAAGAAGAATCCAAACAGGTCAAAGAAAATTGGAAAACGGCATACAATAAAGTCAAGTGTAGTCCAGCACTCCCTACCAAATAAGCAATTGAAATATTTCACCTTGTCCGACAAAGAAAATAGATTTTTTTTACCAATAATACAATTAAATATGTTTTCCAGTTGGCACATCTAATAATTTGAATTTATTCTTATTTGTATTTGAATTTTTCTTACGATAAAGTCAAGTGTAGTCAGCACTTCCTTCCGAAGAATCAATGGAAATATTTCACCTTTTCCGACACAGTAAAATATATTTTTTTTACATATATTATTTTATATGTATTCTAAATATGTTTTGCTGGCATATTCTGCAACTCAAATATGACAAAAATTCATCTGATTGAGCCGTTAAAAAAAGTTTTTGTTTCAGTTTTTTTTTTACAATTTTAATAACGCAACCACAAATGCAATTTTACAAAGAGAAACCGATAAAAAAAATGTTCGCCGTATTCCCACGCATGTGCATCATATGCAATTTGTCTGATAAATTGAATATGCCTCTTAGTGCGTCTAGTAGAAAGGTCCAAAGCAACCACATTCTCCGCAACAGCAGCACCTGTTTGGGGGGCAGGTCCAGGGGCCGCAGGGCGGGCTAGGACCACAGCAGCAGTTATTGTAGTTCATCGCAGGCAAAGCGGGTCCTACCGGACCATAGGCAAGGGCATATGACACGCTTCCACAAGCAGTATTACACATTTTTCTTTAAGATATTTGTCTATACGTAGAAGATGTGTTTTTATATAAACTTTATCAAAAATTGTTTTAAAACTTACCAAAGTTGGACAAACAAAATATCTTTGTGCGACAGTTTTTTGCGTTGGGAATGCGAACGAAGATTTTTTTTTCGTTTCACAAATTTATTTCGGAGTTACAATCGAGGGGAAAGACGAATAAATAATAATGTGTTTAGCTAGTGTAGTGAAAGGAGCGAGCTTTATAAAGAATTTAAATTCAATGCCAACTTGATTTGTGTTTTGAAAACTTTTTGAGGCAACTGCAACCAAAAATCGATCAAAAGTTTCTCATGTCGAAGCATATCTCTTTTTTTTTTTTTGTACAAATTTCACACATCAATGATTTAACACCACGACGAGCACAAAAAACCTAACAACAAAAAACACTATATACTAGAAAATAAAATAGAATTTCTCTAAACGACAAAATAGCGCAACAGTTTCGCCCCATAGCAAAAATAAGAAATCATTGAAACATGTCTAAAAAAAAAGTAGTACTGAGTAGAGTGAAGTAAAGAACGGTCCATAAAATGCCAGAGCAAAGTAGATGGCAAAGGATTTTGCCAACCGTGTGCCTGCAGCTCAGAGCTTCAGGACTCGACTCTAAAACTGGCAAAACTAGAGCAAAGTCGAAGTCAACCCACAGACAGCAGTAGAAGCAGCCATGAAAGTCTATTAGACTCAACGAAGCAACCTTAACGTCATTTCAACTCGATGGGGGTTAATGTCTAAGTATGTGTATGTGCATGTGTGTGTGTGTGTGTGGCACATCACATGACACAACACGACAGGCTAGCTTACAGTCGCTGTGTATGGATGTGTGTGTGTGTGTGATTCACAAAAGCTGACAAGCTCATCGATGCCTGAACATTAGCTAAACATAAATTACATAGATGACTGCACAACAATTGAGGCGTTTATTATAATGTGTGTTCACACTTGAAGCTTTTTAAGGCACCCAACAGTCCCGGTTCAAGGCATAGGTGCGGCGCAGGGAGAAAGTGCAGACTAGAGATAAAATAACGAATATTTAGAATAATTAACTTTTTTGACTTTAAATCAAACGAGCAGTATTAAGTTAAATGGGGTAAGATATAAATATGGCATTCAACATTAAGAAGTTATAATTGAATTTGATTTAAATGATGAAAAGCTGAAAAACAAATAATATGCAGGGCATAATATAGAGTAAATATATATTAAATAATTTATTGATAGCATTGAGCACTCAAATGAAAGCTTTTTAAGTTTATTAGCTAACTAATACAATGTTAATCTCTTTGGCTTACAAACATATTAAGCTAAGTAAGTTAGTTAGAAACAGTTAAAATACACTGTACTGGAGGAATTACTTTGATATTTTTATTTACTTTGGAACTGAATAATTCATTCGATGAATAAATTCGTCTCATATAATATTTTCCCAAATAATCTATACCCGTAAACTAGTTTGTTTCTGATCGATTCATCGGCAATCAACGTTGAAAATAATTTGAAACCTGTTACAAATGTGAAAAAGCGATTTTGAAAATATTCTTTATTAAAATATTTTGGTTTTTTGTCCGTTCTGAATTGAATTCAACAACTTCTGCGAAACAAGAAAGTAAGTTTTATTGATTCGACTACTATAATGGCGGCGAAGCGAAGCCCGCGGGGTATACAAGAATTTATTGCTTACTTATAAAACATATTACCTGCAATGTTTTACCGAACTAGATTTCGCTTTTGCACAAAATCAACTTTGCGTGCACACTTAGAAAACTATTGCAAAACTTATTTAGAAATAGCAGTAAAAAAAAAAAATGCCAAAACCGAATCAAATGCGACTCTCGAGGTTTGCGCTGGCATCTTGAAGGCAGATGGCGGACGCTGCTTGTGCCGCTAGAAAAATGGTAGCCCACTTAAGATAATCTCATTGGTGGCATGCCAAAAAGTTTGCAACGCGCAGCGAACGAAAAGAAAAACAACACACATAGCATATAAAAATGTCACCACAACGAACAAACCAAAAATAAAATGAAATAAAAAACAGAAAGTAAAAAATATCAGCAAGAGCAACAAACAAAAACAATAACTAAAGAAAATTGTACATATTTCTTTTTGAGTCAAATAGAAACGCAAAAAAAATTGTAACACAGGTTCTTTTCTTTTTGGTCCTATGCGCCATTTTGCCGTGTCCTTTTTACAAGTGACCACGAAGAAGAAGAAGAAGCGGCTGCAGTAGCAGAGGCATTTGGGCCACTTCATTTCACTCCAGAAACATATTGAGCCGCTGGCACTTGAGTGTGCGCCAAGAGATAAGCCCAATTATATGGCCTCAAGTGGCGGCAAGCCTATTTGCCATGCTCCAATCTGGCTTGGACTGTTCGGCTCGGTCCGGAGTCCGGACATCCACGCACAACTGTATAAATTAGGTAAAAATCGTATCTTATGTGACGTGGCCTTCATTGAGACAAATGCGGAACAGCTTTTAGCCTTGGCTTTAAGTGCACTTTCTCTCTCTCTCTCTCTGTTTGCAACAACACTTTAAATCTATACATATATATATTTGAACAAATATATAGTATGAATGTATGGCATTCAAGATACTATTAAAAAGGTATCCGTGCGAGGCAAGAAAATGCCTGTGAACTTTTGGCATGTCACATTTGTCTTCAAGTTCTCGTAATGGGCAATTTTTGGCAACTGCTTTCGTGTTTTTGGCTTTTGTTTTCCAAGCAGCTCGGTGTGTGAGTGTGGGTTTCTCCATGAGCATTGTGAGTGCAAGTGGGCGTGGCTTGTTGTATGCTGTTCTTGCGACAAGTGCTCTTTGTGGTACCCCGATGGCATGTCAAGACTTGTGGCATGCCAAGCAAATTATTGCTAAGAAGTGAAACGTTGACAAGTGCCCCATTGAAAATGAGACACTCCAATCGTCAATATACTGGACACAAGAAGTTTAGTAAGAGCTCAAAAGAGTATGTACGTGCCTCGTAAATTGACTTAAATATTCAAGTGTTTACACACAACGATAAGAGCTGTTAGGCAGAGATAGTTAAAGGCTTTGTTTGATTAATTTTTTAACTAATAATAAATTCCAACTTGGTATGAATAAACTGATTGTGTGGGGTATTGGTTTTCCAATCAACTAGGAGTTTAGACCATTTAGGTCCGTGGGCATTTGAAACATGTTAAAGATGTCGATACGAGTTGACAAACAACAAAGATAAAGCTTACATACTACGGCGAAAATGTTTGAAATATGAACAATGAGAATCGGTTATGCTCCATTTTGGTATTCCACTTTTGTGCTTAGAATGCGGATCCATGAACGAGTCCATGTTGCAGAAGGAAGCATATTCTTATAAGGGATTTATCCACTTGCGGAAATTCATTAGTAAACTAATACATGGTGTAACGGGATGAAAGAGTTTCTTTATTAACATTACATCTTGGCCCAGCACGTCTGCTTTATCTTATGATCATACTACGACTGGTGCGCTTCTTTCGCGTCCTCTTTAATATCAGTTCTTAACAGTTGTTCTTAAAAGTAAAGTGAGCGTGTCAGATATCGCTAAGGTTGGTATCTGTTTGGGTGCATGATAGTGGTGGCCAGCTACAGAGTGAAATACCTTTCTTTGCTGTAATTCTATTTCAATTTAGATACTTTTCACAAAAGAAGAGTTTTCTTTATATGTAGAATTTCACTCAGTGTGTATGTCACATCATTAAATCTTACTTCTAGCTGCAATCCTTTATTCAAACACACTAAATCCAGCTCGCATTAAACCAAGCGAATTATTGAAAGCGAATCGTGATTTTCGCTGGCAGGCCAAGAATTTTGACGATTTCTTTGTTGTTGTTAAACATTAGGCGTTTTGTAAGAAGTTCTGCTGTCTCTTTATATGTTACCATTTGCCGTTTCCTTTTTCTCTTTGATGCTGCAAAAATATTATTCGTTTATTTGCACAGCCTTCTCGTCATCGTCATTTGCTGTTAGCTTTGTTTTGTTGTTATTGTTGTTGTCGTCGTCTACTTGGCACCGGCGACGTCTGCTGCTTTCTCCTTTTCCATCGCCTCAATACAAAAAAAAACAGCACCGCCAATCCTGCTGCTGCTTGGTTGGTTCGGATCAGTTCCTTTCTGCTTATTTTTTTTCGGGGGTTTTTTCTGTGCGTCTGCCAAACGTTAGCTAGCTAGCTAGCTTTACCCGCGGCCCCATGTGCGTGGGTGCGTATGAGTGATATTTTTTTTGTTTGCTTCGTAAATGCTGGCAAACATAAAACATCAAATGTAAATTGAAAGTCGTTCGTGTGTGAAACTGAATGTGTCATCAGTTGAAGCGTTTATCATTTTTTACAGCTTTTGGCTTGGGCTTAATTTAAGAAGTTTGTTTTTGTTGTTGTTGTTTTTCATTTGGCTGGCGTGTCAAGTTGCCTTTAAAAAAAAGTGTGTAAGCATATTGAGTGATGGCGTCGTCGAGGGGGGAGTGGGTGCGTGAGTGAGGAGGCGTGTCTAAGTTGTTTGCTGTTCTAGTGGGCGAAGGCATTGACTGTGCAATGTTTTGTAAAATTTTTATTTCCGCACAATCCCGCCCCTTTGATATGACCATTCTACGCGCTCGCCCAATCGTCGTAGATATGCGACACATGTGGCAGCAGCATCTTTGGGTGTTTCTGTTTGAGTTTGCTTGCTTTCATGTAAATATGAATGCAAAGTACTTGAGCGTAAACAACAGCGACATTCAGAGATTGTCGTCATATGGCTCATTGAAATTTTATACAAAAGATTGGCGAAAAAAAAAGAAGAGAATTAGAACTAAAGATGAAACAGTAACAGGATTGGGAAAAATCCAAACATGAAATATAAGCTTATTATAAATTAAAGGGTAATGCCAGGATATTTTATATAAATTACCATAAAAGATTAAAAAACAAAAAGTGTGCTTAAAAATTTGCATTTATGTTGAGCACAAAAATCAAATTAAAATTCAAAATCAATTATGGAAATGTAAATATTTTTAATCGATCATGTTAAAATAGCCAACAAATATATTTCAATATTCAATAAGAGAATTACAACAGTTTTTTAAGAACTTAATGTATCAAATGGCAAAATTCTCATATTGCATGTTTGAATTGTTTGTTGTTGTCGTTTACTAATTATAATGTTGCCAAGGCCAACAAACGGTTCAACTAATTTGCCAATTTCTGGCGCCCAAAGCATTTATTACAAAAACAAATACAGCCACAACAATGCCAGGCGATATTATTGACAAAAGGCCGCAACTCTAAAAGCCATGCATAACCATGTTTATGTGTATGTGTGTGGATAATTTTTGGCTTTTGTTTTGTGTGTGCTTACAAATAATTTACAAATTAATTGAAAATTACGCAATTAACAAATGTTGCGACTCTTTCTCTTCCACTCATGCAATATTTTGCATGCCATACAAATGTCAAACTCATATACAAACAATTGCGAATATGCTAAAATGCGTTTCAGCTGTCAACTCTCCTGCAACTGCATTTCTGCAAACAACTACAACAGTGCAACATTGTCTACGAAAAAAAAAACATCTGCCAGCTGTGGTTAACTTGTTGTTGTTGTGAGTGTTATTGCTTTGGCTGGCTGTCGTGGCACTAACTTCATGTCAATCCTTTGTGGCTTTGCCAGTCGTTTAATTTGAATTTAAAATGTTACTTCTACATTTTTGTTTAGCTCTGCAACTTTCCCAACCCAATGTCCTCCCTCATATCCAAGTACTCGAGCGCACTTGTTTTCCACTTATTTACAATTACCACATTTTATTATCCCCCCTTCGTTTCATTTGCTCTACGCCCCCCTTCCCCACCCGCTGCCCACGATTGCTGCATTAACATTTTGCCATTTTATTTACACTCCTGTTTATATTTGTCACACTTTTGTCTTTGTTTTCCCCTGTCGGGTGGTCGTCCATTCTCATCCGCTCTGCACTTGTCGTACATTTTTAACTGCATTTTTGTGTATTTGTCAAGGCCCTGAACCTCTAACCACGATGCCCTTGCTGCTATTGTGCTGCCCTTCCCTTCGTGCCCAGCTGGTAGATTTTGATTGTATTTTTGTTGATTTTGTTGCAATTTTAATTACTTTAATGAAAGTTTTAATTGCAAAATGGCAAAAACGCAGATACAGACCGGGAGCAGCCCCGTAATGAGTTTCTGCGGTCTAAGAAAGGTTGGCAGCTCCGACAGTTACGACAGCGTCGACGTCGACGACGCCGACGACTACTTTAACAACAATTACAACGACTCTAAAACAAGCACAACACACAGAAAATCACTTTGTATTCTAAATAGTTCTCGATAGGTAATTTACAGGAGCTACAACAATTGATTGATATGGAAATCAAGTAAAAGCTTTTAGTGAAACAAGTAAAAGTTGCACAATAAACTTAAAACTGGAAAGTTTCTAGAGTATATCGGGCAAAGGGAACATTAATATACACAATGAAGCAACAAATCGAATACTAGCCACAAAAAATAAATGCTTTAAAATTTAAATAGAATAGAATAGAAGAAATGCTTAATACATTCCTAAGAGTAAGTCGAAGTAGGGTTACATTGGCTCATTCAATCTTTTTAGTCGCATAAAACCATCTGTCCCAATTAGATCTTCTCGTAACTTGTTACCCCTTAACATAGGTCATTGCCCGAGCAACGATTTACTTCATGAACCATTCTGTGTAATATGCTCTGACTATATAGAAATAGAGCAGCCAAACACCGGAATGCCAACATCCAGTAGGAACCTACAAGCGTGGCTACCATTCTCTCGTGTTTCGTGAGCGATTCGCCAGCCACTTCGCTTGCTGGCTTTGCTGGCTATACATGCTTATTGCTATAACAAGTCCTTATCTACGCAGCAAAATAAGTTAGTTTTAATCTTCAGATTTGAATTTTTAACAATTAGTCAATCATTAAATAAAGTTTAATATAAGCAACACATATTTATTTCACTTAAACAAAATGCAGCAACTAAACTTTTTGAAAACAAAAATGTATCAATCACATTGCGATTGCATATCAAATGATTTCAAATGTTCCGCTGTAAATGTTTGGTTGAAATGCTTTGAAAATTTATTTTTAAATAATACAAAGACAACAATCCGTGCATTTTCATACGATTCCGATCAATGACTTCAAGTTATGCCATATGCACACAAATGTAATGGCCTGTTAGCGTTTGTCTTCTCAGTCAACTCAATGGAGAAGCTTAGAACAACAACATCAAAAGCATTTTTAGTTGAGAGAGAGAGAGAGAAAGAGTGACTCAGGCCATCGCTTGACCCACAAAGTCAAACAAGCAAATCAGCACAAAATGCAAAAAATAAACTACAATATGTTTGTGTGTATGTAAAGAAAACGCATGTCATACTTGTCGTTCTTTCTCTGTGAGAGAAATCGTTTAAATAAAATATGCACACAATTGAGAGACCGCAGGGCACTGGGAAATGAAATAAGTGAGCCGTGGCAACCAGGCAAAGAAATAAATACAAACTCATAGATATAAAAATCAAAGCAAAAAACCAAAACAACAACAACAACAACAACAGAAGTTGCAACATCGACTGAAATGTAAGACTGCAAAGTCAATGAACTGCAGCATTTATATGATAAAAAAAAGTAAATAAAAAGCTTTGAAACTAAGAAATAAATAACACAACAACTAAAAGTATCTTTGAGCTGATGCAGAAACTGTGACTTTGATGACGTCGTTTTGAGTGTTGTTCAGCAGCGGAAGAATAACTCTTATTGTGTTATTTATATGCATATAGAAAGCAAATATAGATTTGTATTCCTTGTTGGCGGTTGGGCATGTGTGTGTGTGTGTGTTGAGTGTTTGCAACTGGATTGGAGATACGATAACGGAAATGCACAGATGTGAATATTGAAAATTGAAAGAAACGCAAAACCTTTAAGCCATAGTACGTATACGCAATGTTGGCAGGGTCGAATATTTGAATATTTGGTGTTTAATTTCAGATTCAAAGCCGTATTTGGGAGTAATAACTAAAGAGTTGTACTTCATTAAACAACAACTGTTGTCTGAAAGTTACGAAAACGTTTTTAAATTGAAATCCCTTGAATATCTAAAAGTTTCGTAACTGTAACACTTTATGTCTGTCATTTTCAGGCCACTTCGTGTTCTTTGCACAAATTGACTTCAGCTGTTATTTAAGCCTTTGATTCGTTTCTTTCTGTGCAAGTTTGAGACTCGTTTAATGCATGCGCCGTCGACTTTGGACATAAAGCGCATTAAGCCGCCTTGAATACGTTTCCCTTTGAATTGAAAAGTGGCAAGAGCGGGGTGAACGAAAAAATAATTATACGTGTGCACAAGCAGAAAAAATAAATGGAAACTTAAACCAATTTATATACACTTGCCAACCAAAAGTCTATTAAAAAAATAACACAATATTTGTGTTAAATTTTACATTAAAAAATAACCAAATAAATTTACAAACTTATTCATTAATTTTTATTTAAGCCAGTAGAAAAATTGATATCGTTGTATATTCGTAATACTTTCAATAATAGAGTATAGAATGGCATTTTTTGGCAACAAGCTTTTAATTGCACTTTGTATGCGCTCATTACCTTAAATTGAGAGCGAGACACACAGAGACAGCTGCTGACTCTTTCTGGCATTGGCAGTCTTTTTAATGCAAAACTTGGCAGCTTTTTTGGACAATTTTACTGGCCCAGCCAGCAAAAACAAAAAAGAAACACCAAACAAAACGAAGCCAGAATTTTAATGCATGAAAAAAGTAAATGCAAAAAATAAAGGTTCAAAAGGAGAGAGAGAGAGAGAGAGAGAGAAAGAGTGAGAAGGAAAGGGAGACGGATACGAAGGAGATAAGAGAGAAAGAGTTCACATGTGTGTGTGTGCGTGTGTGTGTGTCACGTTTTGTTGTAAATGAGCGCTAAAGTAGCAAAGCGTTGGGAAAATTGGAAATGGAAAATGGAGAACGAGAATAAATGAAAATGATATTGCCAAAAGCGTTACGAAAAAACTTTTAACGACGAAAACAAGCCGAAAAGGAAGCCTTCGGCACCACACACACACACACACACACATGTGTCAGACTGTGTGAATTTTATTTAAATGTGTAAAAGGACTGGCAAAATAATTAAAGTGTAGATTGAAGTTATTTTTGGCGCAAGTAAAAGACAATTAGGAAGTTGTCCTTAAGGAAGCCGGGGGCGAGGAAAGAGGTGAATTCTTCTCCAATATGCGTAATTTCAATTAAACGCCAGAAAAGGGAATACCCCTACTAGCAACTGACATTTGGTTTAGGCTAAGTGCCATTTGCACCTTTTGTTATTTCTTCAATTTTTTTTTTTTTTTTTAATTTCCTTTTTTTATACTTTGTTGGCCGTTGGCTGTGAATGCTATGATTTTTTCATTTGCAGCAGCACACGCGGATTACTGTTGAATCGAATTGGCGTTGCTATATACGCCAGAGAAGAGAATAAGGGGGAGTGTGGCGGAGGGTAGGGACTGTGTGTACATGTGTGTGCATTTGCTATTGGAGTGATTTTTAATTAAAGTGCTGCGTTAATTGCATTAATCTCGGTGTTTGCATGGGCGTTAGTTGCACTTGCACACAGACCAGACTAATGGGAAAGGAGACAGCAGGGGAGGGAGAAAGAATTTCGAAAGCATTTCAAATTTAAGAACACACCATCTGAGCAATGTGCATTGAAACGATTATTTAAGTAAACTGTAAACAAGAAACGACAAAAAAAATAATCAAATCTAATAAAAAAAAAAGAATATAAACCAACTAACACAAAATTGCAACATTTTAAGCAACGACTTAAAAATATATTGTGAAAAAATTAGCAAAATATATAAATTTATTCATATTTTATTGATTTTTCTTGGAAACGCAATAAGACGAGTTTTTGACAGTACCAAGAAAATAAAATATGTATAATAGAAAAAAAAACAAGTAAGAAGGCTCTAGTCGGGAGAGCCCGACCAGAAGATACCCTGAACCCAGTTGCAATAAATAAATTAAATTTATATAAGACTTTGGTATACTGACTTAACTTCAATCGATTAAATTCGATATCTCCGGTGTTTCTTAACCGATTTGGACGAAATTTTCAGAAAAGATCTATCGCTACCCAATATTTCTACCCTCATTTTTACATTTTCTAAATTCGATATTTTTTGTTATCGATTCCATGTGTATATCGGAAACCAGAATAGTTATCGATAATTTGAAGCAAACTTGTTCTGCTCATGGTATAGGAGAACTTATATCCCAAATCTGAAGACTCTAGCTCTTGTAGTCTCTGAGATCCACGCGTTCATACAGACAGACAGACGGACAGACGGACATGGCTATATCGTCTCGGCTGTTGATGCTGATCAAGAATATATATATTTTATGGGGTCGGAGATGCTTCCTACTGTCTGTTACATACTTTTGCACAAAACCATTATACCCTTATTTACCCATTTTATGGGTTAAGGGTATAATAAAACCTAATAAAATAAAACACTGAAAATGATTGAATTAAATTTAATTGAATTTTGTGTTCAGAAAGAGTTTAATAAAGAATAATTTTCAAAAATCATATTTATAAGTAAGTCAAAGTAAATAAAATATAAATGCTATACATTCAAGTAATTGCAAAATTCGAAAATCTTATCCAATTCTTTGTGACTTATATCAAATTTATTATCTTATAATTGCAGCTGGTTTCTGTGACTAGCCAGACGACGAGTCGGCCGGCAAAGTGGTCTAAATACAATTGACATTTATTGGCCAATATATATTTATAAGGCGTCCGCCCAAAGGAAGTATCTGCCACGCAGACACAACACATTCAAAGATAGACATAAAGAGAAAGAAAAAGCAGCAACAAAAACTAAAAGAAATAAAAGCAATAGTAAAAACTTGGTTTACATATATATAGTATCTGGATGTCATCATTGCTGCATAAGAACTGGCAGCCAGCTCGCATGCAAATGCTCAGCAGAACGACGACGACGACGACGTCAAGAAGGACAAACAGCAGCACAATGTCATCCTGTGGGCAACGTGGGCGTGCCCAGACATTGCCGTCAACGGGCACTAGCTGTATTTGCTGGCTGGCATTGCTCGTTCTATTAATGTTCGTGCCGGGTAAGTTAATGCTACAAAAAAAAGAAATACTTGGAAGCGAAAACAATATCCAAACAAATCTAAATTCCAAGCAGAACAAAAAATTATTTTGCCAAATCGAAGCTTATTTTGTAGAAGATTTGCGCAAAGTCCGGGGGGTTCAAGAACTTTGTGACGAAATATTTACAAAAGTTGTTAGGCCGAAAAACAAATGACACGAAACTGACAGCCTCGCCGAGCCGACGATAATTAATTTTTAAGCTGCACAAAATGATGCGCGGACATTTGACAAGCCGAAAGACACAACTACTGGGGGCGAGAGGGAGAGCGAGGACGCAATCAGTGGAAATTGTTGATGGGTGGAGAGGAAGGCAAAATCAATCGTTCGTAAAATAAACAAATCTTATTTTCCCATAAACATTATTTCTCATCAGCAACAGTGGAAACAGCAACAACAACAACAATAAACGATGACAACAAATATTTTTCATAAATGCGCGCATTCATCTGCATAAAACGATGACCGGGTAGATGGGTGGATGGGGGGAAGGAAGGTTGTTCAAGTGAAATATAGATAGTAGCAGAGTGAGAGAGAGAGAAACAAAGAGTGTAAGGGAAAGAGAACACACAAATTTGATGCCCCAGGCTTGCATTAAAACAATTGACGAGGGCTGCTCAAAATGCTTTGTTGCCAAATTACAAGAAATTCAAATTAACTGGCTATAAATAATTTCCAATAATCTATTAGAAATGTTTTATAATTGTTTAATCAATTTTGTTGTTAATATATATGTAAATTATTAGTTATATTCCTTAAATAACTAAGTTAAACACAGTATCCTTTTATCATTATTATTTATTTTTATTGACTTCATAATATTTATAATAATAATAGCTATAATAAGAAGAAAGCTTTGCTTGAAAAGTACTCGAGAAGCCCCCAAAATGATGATGTTGCAAAAGGAACTATGAGTTACTTAATATCCATCCAGAGACTGCCGTTTGCTATTTTGCTTTTCTTTATGCTGTTGTTGTTTCAGTTATTTGGTTTTTGTGTGTAGCGCTATGAAAATGCCAAGAGGCACGCGGCAAAACAAAGGCAGACAGTACAGCACAAGTGTAAACAAGTAGCAAGCCAACAACACAAACCAAAACAACATCAACGATAAGCGCTGAAAGCAATTTTTCCCTAGCGTATACTTCATAATTTTTTGCGTGATTAAGTCGCATTTGCTGGGATTAAATAGGATTTTCTTGCAATTACCCAACAAATGCAGAACTTAGTTTGTTTCAATTTTGTTTGTTTGGAGTCCAAGCTGTAGAAATCAATTTCTCTTTATTCAATCTTCTCCCGTCGAGCGCGCAAAACAGAGTCAGTCTGTGCTTCTGTTAAACTACAGTATTAACGATTAACATTATCAATGAACTTTACTCAAATAGGTCTGTTAAATGCAATGTATCTTGTATATCTGTGTTTATTTATCTTACTAGAAAACTTAGAATGCGAAATTTAGATACAGCTCAATCGAAAGGTTCTAATTTATGACCGGTTCAAATTGTTTGGGCTTCTGGAGTTTTCATCTGATGACTGTGGCTAACATGCAACATGTTGTTAGGTGCTGCAGCAGAAGAAAATGCAGTCATTAAGACGACGATATACAAAGAAAATTTCATTTTGGGCTGCTGAAGATCAAATACCCTTGCGAATGTATGCTATATAGATGTTTGATTTACAGTAAATAAGTGTCAAGGCATACATTCTTTTATTAGAAATGGGAATACACTAAGATAGAGTGATAAAAATAACATCTTTACAGTTAACTGTAAGACTTACAGATGCAAATCGTTAATGTAAAACTGCGATTAGCCGCTGGAGGATTTCAGGAAAAGCTTAACAGCTAAGTCATCCGCCTCGATATCGAGAACGATAACCAGTTATACTCGCGACTATAGTTTTATCTACGATTATGATACATTGGACGATTTGGCCGGCTTAAAGCTGTTCATTCACAATTTTCAATGTTTCGAATCACACCAATGATCCATTGCTTTGAGCCCGCCAACGAAATGTTTATTTGAATCAAAAAGCTTTAATCAGTTTATTTAATTGTTTCAAAGAGTTGCCAGTGAATTCAAATTGATTCTTTTTTTAAGCATTGCCCACCTTAAGATTGAATTTATAATACCCTCAGCTAGAGTATAGATGCAGAAGCAATCCCTTAAATTGGCTTCTGCATGCAGGTTGTGCAAGCAAAATTTGGCTTGGTCTTGGTGCAGGTTGCTGGCCTATAGAAAAATTAACATAGCACACATACGCACTGTTGTATGCAGTGCTTTGTTTGCCAAGCACCCAACTCTACTGGTTAGCTATCCCTTTGCCGCCTACCTCTTTGTGATCGACACAAAAGCAGCTCCACTTTGCATATCACACGAACTTGCACTTTGCAGCTGTTGTTTTTTTTACTTTTTCTTGTATCTTTGGGGGTTTTCCTTGTGATGGAAGAGAGGTAGTGGGATTGTGTTTTGTCTAGCAGACATTTGCCGTTTACTGTTTTGACATTCCAACTTGGTGCAGCTGATGGAAAAGACAGGACCCAAACGACCCGACTGACAACCTCTTTTTTTCATTGTGCCATCAACTATTGTGGGCGAAAGTGTGTGGCCCCTGTCACAGCCTGTCGAGTTGGAAATCCAATGGAACTGCTTGTCTCTCTCGAGAGGTAACTCTTGAAGATGAGTACGTATATGAGAGTGCCAGGTTTAAGCTGAGTTGCAAATAGATTTTCCTTTTTGTTAAAAGCTACTATGGCAAAGTGCAACGACAACAAATATATAAGACAATAAAAATATCGGTTAGGATAATTCCTTATAAATATATTGTGAAATTATTTGAAAAACGATAACTTGCATAAAATTGAGCAAAAATTGCATAAAATATCATTTACTAATTGGTTTATAATTATTTGTAAGCAAAACTACAAAATAATATTTAAAAAAGCTTGAAGCTATATAATAAGTATTCGCTTACCGATACTTACATATGTATATACAATTTGCCCCTCTCCATCGAATAATGAAACAATTTAAATTTTTATTAAGCCCGTATAAACAAAAAAAATTTGTTTTTTCATCGCTGGCAATTGAGAACAATTTATCTTGTCGTTAATATTTTGCAACCTTATATGTATGAATGTTTGTTTGGTTTTTTTTTTTTTTGTACTTTTCATGTGCATATATCAGTTTTAAAAGGCCTAGCGATGTCAGTCGGGAGCTGAGCTGGACTTAAATGATAGTTAAAATGATATTTTAATAGTTAACCAAAGTAACAAAATGTTGGAAAATTTGCATTTAATTTGCACAATTGAAAAAAAACGTGAGCCAAATTAAAATACAGAATGTTGTGTACTTTTTGAATTATGTAAAAGAATTGTTGTTTTTTTATTTTTAATTTATTATTTTGTTGTATTTTTTGTGGAGTGCGAGCTTATAAAATATATAATGAAATAGCAGCACGCAAATAACGCACACAAACAGCTGAAAAGCTGGCTTAAAATCTCATATATCAGCTTGTGCCCAGTCGCTCCCTAAATTCCTTTCTATATTTTTTGTATTTTTCGACAACAACAACAAATGATTGCAAAACCAACAAGATGGTCAATGTACCCGCAGTTGAAGTTGTAGTTGTTGCTTTTTATTTTGGTTATGAAATATGAGTCAAGTTTTCAATGCATGCCGGATGCATTCATTACCGTTGACGACTGAGTGCGGTGCGTGTGTGCGACAGGGAGAGCGAGAGAGAGAGAGAGAGGAAGTGAGAAAGAAGAGGATGCAACGAACTTCATGCATACACATGTTGGCCATTATGCAACTATAAGTGTGTGTTTGTTTGTGTATTTGTATGCCTCGCCGACTCAGTTTTGGGATATTTCTCTTTTGCGTTTTTCTTCGTTTTTTTTTTACATTTATAACAAATGCACTACACAAACACATACACACAAACTTTATGATCTCATGCATATGTATGCGTTTATAAAAGCCACTACACATATACACGGGCATTACAACTGCCCTTCGCAAAAAATGAAAAACAAAACTTTGCTGGAGGAGTTAAGCAATGAAAATGCCATAACAGACTTGGAACTCAAATAAATTTGGATGCAGTAAAAAACGTTGATATGAAACAAGATCTAAAACGAATTATAAGAAAATATAAAGGTTAACATGCGTATAGATACTGAAATTGAAGTTCACTGAAAATTTTCTTTCTTACTTTAATAAAATAAATGTTCCGGATACATTTGTTTAATTGCTTTTCTCACTCAGCAAACGACATGATTAACAAATTGATTGCAAGAAATTATCCCTTTTCTATTTGTTTGTGGAAACAAAAAGTTTCCCCAAAACTTTTCTCGACCGATTGGTTAGCAATATTCCGCCCTTGTTGATTTCTAAAAAACTTCTCAAAGCCCATAATTTCTTAATCTACATCAACTGTTGACAGTTTTATTAAAAAAAAAAAAAAGGAAAAAAACAACTGCGAAATGTGAACAAATGAACAGGAAACGGAAGTTGTATGACAAAAGCTGGAAAGAACCAGAAAAGAAAGAGAAAAACAAATTCGTAAGAACAAAAAAAACACAGCCCAAAATATGTGTAAATTTGTTCGCGTTCGTTCAGTTCGGGGCAAGTGCCAAATGTCACAAGACCCATAGAAAACCAAAAAAAAATAAATAAATAAAATGGGTGAGACGAGCCCCTGGAATATGTTATAAGCTGCCAGCGGTCGCTGTTTGTATTGATGTTTGTTGAAGTAGAAATGAGAAAAGTTTTTGGGGGGCCGTCAAAGTAGCAAATGCGGGAGTTGAGGGTGTGAATGGGAAAGAGTGATTGCGCTTATTTTATATTTGTTGTCGCTCTGCGAGGGGACAGAGTTTTAGTTTAATAATCAAAGCAAAACGCGCTGCTACTTTCATATATGTCGGCGAAATTTGTCGAATTTGTTTGTTTTCCGTGCGCTGGCATAAAGCATATAATAAGAACAAGCGAGGAAGGAGAAGAGGCAGAAGGCAGAGGAAGTACAAAACTAATGTAATGGAAGTTTGAAATTATTGAAATTAAATGAAAACAAATAAATATACCCGGCTCATTCTTTTCCTCATCGTCTGTTTTATTTATTTATTTTTCTTTTTTTTTGTGCTGAAGTTAAAAGGTTCTGCTTCTGATTTTTGGGGGTGTCAAAGCGACGCGTTTGCCGTTTACCACTTGAGGGTCTAGGCTGAAATAAAAAAGCACATTGGGAATTAAACAAGTCAAGTTGTTACACACCACTTAAAACTGTAGAAGATTTCTTCTTTTATCTACTCAATGATATTATACACTAAACTTTATTAAATTGTGCCAAAAAGTATTTGTTAAGACCTTTTCTGTACCTGATGTTTCAAGGAAGTTTATGATTTTCTTAAATATGTTTTCCGCAAGTTAATCAAAAAATGTAGTTTAGCTAAATCTTGAATCTGAAAGTGTATCGCAAGTTCGTTGTGTCAAATCTATGCTGAACTCTTGTTTTTTTGTTTATGAATAACTTGGTAGTCGTGTCGCTTAATGGCGTGTAAGTGAACAAATTGCCTAGATTAGTGCCTAAATTAAAAGTGAAATTAAAATAAATTAAATATTTGCTCACAATCCGAAGGCAATTGGAGGCTCTAAGCTCGAGAGGCCGCTGGCATTGTTTTCATTTGTTTATTCTTTTTATTTCTTACTTTTTTTTTTTGCAATTTATGTGCACGCTTTCGGGGTGCTTTTTATGCCAAGCAGAGGAAAGAGGAAGACAAGTGTCATGGAAAATCAATTAGTGTAAAGTGGAACGCTTGTTATAGCCGAATATATGTACGCATTTGGAATGGGTATGGTTCGTTTTCCGGGTTGACTAAGTAGCTAATTGAATGCTGAAACATTTTGAACAGCAAAAATTATGCATAGAATTGGCCAAAACATTCATAAGGGGATTTGTTAGTTGTGGCATTTTTTACAAATTTTAGAATTCCAATCTTTATATGATTATAAAAATCTAGTTACAACAACACATTTTTACATAGCAATCTCGTTAATCTAATATCATAAGATTTGCTCTGTAGTCCTTGCGAACCGCAACTAAAGGATGTTGGGCACCTGTCCTCGTTGTCGTCGGTGTGTCGTCGTCGCCAGTGGCGTCACGATAAATGTTTATGTTATGACATCTTTAAATTTTAAGGTGCATTAGTGTAAAGTGCTTTTTTCGCCAAAGATGTAAAAGAATGACGCTGAAAAATGTGCAGGACGAACGAGTACAGAAAATGCTCTTAACACTTTCATTTTTGGTCTACTCAGTGTAGGTATGTATGTGCGTGAGTTTTCAGATTGCCACCCGACGCAAAAAAAAGGAAATTTCTGAAAAGCCATTAACTTGAAATCTTAAATAGATTTGTCAACTTGGGAACAGGTTTTGAAAATGTTACGACATTTAAGTGTGTAATTTGATGAAATGGTTAATAAAGAACCAGAAAAAAATATAGTTTATGGGCAAATCATAAACAATATTATTTTTTTCGCGTCTTTGTGCAAATTAAATATTTCTCAAATATATTTGCACAATTTTTTTGGTATAATTAAATTTTTTGATATTTTACAGAACAACACTGAAAACATTTCCGTCAACTTTGTCGCCTGTGCTTAGCTAGTGCATGTGGCAGGTGCATAGCTTTGTTGAGGTAGTTTTGTGGGTGCAGCTGAGTGTGTGTGTGTGTGTATGTATGTATTTTTTGTATGCTTGTGAAAAATTTAGCACAGCACCCTCTAGCTGCATTTACAACTTGCATCAGCTTCTGTTGCATTAAGGCACCACCCTCAGCACAGCTCTCCCCCACAGCCTTGCCACAAAATACAATTTATACATTTCCTTTAAGCAAGCGAAATAATTTTTTCACACACTTCGTTTTGCTTCATCCTTTTCCTTATCCACCTGCATTGTCTTGCCAACAAGTTTTTGCTTTTAGTGAGAAATAACAACTATGTATGTATGCATATATATACATATACATATATACATATAATAAGTAAAGTATTTTATCCCACTTACTTCGACACTCTCAATAGCTAATTAAAATGTCGCAAGATGCCGGAAATTTCATAGGCAAATACATACAAATATGTTTGCTCCGAAGTCAGCTACAAATCACGATGTTAATTTATGGGCCGCGACTTTTGGCACGCGCTAAACGAAAAATATTTAATTTTCCAAATCAATAAACACGCTGATTGCATTGGGGCGACAATTGGCAGATGCCACTCGAGGCAATAAATCTGCACAAGAAATACAAGCAGTGAAAATTCTTGTTGCGAAAGTGTTTGACTTCAAAAATACCCCGCGTGATTTGTACTTTGTTAAAAGAAGTAAATACTTTAATTAATACAACTCAATAATATTAACAAATTACTTTGTTTATAAAAAAAAATACTAAGTTAATACAAACTTAAGCAGTATTAACTAATTAATGCTCTTTTACCCGTTCTTACATCCCCAATAAAAACAACCAAAGGCTGCTGGGTATAAACAAGTTTGCAGGTCAAGAAAATGTACTAGCCTTTTTCCATTTTTTTGTTTTTTTGTTCATGTTTTGATATAAAATCGAATTTCAGCTGAAGTTCAAGTTGTTGACCACAACAACAACAACATCAAGCCGAGGCAACTGTCAATGTCAACTCGTATGACGGTGAAGTAAGCGAAAAAAATAATTGAATTCCCCTAACGCCAAAGTGGAATTTTAATTTGCACCACACAAAATGGCAGTCTGCCCTGCAACACTTATGCCGGCCGCCCCATCCCTGCACCGAAGCCCTGATTGCTGATTAGTATGCAAAATGTGTGCGTGCCAAAATCAGCGTCAGCATCTAGGTGAACGCGGAGCAAGGAGTGGAAAAGAATATGAGTATCGAGTATTGAAATGCTTGGGGGTGTATGGGGCTTAAGGGTCGCACATTGTCACACGTACTTCGAGCTCGCTACGAATTGATGTCTTTGAAAATTAGCAGAGTGTGGACAAATGGATAAGTTAAAGAATTTCATTCAACGCCCAAAGAATTCCATTCGCATTGCGACACCTTTGGCAGCATTAATTTTTTACTGGGATATTTAAAGGCGGATCCTGAAAGTATGCAATGCAATTTGCATGCACACGCGAATGGGTTGCAATTTATTTTATTGTTAATCTCAGAAATACTTGTGCAATCAAACAAAAAACGACAACAAAATAATTGAAATCAATTTGGCAATGCCAGAAATTTTGGCACCTGTCGGAATTAGCATTTGGCACTATTGAAATTTTTTAAACATTTGTTTGCAATTTGTAATATAAAACACAGATAATAAAATTCATGCTGGAATTTGTGTAGACAGATTCTTAATTTTTTTGTATCGTTATAAGAAGACTTCTATTGGATTCATGTAAAAAAAAATCGTTCAAATGTCATAAATGTTATAAGTGGTAACAAATATTTGTGTATATGTGTAAAAATAATTTCAGTTAAGCATTTTGAATAACTTTCCAGACTCAACTCAGATGCCTTTAAAATCTTAAGTATCAAGTTAACAACCGAGCTTAAATTCTAAATAAAACCTGTCGCAATTAATTGAAAGAAATGCCAGCCTACACTGAAGATTGAAACAAAAGAGATTATGAAAACTGTGCCTACAACATTTTTATGTTTAATTAAATTGGAAATAATAACCATTTTGCTTTTGCCAAACTGTAATCTTCGCATTCATTTACGCTTTTATATTGCTTCTTACAAGCATTTTAAATCCCTTCTATGTGTGTGTGTGTGTGTGTGCGAGAACGGAGAAAGCAGCTAATACACATTTGTTCAAGCTGCCGTTCAGTGCCGCATTCATAGCAATTAAAAAATGCAGTTATGAATGATTTTGACGCAATAGCCAGGTCTGAATCGAGTGGAAGCGGATCAATGCTCTAACTGCAAATGGGCTCGCTTAAGCTTGTCCAAGCAACACTTGTGCCAGTTCCTCTTCCTGGCATTCAAGCATCCTCTGACTGTGGATTGTAATTGCGGTTTGCAGTTTACAGTTTGCCATTTTGCCGTATGCATTTCGCCGTTTGCATCATACCTGGATATGGGAGCAGCAATAAACGAAGCACAAAATTTGCCACAAAGCTCCGCTCAGTAGCAGTATCTGGAATCAAACAAAGCAAGCACCTCAAAGAAAGCGAATCCCATCAAAATGCAATAAGTGCCCAATCGATTTGGGCTATGTGGCAGAGGCAAAGGCAAAGGCAAGACCAACAAAAACAGCAACAGCAAATTAACTGTTGCCTTAATGGCCACAGCTCGTCTTATTTGCTAAAGATGAAAAATTGCCGAAGAAGGTTGACTGGTTTGCATTTTTGAGTTCGGTGTGAATGCAACAGAGTTGAAATAATCCGTTTAAAATAGCTCAACAAGCAAACACATACATATGTACATGTGAAATAGAAATTTTACAAGAATTTAAAGGAAAGCTATTAGCATTGATTTGCTTAAAGAAAAAGTAGTAATGTACAAAATGCTGCCAATCACGATTTGGTGATAATTATTTAAACAAATAAACTTTACATTCTTTAATACTTAGGATTTAGTATTGTAAAGTTCTATGTCGCAATCGTGTGAGCTCTATCGAGTTGACTTTTAGTTATATTTCGATGGCAGCTTCATTTCCTTTGCACAAATGTTTAGTATTTTTAAAAACAAATTTTCTACTAAATGCACATAAACATCATCATCACCCTACTAGTAAAATATTTATATATATAAATCATATAAATGTGTGTATTTCATCATGTCAGTTATCCTGTTGCCAATTTTACTTGCTTCACATGCAAATTGAGAGCATAAAAACTTTTGCTTGCCCTTGTTTGGTATTTTATTTGGTATTTAAATTACATATTTGCTTCAGTTTGATTTATAACATTTACTTTGTATAGATTTAATGTTGATTTATGGGTCAGTCGTTGGATATTTTCTAATTGTGTAAATGTTTGGCATTGCTTTGGCTCACATCATCGATTGGACATATATCATTTTCAAGCTAAATTCCGCTTTAATTTACAACAAAAAAAACGTTGACAGCCAGCTTTGAGCTTTAACTTTACCAGCTGAAAACTTAGTTTCTACTAAAATGAATGCCCGAAATGAGCTGTCAAATGCAATAAAGTTGCTTAGCAAGTTTTACCTTAAAATCAGAAACAGGACATTTCACATTGGGTCCTTTCATTACGCATACGACTTGTTGTCACAGACAGAAAACAGAAATACCAACAACAACAATTGCCCCGAATTCACTTTCATATCGACCTTTGACACTTGTTCCCCTTTGGGAGCAGGTTTTGTATCACTAAGCTCTCTTTCTCCCTCTCTCTCTCTCTCCCGCTCTTTCTCTGTCCTTATACCCTTTGTATTAATTGCTGTGACATACTATTTAAGTTGAGATTTTATTGTTTGCTGTCAGATACAAGTATTAGCCTTGGACTTATTCATTTATTGCCAGCCAGTTGCTGCTTTGTCCGACCAAATTGATTGAATTTACTGCTTAAAGCCAACTCTGGGCTGGCCATAAAGACAGCACATTGTCTCTGTCTCCATTCCTCTTTCTCTCTCTGTCGCTCAGTGGTGTGCGCGGTCATTTTATTTGAAATCCCAGCTAGGATTTGTAATGAAGATATATACACACACACACACACACTAACAGACACAAACACACGCACGCACACAGCAAATCACTTAGTTTCACATTACAAAGCAATCCTGACAAAACGTGGCAGAAACTCCTTTGGCAATGGCTCGCTGCCCGATGATACACTCATGGAACATATAAATTAATGAATTCGATGCTTATCAATAGCACACAGCATCATCAACAACAACAACTACTACTACTACAACAGTGTGTGTGTGTGTTTGTGCGTATCCATCTATTAGTTCGTTAGCTTTGTATTTCGGCTTGTCGTGTGATTATGTTGAAGTGACTCGACTTAAGATTTGTGTGTGTAAGACATCTGTGTGTTTGTTGTGCGTGCGTCCTATATCTTTCCTTAAGTTAACAGTAAGACTTTGCAATTTGGTTCTCCTCTTTCTTTATTCCTATTTATTTTATTTTTTTCTATTTATCATAGCTCATTCATTTGATAAAAGATTTGCGCCCCACTCAATCATGCTTTTGTATTTTGTGTCCACTGCCACGCATTTCCCTTGCTGAGATGTTGTTTGTTTTTCGCTCGGATTTGTAATTTGTATTTGATTATCAGCTCTTGAAGTGCTGTCTGTGCGCGGCTCAGTCACAGTATATTCTGTCTCAATCCCTGTCTCTCCGGCTGAGCTCCGAAGCGTTCTCCTGCTTTAAGTCTTTATTACTGCGTGTTTGGGTATTTGCGTAAATCTGATTAGCAAACTAGAGATTTGTGTGAATATACACATCCTTTTAAAAAGATAATAAAATTAATTATCTTAACATTGGATTGTTCTGTTGATTTTTAGCCGGCACTAACAATTTGAATCTTTTGACGATACGATAAAAAACTTATAAAGCGTAGCAACATTTCTTGTTTGAAATTCAATTTAATTTATGCTTTACCTGAATAATTGGAATGTATCCAATTTGATGGTGTAACAAGACATAGAGCTGACAATTGGCAACCCAATCAGTGAAGCCGAGCAAATGCAATTTGTTAATTGGAATGTTGTTAACTGCGCTGTGGCTGGGTGCCATTTGACTGTACAAAATAGTTATTAACCAAGGGCAAACACGCAAAACGTTGCATACTATATAAATTTGTAATTTCTTTTTGGAACTGGAGAGTTTTTTTTATATGGCATGCGTATTCGTACACATGCACGGAGTCTGTATCGAACTTGTGCAGACATTGTTCCATCAAACAAACCAATTTTTTGGTATTTTTGCAATAACGTGCCACGTATTCAGTTGCCTGCTGTTGTTAACTGTAAACTGCAAATTGTCGGTTTCCATTTCTTTATTTTTTGGCATTTTTTGCTGCCTTGTTCCAGACAAGGTAGCAAACAGAGGGAAAATGTTTTTGGCCTGAGCGAGAATGAGGAGACAGCTACACCAGTTTACGGAACTGTCTGCAAAAGTCGAAGCATTCTTAATTAAGGCGTTCAGATAGCCAATGGACAGTAAAAGGATTCCTGCATTTTGGCCAAATTGGTCATTTTGCTGTGAAATATTACAGACAAGTAAGAAGTTGAGCAAGTTGAGCTTGTTGAAGTTGATTTGTGTTTAGTCAAGGCAAGAGTTCTATTCTGAAATCATTGATATAAATCGATTATTATTGATATCTTAAGACATGCCCTCTACTTTGTGTAAACTCTAACAAAAAGTACAGGGTATGTCTTTATCGCGCTTTACGTTCGTTTCAACTTTCTACTTTTTTTGCTACTGTTGCAGTGTGTTTTTTATTTGGCTTAAATGAAACTGGACAGCTTACAATTTGAGCATTGGCCATAAAGTAAATACTATCCGTTGCAGTCTCAAAATATCAATTTATCTTCAACTCTCAACTCTCCTACCGAAACTTCAGCTGCAGCTCAGAAAATTTGCATGCTTTGCATACAAAATGGGTATGGATGCTCCTTTCTCTCAACAGGACACGTAGCTGGGCAATTTTTCAGCCTGGAGTTTTGAATTCGAGTAGCTGCTACTTCTGCTGCTGCTGCAATGACGATGCATAAGTAGCAACAATATAAATACAACAACAACAATATGAAAGAAGATAAAGCAGCAAAGATGGGCCATCACTTTTGGTAGATATGGGAAAAACTGTCTGAAATAAAATAAATTACTAAACAATGTTTTGGCCAAAGATAGAACCAAAAAAATATATAGAAGGAGAGAATGAAAGCGAGAGAGATCCTTCCAGTTTCATACCTTAGAGAAGCTGTCATTGTTGTTAGTGCCGTTGTTGTTGTTGTTGTTGTTTGGAGTCTTGACGTACTGGCACTTTTTGGTAGAAAACGCAAGCACTTTAATCTAAATGTGAATAGCTCATTGGCAGTGAGAGAAACAGAGAGGAGTGGCAACAGCCGACAGATATGTTTTAGTATATGCACAAAACACTTTATATATTGTTTATGGCACTCAAATGGCATTGTAATGTGCCAGCGAGGAGTGGAAGTTGGAGACGAGAACTGCAAAACCATTCGCATATTGATTGCCTCAGTTGATTGTTTTGACATTAACATTAAATGCTCGTTTTTAAAAATGGCATCTTTGACAGTCTAAAACTTTGTATGCACATATTTTGAAGCTTAATTATAGTTCGGAAATCGAATAAGAGTTCATAAATTTATTGTTTGACATTCTTAACTATTTTCGCAATTTACAATTTTAATTTAAAAGATGAAACTTATAGCATTAAGCACTCTTAAGACTCTTTAATTGTTAAGCTTGTGATTCGCTGGCATTTCATATTTTTTAAAGCTTAATTACTTTTAATCTTCAGGATCATTTATTTTTTAAACAAATTTATCAAAACAAAAGTAAAAAATGAGAGTTTGACAGAAAGTTGAAACTTATTTTTGTGACAAAAACAAAATAATTTTGCTTTTCCACACAATCTATCCAAAACTATGTAGTAAGAAAACTCTAAATGCTTCCTCCTAACTTTAACATACATTTCAGGGATTTAGGGTACAAATTTAAATATACATATGTACATATATGACTGAACGTATGCACGACACACATCTATATTATTGAAAAATAACCGAAAATTCATTGAAAAATCTATAACCAGAAGCTGAAGAAAAGTCAACGACTATTTGTTCATGCATTTGACATGTCATCTTCATTGAGCGTAAGGAATACAAAAGAACAGACTTTTCCCAAAACACTAGGAGATGAAAAGGAGACACGTAGTATGGGTAAAACAGTGCAAGGCATTCATGAGTATATTTATGTGTGTATTTGCGAATTTTTGTTAGCGGCCGCCAAAGCGTCGCCAGCAGCATCAGCAGCAACGCACCGCCTCCAACCCAACAACACACCCAAGTCTGATGAGCTTTTTTGGTACAAAATTCATTTCCATTGATATGCAATGAACGACAGAGTAAAAAAACTCGCGGGTCATTCACAGTTTGATGGCTATTCATATTTTTTTTTTTTTTTTTTGTATACCAATTTGTATCTCTGTTTAAGTTTGGGCTTACCTATCATCAATTTGTTTGGTTTTTTTTTTTTAATATTATTTTGAAATAAATAAAAATAAAATAATGGTTTTGAAACATTTATGAGTCTGGGGGATAATTATAATAATAAGACTTCTTACGATTCATTAGTAAAAGTCATGATTATATGTTTTTTAGTATATAAAAAAGGTTATTAAAAAATTATATATTACTTTTAATAATTAGAATCTTTTAGCTTAGCATCGAAAAACATAAAATCTATTGAATATAATTGTATATCTTTCTAATATTTCTTTAAAAGTCCATCCCTAAAATCGCAAAATGTATTTTTAGAGCCCACTGTTTGATTTGTTTTATTAGCTTTTTTTTGGATTTGTTTTACCGATGGGCACAGAAGTAAAAGCTGAGTATTCTGGTACACAATTGGACGTTGGGGATGCATGAAAAGTTATAAAACAAAAAAAGGACCTGACGAGTTGGCTGTGAGTGCACCTGAATGACAACAGTTGCTGAAAACTCATATGCAAAATTCATTAAAACATATTCCATACACAATTTGTGCATTTTTGTTTCTTATGAATATTTACTATTCAAGTTGTTTGGATTAGCTGGATTTGATAGCTCGATTTGTGTGTCGTCGATTGTAGCAAGTTGTTTGTTGCCTATATTGAACTTTTATTTTTCATGTAAATAATGCAGTCTAGAAAATTAATTTATTTCATGCAGTTTGCTTTTTTTTGTGAGTTTTATTTTACTGGTTGTGGATAGTGTTGTAAAGAAGCTTTCTAGGCTGGGATAGAAACTCAGCCTTTTACAATAAATTTATAAAATACCGAGACTCGAAGATATTTACCCAAAACCACTGCAAGTGAGCCGGGCGATGCCGGATAACACAAAAATGTGCCGATAGCGCGCAAAACGTGCTACAAAAATAAATAAACTATAATACTACTACGCTTGTTCATACATTTTATTCTAGCATATTTTCCCACGCCCATTTTATACGTAGAATCAAGCTTACCCGCGCTCCATATCTTCCGCCTTGATGATATTTGTCTTTTTCTGCTGTTTTGCGTCTGTGTTCAGTGTAGTTTTCTTCAACGCTCTTGTGTCTTAACTTTGTATTTTTGCACCCGCGTGGTTTTATAATTTCTTTGTTAGCGCCGCGTGGCGTTTCCGTGCTGGTTTCTCTAAACGTCCACGCGCTTTCCCAGCCCAACTCAGACTCAGCCCGACTCTCCGGCTCCCGAACCAGACTAATTTGTGGCGTGCCCTTTTACAGCGCTGTACCTTTGCTCAGTCGTGATCATCCACTAACGGCACTTTTCCCCGCTGCTATGTCCTGCTCTAACAACCGCGCTCGATTCCAGTGCCGTGTGTGGTCTCTGTCTGACGTTGCGCGCGTTTCATTTTCTGCATGCGCTTACTCTCCTTGTCGTGTTTTGGTGAGCGATCCTCTCTCTCATTATGCGCGCGAGTCACCAAGTCCCGTTTCTGTCAGTGCTGTCCTCAGTTGTCAGTGATGCGCGGAATGGTTCTTTCTAGTTTTTAACGCTAAAAGTGTAAAAATACTTTGCAAAGTCAAACTTAACATAAATAACTAGTTATTATTTTAAACTTTTGTGTTTTACAACGCCTTCGTGACACTAAAAATAATAGTACTTTAAGGCATTTGTTATGGGCGCTCTTGCGCTTTTTCAAAGTTATAATACTGTAAATGCAATACAGTTCAATTCTTTGGTTCAATTCTTAAATGTGCAGTTCAACTTAAATATGACTAGAATAAATTTTGTTTTTAAACATTATTAAAAATATTTCACAAAAAATTTAAAATATTTCAGTTATTTATTCATTAAGGCACATACTCCTGATACTGATATAGATATATAGAAATGATCCGATTCAAGATATTTCCGATTGACCAACAGCTTCTTACACTCTGTTTATTTGGTAATTGTCTGAGCGTAAAAAACATGACAACAAACAAGTGTCAAGCGAGAATTGCAGATTTTCATTTTGCATAATGCCCCCCGAAAAAAAAGAAAAAAAAAATTAATGCCTTTGCATTGCACATTGTTGTGTTTGTTGCTGTTGTTGCCGGGGCATTGTCGCGGCATTGCCAGCGATTCAATACAAATATGTACAATAATAATAAAATTTGTATGCAAAATAGGCGTTGAGTGTTAAATGCATGCAGTGAATGGCTGGAGGGGTTTGGGGAGGGGGGAGGTTTACGATTTACATGCACAAATATGCAGGCAGCCTTCTTTTTGTTGCTGTTATTGGTGTAGTTTTTTGCTTTTGTTGCTGCCTGTTGAAAAATCGTAATCAGAAATTGCGCAATAATTTGCATGTTTATTTAATAGCGGAGCGACGAGCAGCCCACCAAAACATTATCCCACTCCCCCCCCCCCCCCCCAAAATACCAACCAAACATTTCACAAAAAGTATATTTGAATGTGTGTGTGTTTGAGTGTGTGCATTGCAATTCCGGCGCAGTGACAAACATTTTGTGGATGCGACAACTGCAAACTGCGTTCGTTTTTGTAGTATTTGTTTTTAGTTTTCGGCATTTTTGGTTACTTACCTACCCAGACCACGACCCTCCTCTCATCACTCTCTTTCTCCCTTTGTCTAACGGGTTTAACCGAAAGCGTCAAATAGCAGTAGCCACACAATACTCATTATATTGTGTATATGTGTGTGTGTGTGTGTGTTTCTGTTGCGTCTCTATACTCTAATGAAATTGTCTGCGGGCAGCGCTTTTGTATGATCGCCCCACTTCAGGCCGCACCCAACATTTAACATTGTTTTGTGTTTTGTGTGTTTTTCACCATTGCGGCAAGCGAAAATTTTGCATCAGATTTTGATGGTAGCCCTAAAAATATTAAGCGGGCTTTTCTGTGGTTCCTCAAACGTTTATAGTGACCAAATTACCAAACCATTTAACCCAAAATACTAGCATAAATATTTTTGAGGTTGAAATAATATCAAAATTAATACTAAGTACTATATCAAATGTAGGTGATTTTGTACAAAATTCGATGCGTAAACATTTTAATAACTAAAGTGGCTTTTGAGATTATTTTATTTACATTTTTAGTGTACGAAAAAGCACAAAAACAACAGAATTTATAGAAAATAATAGTACAATAATATATGTACATATGTATTTGGAAATGTTGAAAATATACGAAATCACTTAAACAACGCATTATGTCCCACTGTCACCTCTCTTGCTAGTATGCAGCATACTCACATACATAACTGTAAGTTATCATTGCCTGCGAGCAATTCTACTCTTATTTATCCTTATGTTTAACTTTGTATGCATTTTCGGCTACCGTACAGTAGCGCGTATTAGACAATAAACATTGCTCAATAAACATTATAACAAATAGGGAAAATCCGAGCAATAGTTGTCAACAATAAAAAATTATAAAGTATTTTTAATCGATTTATGGCAAAGAAATTTAGAGTTTATAAGGCTCTGGCAATAGCAATTGCAAAGAATATTTTTTCTGGCACGCTCTAAAATAAAATTCAGTGCGCTGTAAACACACGACAAATACAGTGAATACTGGGAGTACAAACAAATAACAAATATATATGTATGTATGTATATTGCCTTATCGTCATAAATGACTTCACAGACAGAGAGTAACACACAGATGCCACAATATTTTGACTGTTTTGTAATTTATTTGACATATTTATGGGGTTCATAAATACAGATACATATAAAAATGCGTTTATTTCGATTTGCTATATTCTTCTTTTATACTGTTTTTGAAGTTTTATGGCAAAATACAACAAAATAAAGCAGCCAAAACACAGCCTTCTTGTTGCTCTTGTTGTTTTTATTTGAAAGTTTGGACTTCTTCCAAAACGAGAGCGAGAGAGCCTTACACTGCAACAACAACTATTCGAATGCATTGTGTGTGTGTGTGCACTGGACTCGTACGCCGACTGGTCAAAGTTGCAATAGCAAAGCATAAAACACTTTTATGTAATGATTTTCACTGTTTTTATTTTGCTTTGCCCATTTTTTTTCCTAACCAGCAGCTGCATGAACTATTGACAGCTGATGATAAAAAATTGTTTGCAAAAAAGAAAAAAGGCGAAGCTGAAAAATATGGGAGCAATGGCAAGAGTTTGAAAAATAAACTAGCTATGTAGTTACATTTAAAGAGAAAGATAGAATAGATAAAAGATAGAATGAATATATCATTGTATAAAGAGTATTAATATGTCATGTCGTCTATAAAAAAATTCTTTTCAAATATGTAGTTAATGCCAACAATTTTTTATATGTAATAAGTATAACAGAAATTTTACTTAAAAACAGTAAAAATAATTTATTTTCAACAGCTATTTGATGTGCTTAAAGATTTAAAGGTTTTCAGATTCGAAGTTTGTAATATAATAAACAAGATTGTTGAACAAAATTTTAATATAAGAATTTAAGCAGTAAATTTAAAACGTTCATTGGAATATTTATGTAAAATTATTTACAAAAATAATAGTTGAACATAAATAGTATTTTTCTTATTTATTTTGTTTATTTATTCATAACTTCTGCTAAAGAGTAACTAACAGTTCTCCTGTACTTGTCGGCGCATACTTTTTCGAGCAATAGTAATTTCATTATTATGGTACTATTTTGCTGCAAAAAGACATCGATGTCAAAACATCGATTATATCGATGTTTTCCAAGTTGTTCGATGCATCGATGCATTATTTTCAACATCGATGTTTCATTGTATAGTGAAGCTTCAGATTGCGAGTGCGTAATTTAAAATAAATAGTTTATTTTGTTATATAATTTGTTATGTTTATTATTGTTTACTCTACAGCCATACGTTAATAAATAAATAGTGGCGGTTCCTCTTAACAAAAGGGGAAAGTTTCTTGTGCAGACTTATGCGAAAAATATTCCAGTTGGAATACGTTCACAGAGTCTGAGCGAATTCGATGCAAGGCCGTGAGAAATCATTTCCCAAGAACGTGCGGCAACAAAAGTGGTCCAACATGTAAAGTATTATTTGTTACAGTTAAATACCAAAAATATCAGATCCATTGTGTAGCACTTCGTTGGCAGTTGAATTAGTGCCTTTTTGAGTTTTGTTATTATATTTTTTAAGTGTTAAAACAGGATTTGATTAAAAGCATTTAAAAGGGAATGAATGAAGAACTTAAGAAAAATTGAAAATTTGACTAAAACAATTATTTTGTCTCTTTTGTTTTCTATAATTTTAATTATTAATACTAAATTTTTGTGTTAAATTGGCCACTGTAAATACAGATACATATAAAAATGCGTTTATTTCGATTTGTTATATTATTCTTTTATACTATTTTTGAAGTTTTATGGCAAAATACAACAAAATAAAGCAGCCAAAACACAGCCTTCTTGTTGCTCTTGTTGTTTTTATTTGAAAGTTTGGACTTCTTCCAAAACGAGAGCGAGAGAGCCTTACACTGCAATAACAACTATCCGAATGCATTGTGTGTGTGTGTGTGCACTGAACTCGTACGCCGACTGGTCAAAGTTGCAATAGCAAAGCATAAAACACTTTTATGTAATGATTTTCACTGTTTTTATTTTGCTTTGCCCATTTTTTTCCTAACCAGCAGCTGCATGAACTATTGACAGCTGATGATAAAAATTGTTTGCAAAAAAAAAAAAGCGAAAGCTGAAGGAAAATATGGGAGCAATGGCAAGAGTTTGAAAAATAAACTAGCTAGTTACATTTAAAGAGAAAGATAGAATAGATAAAAGATAGAATGAATATATCATTGCTATAAAGAGTATTAAATGTCATCTATAAAAAAATTCTTTTCACATTGTTAATGCCAACAATTTTTTTAATAAGTATAACAGAAATTTTACTTAAAAACAGTAAAAATAATTTATTTTCAACAGCTATTTGATGTGCTTAAAGATTTAAAGGTTTTCAGATTCGAAGTTTGTAATATAATAAACAAGATTGTTGAACAAAATTTTAATATAAGAATTTAAGCAGTAAATTTAAAAGTTCATTGGAATATTTATGTAAAATTATTTACAAAAATAATAGTTGAACATAAATAGTATTTTTCTTATTTATTTTGTTTATTTATTCATAACTTCTGCTAAAGAGTAACTAACAGTTCTCCTGTACTTGTCGGCGCATACTTTTTCGAGCAATAGTAATTTCATTATTATGGTACTATTGCATCAGCCTCTAATTATAGTAATTGGTGGTCGGCCTCTTTTTAATTTTAAAAAAAAAAAAAAATTTATTTAAAAAATTTCTGTGAGGGCGCGCGCGCCGGGCGAAGGGAGGGAAAAAAAAAAAAAAAAAAAAAAAAAATAAATTAAAATAATTAAACTAAAATTAAAAAATATAAAAAGAGTGGTGTAAAAATTTTTTAAAAAAAAAAAAATTTTATTATTTTTATTAAAAAATTTAAAATTTATTTTAAAATTTTTTAGCTGCTTCTATTGATAACCACCTGGTATGTGAAACGTTTGGAACTACGTTCTGCTTTCATAGTTTTTAAAAATAACCGATAATACAAATTTTGTTGAGTGAACTTGTAAAATAAAGCCTACCGGTAACAAAAATAAAGGAACTATAAAAAAGTGCACAAAAATTAGGCGTTTAGAACTTCTTTAAGCTAGCGGAATCGTGCGCTAATAGCGATTTCGCTAAAATTGTTATAGCTTTCGCATTTCAAAATAGCTTCAACTAGGCTCATAGAATAGCTAGTATGGCATTAGTGGCGGTGAGTGCTAAAGTAGAGATTATATATATAATTATATACGTTAAAAAGTAATTCAGGGCAATAAATATGATAATGCTGATTTTTTGTGCCGATCCTCAATAGGTGAGAAATATTCATTTATGTCAGATAAGTGTGTTGTAGTATTTGTTAATGACAAAATTTAAGGTTGAAACTAGTGATTTTTTGTATAGCGATTACGATTGTATTTGGGACTTGAGTATAAAGCTGCTCCATGACGATATTTAACTCAAATATTCAGTTGTTGAGCACACAATTTCATTTAATTCCCCTTGCATTGAACAATTCGCGCCTCAACACTTTTAATTTATGTATTTACTTTATGGTTTATTTGCCTTTCTTTCGGCATTACTCCACTGCCCCATTCTCCGTTGCGTCCTTTATGTACATACATACATATGTATATGCCTACCACCTGCGGCATTTTCGCAGTGCTACGGTCCAGGGCCTTATTGAAATTCCAAAGTTGAAATGGCTGCAAGACAAGCAGACAAGCCAGCACAAGAGAAGTGAGGAAATGCTTGGTCGAATGGTTGGCTGCGGTGTTGACAGTCGACATCGTTCTCAGTCATCAGTTGGTTGCGAGTCCCGCTGATGCGCACTTTCTCTGGTCAGGTTTTTGTGGCTCTGTTGAAATTCGCGCCTCAGTCTACAGTTATTAGGCTTGGTTTGGGTCTGAAACTGTTTCTTGCACACACATTCAATGTGTGTCATTTCTCTTTGTGTACTTCTGTGTGTGTGTGTGTGTGTGTGTGTCGGTACAAGCCAAGTTAGTGGCACCCTCGTTATAGCAACACTTTGCCCTGAACTTACTGAACGCCCTAATACCGCCTGCGGGTATCAAATCGTCTGTTTGTTCGTTTGTTTGTTTTGTCTGAGTTTTGAACAACACTTTGAGGTGTTTGTCTCGCTGTTTGCTTGGCTGCTTAACTTTTGATCGGCTTTTAATGTCAAAGCCAAATGCATTCAGTCTGCAAAGTTTCTCAAAAACGAGCTGACTTATTAAAGTCAATGACTGAGCACCGAATTCTAGTCTGTAAACATAATAAATTCAACAATAGAACATAAATTAAGTCTGTCTCTTCAATAAATTACTTTGTTTGTAAAAGGTTTTCTATTTGCGGCATTAAGCTAAAAACAGTTTGCAGTTGTTAACCAAAGCGAAAACAAATAAAAACTAGTCGCAGTATTTATGTGTGGCTACAATAAAATCCAAGGAAAACAACAACACCGCAAAGTATGTGAAAAGTTCTTCACTTTTTTTAAGCAAATGTAACAAAAACTTTAACACCTTAACCTACAATTAAGGTAAAGGACAATAGATCATAGATGATACCTAGAATATAATGTGTATTTAATGTGGGAACCTGATTGGGAGATCCAATGGTTGGCACCTTTTAAGTCTTTTCTTTAACTTTGTGGATTCTCAACAACAGATCTAGTTGAAAAGCATTTCAATTAGTTCTGCAATCATCGGAAAGCCTAATACACAAAAAAAGACATACAAATTTGACCTTCTTATACAGAAAAACCGAGGAAAAGAAGAAAAAAAAAAGGAAAAACTAAAACGCAATTGAAAACGAAAACAAAGTTCTACACAATGTGCACTGCATATGGGCAAATTACAAGCCTGAAAAGTCGAAATAGAAATTGAACTCATCTCCCATTTTCCTATTATAGTAGAGCACCCTGCCACGCATTGTATTTCCACTTTGGAAGAGCTTTTGGATAAGCAAGTTGCATGGTTTTCTCTCTGACCTGACCACATTCAGAGCGAGTGGACCTCGACTTTATGTTGTTCCCTTTTGTCCATAGTGCGTTTCATGTGACAACAAATGTAGCACTAAATAGCACCATATATATAGTAGTACGTAGATACAATTGTACATCTACCTTAACCACCATTACTATTGAAATGAACTGTTGTTGTTGTTCTTTTTTTGCTTCGATATTCTTCTTTATTTCTCTCCATTTGTATTTTTTTTAATACATTTTCACAATGCTTTTTGTTTCATATTGACCCATATAACGAGCGTATACGTTTTATTTTTTTGCTTTAGCTGCAAACACATATCGTATCGCAGCTTCCACCGACAACCTACCCTTTGACCCCCTTGTACCCCATAGCATTGTTGTTGATGCTACTAGGACTAGGAACGAAACGAGTAAAATTGTCCTTCAGCAGAGGTTGCATTTACTTTCAATGTTGTTGCAATTGTTGTGGTTGCAGTCCGTCGGTAGAAAAACACACACACACAACTTTTTGCCTGGCATTTTATTTTGTTATTAAAAACTTTTACAATCTACGTTTGTTAAGTATTTTAACGGCTTTTCCCTCTCTCTCTCTTTCTCTTTTTCTCTGTGTCTCTTTGTGTATATCTGTGCTTACAGGTAATATAAACCAATGAAAACTGCAAGGGCAACTCATTGTCCACCCGAACATTGGTCAGAGTCCCTTGCTCCCTGCTTCCGTATAGTAGTTTTGCCATGTCTACTGCTGCGTTGTTGGGTGTTTATCTGTCAGTTTATGTTTACAAATGTCCACTTTTAATGGTTCTCCATTTAGCTGGTTGCCAACAGAAGTAGCGGTGTTTTTGGAGGGCGTAGGGATGAAGGGGAAATATATATATCTGAACCCAGGCTTTATCATACTAACATGCTATAAAATACTACTATTGTAAGTTTTGTTTTCGCTTTTTTCATTCCGCCTGTCCATCAGTCTATCTATCTGTCTGTCCGTCCGTCCGTTTGTCCACCCCCCCATCCCTCCACCAGTCTGTTGTGCACTTCATTTTTGCCACTTTTCAGTTTCAGTATTTTCTATAGTATCTTACAAAAATATAATGCTATGACTTTTCTACGCCATTTATAATGGCTTTGACAGCATTCTCTACAGCTACACACAAACATATGCATTTCATATTTATCAAATAGTCTTTTTTCTTTGCTGGATATTTATAGCTTAAACAAAAAAAATATCATATGTATAATTTGTGTTTTTCTTTGAACAGCTCTGAATATTTTTATTAACACTCTTAAAAAACAAGAAAATATTTGATAGTTGATTTCTTCTAATGCAATTATCATAATTTAAAGTAAAGTAAATACTTATTTTCTTTAGAACGTTTTTCAATAACAAAGTTCACTTAAATATGAACATTTTGTTATTTAAAAACAAACATTTAATTCGTTTGGTTTATGTTAAAGTTTTGTTCACCATTTTGAAGCCACACCGAACCAATTATAATATCAATAATGCCATTCTTTGCTCCCGAGACAAACCTTGACACGATATTAACGAAAATACCAAAAAAATAAGCCAGCCTGTTAAAGTTGTTGGGAAACGTTTGGAGGAGTGATAGCAGGTCGACGCCTGTGCTTATTGACATTAAGTGGAACGCATATAAAATTATATTCCTTTGCTTTTGTTATGCTTTTGCAGATTTTATTGCGGCGCTCAAGGATGTTTCGGTGAGGATACCACAGGCGGTGAAGCGTGGCAGCAATGCTCTGTTCACCTGTAATTACGATATGGAAAACGATACGCTATATTCGGTGAAATGGTACAAAGGCAAGCGTGAATTTTATCGCTATACACCCAAAGAGAATCCGGCAATGAAAGTCTTTGCCATGACAAGTGGACTTAATGTCGAGGTAAGTACTCAAACAGAAAGAGTATTAAAGTCCATGCATATATGTATGCGCTGGAGCATGCCCCATGGGCTGTTAAATGTTTGTGCCTCACATTAAGAGCACATGCTGCAGTTGCGTGTCATAAAATAACAAACGCACTGTAAATTATGCCCATGATGGCTGATTGCATTAAGCCAGTTCGCTGCGAAAATCTCATTCGAGCGTTTTTTTTTTTTCACAACAATCTCTGAATGTTGTAATTATGCACAAAAACACCAGTGCGAAAGAGAGAGAGTTAAGCCAGTGAGTTCCATTTGCCAATTTGTCCTCTTGCGATTGACTTGCGGCTCATTAAAAAACAATATATGTAGATTGCATAAAAAATAAAAAAAATACACTCGCCATAAAGTGTGACGAGCGGAGTTTTTAACATTGATTATTACGTTGATATGCAAGCGGGGCAATTAGGTGACACGAGGTAAATTGGGTTAAACGTCCAGCGAAAACCAATTCACTTCAATCCTGTTCAATCCCAGTTCAGTTCAGTTCAGTTGGTGCTGACAGTCTGGTTCGAAACGCTGGCAAGTGTCATATTCGTGCATATGAAAGGCCATCCTTAAATGCAATTTATTAAATTTAATTTTTATTAAGTGGATTTACACATGAGCCAACACACACACACACCATTCACCACACACCCACCACAAACTTAACATGTCAAGAATTAAATTTCCCGTAAACAATTTCGAATTTTTCGAGCAGTTGCTCAGTAGACAAGTCTCTGAATCATTTGGTTGTGCTAACCAATTAAATGAGAAGCTAATATTGTTTGTTATTATTGCATTGCTTATTTAAACATTTATACAAAAAATCAAATCTATGTTAGAAAGTAAAAGTTATTATTGAAATTTTTGCAATCAAATACGATTTTAATTTCCATTTGTATTATTTTAAATGATTTTCGCCAGTTATTGTAAGCCGATGGTCAACTCATAAATAAAAGATTCGCCAGCACTTAATAATATTTTTATTATTGCAAATCGCATCGCATAACCAACAAAAAAAATGTGGCTTTGAGGAGTCAAAGCAATCAAGCTCGCTCAGCTCTAGCTTACCCTTACTTAAAATGCAAGCTCCATAACCATTTTGACGAGCACCTTTCATCAACGTCTGCTTTTCTCTTCGGTTTCGTATCTTTTCTTTTCACTTTGCCATTTGCGTTATATTCAATTTCTATGCAGCACATCTAGCCAATTTTTAAACTAATTTTTATTGCGCTCTATCTCTTTCTATCTTTCTCGCTTTCAACACTGTTGTAGAGGAACCTCTCGAATCAAAGTCATGTCGTGCTGCACTCGGTGCCGCTGAATATTTCGGGCAAATTTACATGCGAAATATCCGTGGAGGCGCCCACATTTCAAACAGCGATGGTGTCCGGCGAAATGGAGGTGGTGGGTAAGTAAAAACATAGTACAAACATACTATATATAAAACATCATCCACATGCAATAAATATACAGACTACTATCCCCAGCTATAACGACACAAAAAGCGTAAAGCAAATACGAAATTGGCGAATGGCGGCTCCTTTTTTGCCAGCAAAAGCAAAAGCAAATTAATTAGACAAATGGGCCCACATAGCCCTTTGCCATTTTTCGAGTGCTGATCACCTAATTTTACATTTCCATTATGCAACACTCACACACACAACCATGCTCTCTCTCTTTCTCACTCTGCTTGGCATTTTATTTGTCTCTTTTTTGCGCAGAACTACCGGAAGAACACACAGTGGTTACCGGGATTCAGGCACGTTATCGCATTGGCGATTTAGTCGACGGCAATTGCTCAATTAAATACTCGAAACCGGCTGCTAATTTGACATGGACTATTAATGGTATTGTGGTAAGTTTTGGTTTCGGTTACTCAGCGGCAACGGCATCTATTTCGTTTCCGTTCCTCCCATTCCTAATCGTACTGCCGCCTTTCAATTAGAGAACGCGAACGCTTCGAGCCAATTTCAATTGATGTGCCGGCAATTTTTCAATTACTGCTGTTGCAAAACCCATTCGCATAAAAGTTTCTTGCCAACACTTAGTATTTACTTCAATTGGGCAATTGTCGTGCAAAAGGCATTAAACAAAGCTTAGAGCAAACTGAGCTGTTCTAGATTGCTTTACATAATGAAATAATATTGCGACATTTTCATAGTAGGAAATGTTCTCTGTTATTATTTCAGTTAAATTCGGTGCAGTGCTTGATAATATTTGGAACGAACAAAAAGATCATTTAAAATTGGAATGTTATAAATACTTAAGCAAACTATTGCCAAGTTTGTTCAACCAAGTCTGTAAAATCGTTGAAAATATTCAATTTTGAAAACAAACTTAATCTTCTATAGCTTAGAACTATATTATTATATATATAGTTAACTTTATGTGTCTTACAATATAATTGTAACATTTATTGCAGAGAGTTTTATGTTGTTAATGTAGACGAAATTTTGTAATTTGTCTATTTTCGATTATTTTATTTATTTCATTTAAACTATTTACAGATTAGTTATTTTTAAAATCAAATCGTGTTCGTACTTAAATCATCCTTTATATCTTTTTAATATGTTTTAGTTCTCTACGATTCTGAAGTGCTCTCCACTTGGGATAACTTTCTCTCAATCTCTCCATCTCACTTTTTACCGAACTCTTAAAACAACATTGTACAGTTGCATCGTTTGACAATCTTTTAGCGTTTAGTGTGTGATTTTTCATCTCACGTGTGTGTTGCACAGTTTTTGGCACCTGCGTTTCGTACTATTCTTTTTTGCCTCTATGTTTTTATTTGTTCTTTTTTTTTAAGCAGAGATTCCCATATATTTTGATAGGCAGTCACTTTTTATGCCTTTTGCTTTTCCTGGCTGTTTTATGGCCGAAACCACAGCAGGCAGCTACAGCAGCATATCGTACTAGAAGTGGAGGCACAAGGGCGAGAGAGAGGTAAGGTCGCTTGGATGCTGTCATGGCTCCGCATGATTTCACACAGGTGTGTGACCACAAAAGTGTAGGGTGGGGGATTGTGAAGCCGAGTACCTTAGGAAGTCGAGGCAAGTGACATGGCAAGAAGCATTTTTGGGTCTGCTGCCATTTTGCAGCGTTTGTTTTAAGAAACGTTTAGGTTGTCAGCTAGTTTTTTGTCCGCAATTCGCATTAGGTATGGAATTTTGTCTACTTCCAACGTTATTGTTGCTGTAAATTATACGTGCCAGTGCGAGAAGGAAGGCATTTTACATGTCAGTTTGGTTAAAGTCATATATCATATAGTAGTGTGGGTTTTTATGCCGTCTACAACTTGTAAGTTCAGTTAAGGTGCTGTGATTAAAGGCGTGGAAACATTTGACATTCTATTCCGAATCGCTGATGCAAATAAAGTGGGTAGGAAAGTGGACAGCGTAGCTTAGGCACTAAATTAAATGATTTTTACAGTAAGTTTTATTTAAGAAAAGGTTTATTCATGTAGGTGATTTTAAGCAATATGATTACTTATACATATATGTATATCGGCCATTTTCTTTTATTAAAACCAAATTTTAATATGAATATTTTGCTAAAGTTTTAATAAATATTTCATGTGTCTAAAATGGACCAATGTTCACATCAATATTTCAATAGCATCTACAAATATATTGAATCATCTTTTATAGAGTTTTTGTCTAAGCAATTTAGTAAAAATATTTAGTTTTTCCATACGCAAAAAATTCATTTTGATAGTTTTATAATTGCAAAAACTAAGCGAACTGTCATTCAATTAAGCAAAAAGTTCAATCAAACATATTGAAACGCAATCAATCGAAATACTCTGGCATTCAGCAAGCAAAAAGAGCAACCAAAAATTAAAAACAATATATATAGTTTATTTCACACACAAATACTATATAGATGTTGAATATTCATATATTTGTAACAGGTACTCGGCCACTTTTGTTTTTGTTTTTTTTAGAAAGTTTGTAGAGGAACAGGACCTTGATGGGCTTCAAGTGAAAGGAACAACAGAACAATTGAGAAAGTTACAGTTTAAGGGATATAGTGAGAATGAGAGGGAGAGAGATAGAGAGAGGGAGAGTGAGAAATGGCATTCATATTTTTATCATCATCAAACAAGCAATTCAGCAAAAACTAACACAAACAACACTTAAGTGTGGTCTGTGTTATGTGTGTGTGTGTGTGTTGGTTCGCCACTTGATCTTATAGCTAACGAGCGCTTTTCAACAGGACTTGCACCACTATCTCTGCCCCACTACTCATGTATATGCTGACAGCATAGGCCGATAGAGCCAAGGGGAAAAGGTTTGGGGAGGCGTTGACTGTCAGGCTGGCAACGGTATCTGCAGGCACTTCAAACTAAACTCACCGCAAACAAAGTGGCCTCGTCCTGGCTGGCTGGCTGGCTGCCTAGCTGACTGACTGCCTGCCTGCCTCCCCATCCCGTCTCTCGTGGGACAGTGTTCCACTTAATCACTCAAGCGTGAATCTATTCATCATTCATAAGTTATAAATTTGCCTGCTGTGGTATGTTTTTGGGCGCAACGATGGCGTAAGAAGTGGCCCCGGGCCCCAAACACATTCACAGGCGCAGGCACAGGCACACAGCTAGAACTAGGACCTAGAACCAGGCTCAGGACACACAGTATCCATCCACTCAACAGTCGCCACTTGTGCATTGTGCATTGTGTGTGATGTGGTGCTGTATGATGTTTGTTGTATTGCTAAGGTTGGGTATGGTACGTGATGAGTGCTGTGAGCCACAATTCGTCATTGATGTCGCCTTTACTATCTATGCATGTATCTAAATAAAATTGGATATATACAAATACATATTTCCAAATTGTTCCATCCTTTTGAGCCGATGTATTGAAGCGAGCACTCATTCGATTCATTCGTTTCATTCAAATCATTCAGCAGCTCTCCACTTGACACACCCAGTGTCCAATTTGAAAAACTTATTTGTGATTTCTTTTTGCAGGTGCCGCCGCATCATATCAAAACGTATCAGATTGAGAAACAAGAGAATAGCACTCTGGAATCTGTGACAAGTGCCATACACTTTATGGTTACAACACAGCATTTTCTCAAGGGACAAATGAGGGTAACCCCAACAGATTACATACTATATTAACAAACAAGTATAACAACGATACTCGACATTTTCCTTTTACAGCTCAAGTGCACGGCAAATATATTCGATATATTCAAAGAGGAAATTGAAAGCATTATTGAGGAGGATCGTCCCAGAATTATGGCATCTGGCAGATCCTATGATATTAACAACTATCCACTCGAAGAGCAGGGCAACAGCAATGGGGATCGAGAGCGTGGTGGTTATGAGGATCACAACGAATCATATTTGACATACTATTCGGGTAAGTGTTGCAAAACAGTATGCAGAATACTGGGTAATTAATATATAAGCAAATATATATGTAAACAGGAGAGAATTCACAAATATATATAAAGCTTTCCATATAAGAAGGGTTGGATAATTAAGGAAGTTTAATTATTAATGTTCCATTAACACTTTCTGTCAATATTTTGTTAGCTAGTAGTTAGCAGACATATTTCTAGATAACAAATAATAAACTTTAAAGATAAAAAACCTATTAACAAATTGGCTTTTTATATAGTTTAGTTTAGTTATAGTTTAAAGAGAGAAGTTACAAAAGAGTAAATTTTTTTTTCATTGTGTATTAATCGATTTGGGGTTAGGATTTCTGTTTTAATATCAGAGAAAATGACATTTGACTAGTGAGGAATTTTAGAATTTTTAGACTCCTTGACTCAAGACTTTTGATAATTCGAATATACTAAAAATTAAGTTTAATCATAAAAGCACTCATTCAGCATCCACACTCCTTAAATATTTGTTGAACTTATGAATGTATTAAAGTAAATCGAGGTTCTTTCTGAAAAAAAGCAAGCCACAAAGCAAATGCAGTATTTTTCAAATGGAATTTACTCAGCGTCTAGTTTAATTTTTATTTTTTTTATGTGCGCCTTCAAGTAGTTTAAAACTGAATAGGAAATCCTTTTAAGAAGTGTTTGCCAGCCTGATCCTAGCTTCCAGCTCTCAGCTGCAGTTCATGAACTGCTAGTCGTTGAGAAGGAGATCGAAGTGAAGAAGGGGCATTGAAGGATAGAAGGAACTACAACATTTTTGAGCATCTGCTATGTCAACTTTCAATAGTTTCCCAAGCCACTTGGTGTCCTGTGCTTTGGCGTGGCCTTTCCCGTTTGCCGCTCGAACATACAACGTAAATTATGCAAATAACATTTGCCAGCATAAACATTCAAGCAACAGCAACAGCTGCTCCAGCTTCAGCTCCTGCTCCAGCTCCTGTTCCTGAGAAAATGGAAGCAGGATAACCGAGGCGCTTATCGAATCAAATGCCGGGGCCAAATCAAATTGGAATAAGCTTCGTTTAAGACATAAAAGATTGTCGCGGCATCGAGCAGTCGACGAAGCAAAGGTCCTGCGAGGGGTCCTTGCAAAGCTGCATGGCCCAGAGGCAATTTCAAAAGGCTGTGCGGCTTTGGGGTCTTTTTCTCTAATTTTAGCAACTTGATTGTGGTGTGCTTCTTCAATGCATCTGATAGAGTTGCAACTTATTTATTTAGGAAAAAAAGCAACAACAACAACAATGTTTACGCCCTGCGAATTGTGTTTAAAATTTAAATCGACAAGCAACGAAGAAAGTCTAAGAAAATATTCGGCACGCGCATAAAAGTATGCAACATTATTTGCATCAGCAACCCATGCAAAATGAACTGGTTTTGGCGGCTTGTGTTTTTTACTCTCTGACACCAAAGGTAAAGAATATATTGGTTGCGTGTGTGTCTATCATGGTGTCTGTCCGCCTGTATGGCAAGCCCAATCCTTCAGCCACCATCTTCCGCCGCATTTAAAAATTGGAAACGACCATATCTCTTCCAGTTTTTAAGCTACAAATCAGGAAGATAGCTGGTGAAATCATGAAAAAACCTGTATACAAAATTTGGATGCCACGCCCACCCATACCGAACGCCTATCTATATCGGAAATCTCGATATCTTCCACAGATTTTGAGCTCGAGCAACTAAAATTGGTGGCAAGTTACGTGGCGTCTACCCCTGCATGCCCCGCACTCCCCATTTGCAAGCAAACTTCTTTCCACCCGTTTTAATACTGGTATTAGAGTATACCGAGTCGGTTGCGTCCGACTGCAACGTTTTCACTTGTTTACTGCTTGTCGTATTTCCGATTCGAGCAGAGTTGTTTGTTGTCGGTTGTTGTGAACTTTATGCAAATGCAATGTTGACATGAACACCACACACACACACACACACACACACATAGTAGAGTATATTTCGTTGACTGGTTTTGGGTGTTTTTTTTTGGTAGACTTATCTGATATTTTTTAGTCTGCAAGAAGTGAGTAAAATCCAATGGAGTGAAAGAGTGTTGCGAATAAAACATGAATGCAAATACTATCTAATACGGAAATCAGAGTTTATAGTGTGTGTGTGTGTGTGTGTGTGTGTGTGTGTGTGTGTGTGTGTACAGGCATATGAGCAGCAGTCGAGGCAATTTACTTGGAACACAAAAAAAAATTCTGCGATTCTTACTGTTGTTCACTCAAAGGCCTTTAAGGCTATGTTCATCAGTTTAGTGCTTGCAAAACTCTGTGTAGACAGCAGCAGTTTGCCACAAAAGCCTTTCAGTTGCTGTGCTTAGAAAATCTCTTTGCAACGCAAAAAAATACGTCTATCCCCCTTTATAATCCGCTCTGTCCATTTTCTTTTACAGCGGACAACAGTGCGTCGGGCGCTGCAAAAGTTGCGCATGAAATCTTCTGGTGCGTTTGGCTTTTGAGGCTTATGGAAGCGCTGCCATTTCAACACACAATAAAGCTCTACACACACATCAACAGGCAGCTGCTAAAGTGGGCGTGGCACTTTGATGCATGCGAAGGCGAAAAGACGAATGCACTAACCGCCCTGCCACCCTGGCTGTGGGGTGCCCATCAAATTATCAACTGTCAATACGCCAGCGATATGGCGGCAGCGACGCAACAGTCGACTAGCAACGTCGACAGCAACAGCGCGAGTTTGAGAGAGAGAAAGAGTGAGAGTGGGAGAGATGTGACAATGTCAAAGGCAGCGTCGAGAGGCGACAAATGCTTTTATAATTGTCAAATGGCATTGGCAACACTTTCGGGCTGGCATGCTGGCAATACTGGCAATGTGAATCTGGATCAGGCAGACATTGTACAAGAGGAAGAACACGTTGATGTTGATGTTGATGATGATGATGACGGGAATAAAGGCGATGATGATGGTAATGGATATATTGCGAGTGTTGCCAGTTCAAGAGATGATTTAACTGCAACTACAGCTGCAACAGTAGAAAAGCGGCAACATCAACAGCTGTCAGCGACACTTGCCAAAGTGGGCGTGGCAGCAGCAGCAGCATCAGCGCAGCTGGATCAACGATTATTGATGACTTGGCAGAAGTTGGCAACGCAGGCAACCGTTCGCATCTCGTGCTGATGCTGAATTGATGATGAAATGCATTTCAAAAAGTAGCTTAAGGTGAACTCAAATGCTGCAAGCATATTTCTCTTAACGCGCTCTCTCACTCCCACTCCCACTCCCGCTCCCCTCCCTCCATCATCTCCCCTACCATGTTTTAAGTTGTTATTTGTATCGTTCTGCTTATTCATTTTGTTGGTTGTGGCCCGTGAAATAATTAATGCCACACTTTAACAAGCAGCAATGGAATATTAATTATATTTTGTGCAGCAGTTCGTACTTAACTGTTAAAATTGCAACTTAAGGCTTAAGAACAAAGAATAAAATGCGTTGAAGAAGTTGACGAAGGGCAAACAAAAATAGCTCTCAGTTCATAATGTTAAGAAAAACTTGTAATATGATGAATTAAGCAAAAAATAGTTATAATACAAATATTTATGTATGTATACAAATATTTATAATAAACATAGAAACATATATGTATGCCAACAACAATAAAAGATAAAGCGCATTAAAAAGAAAATATGAGTATATAGTAAAAAATTTCTCATGTATGTTAATGTAATACTAAGTTTGAAAGTCACGTGCAAACATATGTTTACAGTTTGGGAGTCATAACTTAAAGAATAACATTTGAAGCAAGAATATTTTGATGTGCTTTAATTATTGCACAGCTGAGTGAGCTGAGCACATTAACGGTTTTTACACTCTCGCTTTCATCAGTTCTGATTTTCAACTTGTCCGAACGCACATTCTGACTGCGCTGCTCAAAGCTAGGCTTTTATTCTCTCTGACTCACCCGCACATTTGCGTTTAAGCTTAACATCTGCTCGCACCTTGTGTGTTATTTTTGTTTCTGGCCGTTGCTCTTTCGCTGACTGCGCTGCTTGAAGCTAAGCTTTTGCACTTGCACTCTGCACACTCAAAAAATGTGTACTTAAAACAAGAGATAGTGCGTTTCTTTTACAATTAGTTAGTGATCTTGACAACACTGTTGGCATTCGATCAATGTGTAAAAAAACAAAACATAAAATCTTAGCTCTTTCTTTTTATAGTTCACAACAAAAAACCGCTTTATACTTTTCATTTCAGGCGTCTTTACGCACTAGAGAGAACTGCTGAAAGCTTTTACAAATTTAACTTGAGCTTAGCTTTTTTTATATCGTGCAGTACAATTTAGAGCAAAGAATCAGTTTGCAAAAGGAATTAAAAGAAAAAAGATTTACAGAGCTTACGATACATACATACAATACGAATATTGTGTTAACACAGTTCTCTCTTTGTCTAATCACTTTGTAAATAAAGTTTGGCTTATCAACAGAATAAGAATGAAACATAAATAACAAAAAATGAATAACGTATAAACAAACATAATAGTAAATATTTATAGAAAGGAACTTTTTACGGTTTTGGAAGCATGCAAAATTAATTACCGATATTTTTTGATATGATTTGTAGACACAAAGAACAATTTTTAAAGACAACGAAAAACGGAAAGGAAATTCTTAAAACAAAATATCCGTATAATTTCAGCAATCGAAAAACAACAAATTATTTAACATTTTTGGCAAACAAAAATCCAACGGTAAATAGTTCCTTTGCCTTATAAATAAATCATTGTAATTGTAATTGAAAGCAAAAAGCTCAATGTGTAAATTAAATGAAAAGCAAAAAAGTTTCGGAAATTGCTCTTAAAAAGAAAATAAATAGAGAATTTAAAAAAAAATCAAATATGAAAACAAAATAAATCAAAATTTTGAAAATTGTATATAGAAAAGTATATTAAGCAGTTGTCTAAACAGCACAAAAGAAAAATCAATTCTGAATTTAAGGTTAGTAAATTTGCGTGTGTAAATGTTGAATACGATACAAGTATATACACGAGTATATATATATTTATAATCATAACAATATACAAATGTATTGCATGCACATTGATATATATATATATATTTCTAATCAAAAAGTGTTGTGAAAGTTGTCTTCCCTTATTTATGTTTGCTCAATGTTTAATACTTATCAGTTTAATCGTTTTTTTTTTAATTTTTGGTGTTTCGGTTCTGCTCAGCTTTAGCTATATATAGATATATGATTAAATACTTCTTGTTAGTGTACATAGAAATGAATGAAATCGAAATACGAGTATTTTGATTCGTTTCAAAGTTTTTTGAGTAAACGGTATACAAAAGAAAATCAAATTAAAACATATTTGTTGTTTAGCAGCTAAGCTCAGAAGTAGTTTTAAATAAAAAATAATATATATATGTATGAAAAAAAACCATGCAAATGCTTAAATTGAATATTAAAAAACAAATATTAATATCTAAATAACCGAATAAAGCTAAACGAAAACGTAAAAATAAAACTTAGCAACAATGTAAAGCACAAATGCAAGTTGATTGAAAAATAGCCTAAGAACACAAACAAACTGTTGTAAAAAAAAAAAACACACTCAGATAAAAAAAACCTTATTTATAAGCATAACATATTATTGAAAAGAGATTGAATGTAAAATATAAATTCAAAATACATGGCGAGCATTAGTATTTATTGGCTATTGGCTAAATAATAAGCAAATAAATATACATATACATATAAACAACAATAAATTATAAATAATGAAATATCAGCAGCTTTCTATTTGTACGTATATCAATCACATGTAAATTTACTTCTCTTATGCACTGAAAAAGTTATAATAGACAGCGCCATCTGTTGTTATTCCTTATCTCGAACAGCTGAGTAGCTTCCGAGAACAGTTGCTCAAGCTCTACACATTAGAAAGCTTTTCACAACTCCGTTACGAACCTGTGCACGAAAACAAGCAAAGCTTTCTGGCTACGCGCTGTTGTTGCTGATGCTGCAGTTTTGTAAATGCACGTGTTGATCAGAGAGCTTTCGCATATTAGCTACTCTCCTCCCCCTATGCAGCAGCTCGACAGTTGGCCAAAGCTCCGCCTGAAGGTCAGACGGGACAAGATCCCAGTCTCAGGCTAAGCAGTCGACGCGCTTCAATGACGACGAAAGCACCGCCCGAGTCCATTTGCATTTACTACGACGCGTTGTATTTCGAGAAAAACTAAAAAAATCTCAATTAAGTTTAGTATTTAACTAATAAAAAAAAAGAAGCAAATTAGCTATATTAGTTATTTAGCACCGGGCTATTAAACTACCTCACTTGACCTTGACTCGGTTCCGGACAACGACTTCAATTCGCTTTTCATCTTTTTTTCTGTTTTTTTTTCACCCACGTGTCTTGATATATTTATTGTACCCCTTTCGCACCCCCTTGCGCCCTTGTCTTCGGCAGTGATTATTTTTTGGTTCAATTGAAAAATAAGACGACTGCCAAAAATATCCCTTAACTCCAATTTGACCAATTGACGGAACATTAATTGCGCCCAAAGTTAACAACTAAATATTTTTTACGTGATTTTTTTTGGATAAATTATTTTTTTCTGTGCCCGATTTTATAAACTATTGTGTTAAATAAATAAAAAAAAAAATCCATGAAACTTGTGTCTTTTGTGCTATTATAAAACGCTCCAAAGTATCCATATATTTACGGTAAGTTTGTTTGTTTTGGCGGGAAAAATTGTGAGCGTGTGAGTGTGCGTAAGATTTTTTATTTTTTCTACATATGCTATGGCGGCAAATTCGTTCAAAATGTTAACAGCTTGAAGGCAGTATAACAGTTTGCTGTTAACGCTTAGCAACATTTCAACAGTGTGTTGACAAGCTGAAAGCTCGCACGGCAACTACATAAACATTTTATGCCAGTTATCAATTTTTAAGTAAATACAGAATATTACAAATGAATTTTAAAAAATCAAAACTCATTAATCAAGTGCCAAGCGAAATGTTTTTTATAATAATAAAAATATATTTAATATATGGCAAACAAGCGCTTTTGCAAAGAACTTTTACTCTTAAAGCTTATATGCAAAGAGAACGGATAATATACTGTCCGATTTGCAGGCGCTCTCTCAAGCAGTCGCCTGACAGCTCAGCTCGTCTTAGCTAGACTCTCTGCAAGTTTGTTTTGTTTGCATGATATCTAGATTTATTTTGGACTCTCTGCGAGCGGTTCGTTGACCGCGGCCTCTTTAATGCATTTCCCCAGGCTCAGGTCGGGCCACATTTTTCCCATTGGCTGGATACAATTTACAGTTTGGGCTTAGCAGCAGCTTTCGCTGAAAAAAAAAAAAAACGACATAAGCGTGTAGTCAATCGATCCCTGACGCGATCTGTAAATTATTATGCCCGTTCAATTGCCTTCGAGTCGTAGAAACAAGTGGTAGCAGTAAAATTCATCGCTAGAAACAAATAAATTGCTCATAATTTATGCCGAAAAAGAGAAGAAAAAAAAAATCAGACAATTTCACAGTTTGAAATTATTTGGCTTTCAAATACAACGGAATTATTTAAACTCTCTCTATATATAAATATAGACAAAACAATTGCGTTGATCACAACATAAATGCCTTTCGTCGAAAAATTCGTACAAATTCGTAATTTTGTTATGAACGTTTGTCTCGTCGAGGCCATACAATTTGTTCAGGACCTCACGCATGCCATCTGCTTGGACTTTCAAGGCCTATTCAATCTTTAATAGAGAGTGTAACGAACTGGTTCGGTAAGTCTACAAAGAAAGTGAGTGGAAAGTGTGTCAAGTGAAAGTATCAAGAAATATTAGTTCTTGACAATAAGCTGTAAATTTTCCATGTATTCTTATTTCTTTTGTGCATTTCCGTTTTTAAAATGGGGTGTCGAAGAAAACCTCATGGCACTCTAGTAGAAATTCAAGTAGAGGTTATGTTAGTTGTGCCACAAATTGCATGCGAATAATTGTTTAAAAAAAAGTTCTATAAATTGATTACAAGACTTAAACAGAAACTAACCTAAATTTTGTGAAGAAAGCAGCGTTGCAAGTTTTTAACAATTCCTGGATAATTCATCAATATAGCAATAAAAAAACTCAATGGCTGTGTTTTATCATTCAAGAGGGATTAGTCTTTAACGTAAGTCTTAAAATATTAAAAAAAAATAATTTGAGTAATGTTTAATGTTTTAAAAAATGCTTATTGGAACGTTATAGAAACGAAAAAATAGAGAAAACAAATATAAATAATTTTTTATTATATGCAAAAATTTAAAAATACAATTTGTACTTTTTGAAAAAGTTAGGTTTTATTTTATTTATTTTGTAATATTTATAACAATTTTTATGCCAATTTTTCAAGTTCTCTTAAGAATAAGTAAGTAATATTACAGCTTTTAACGATAGTTTACACTAAACGATTTTTTTGACTGTCTTGTAGATTTACTTTGGCCATTTTTGATTCCATTGTAGCCCCTACTTTGTTTATATTATTTACTTATCCTTGAACTAAGATTATACATATTTTTTGCTTTATTTTTATATACAGCTAATTCTACTGAACACACACATACATAACGCACACGCATTCAAACTTTACTATACTCTTAAAAATTCCTTTCTAAAACGACACTTTGCTTTGGTTTCTTAAACCTAATCGACCATTCGATAAACAAATTGAACAAATTGAACAAAAACTTAAAAAAACAAAAAAAAAACCGTCAATCGATAAACTGCATAACGATAGCTCCATTACCAATAACCGATAACATCGACATGCTTTCCTGTGCTTCATTCAACAAACTGATTTTTCCAACGGCTGGCGATGTCTCTGCCATATCAAATGGCAAAGGGACACCCCAAGCCCCCGTTAGCCTAAGCACCTTGTCGCTGCCCATGGGACCGGGGGGCGGCAGTGGAGCGCCGAGCGAGATCTCGTCGGTGGACAGCGATTGGAGTGACATTCGCGCCATCGCAATCAAGTTGGGCGTGCAAAATCCGGACGATCTGCACACGGAACGCTTCAAAGTCGATCGACAGAAGTTGGAACAATTGATAAAAGGTAAGAATCAAAAAATTCAACTTTTACCTGATTTATTGATCTTAAAATAATAATTGTATTCTATAGCGGACAGTGCCATTGAAGGCATGAACGGTGCGGAATATTTCTTTGATGATGTAAGTTGAAATTTTTTCAAACGCTAATTAAGACAATTCAAATTCAAAGTATCTTCACATGAGCTTAGCATTTGTTCCTCCTTCCTGTTAAGGATCGTATAGAAAAACTTAAACCCATTTCAATTCCTAGCAATAACTGCTTTTTAAAACAACTGTTGGACATTTTTCTCTTGAAGATTAAAAGCAGCTGTAAATTTAATGAGTTCCAACCAGCGACCATTTAACATATTCGTCTATGGTTCCAACAAATACCAACCCGACTGTTAATTCGACAACCGGAGAACATAAGAGAACAATGGTGATACAAAAGCTCAATCGATATTCATACATCGATAGATCAGACATTAGTGATATTCTTACCACTTAGAACAAATTAACTTGCTAATTTCAACAATTATAAACAATATAAATTTGTTTGTGTTAGGTGTTTTACGCTTTAAAACAATGCAGCCTATCAACATCAGCGCGATTGCTCTGTTATTCACAAATCATCGGTAAAACGTAATGCTATCGGGCTGTTAAGCTTTGCGTTAAAATCGACGCAATTTCGGTGGGAACGGCATTTGAATCTCATGTGGCAATCGATGAATAGTAATGCAATATGAAGTTTATTTTGCATAAAACGCTAATGCATTTTCTGATTCATTTTGTATTGTTTTTCTTAAGCATTGTATTGTATATTTTGATGAAGGGTTATAAGGTAGGCACTGCACCTTCTGTATAACTACTCAAATATACATTTCTACACAAACAAAAACCAAACAACAAAATTCGCATTTCAACATTTAGCCGACACACATTACAAATTTTAGTTGAGAAACCATAAATGTTTAGCATATTATAAGAACCTCTATAAAATTCAAGTGTATTATATTAAGACGCAGATATCTAACAGATATTCACAAATTATCTTTTAGATCATGAACACTACGGGTACCTATGTAAGCTGGCCTTGCAGACTAAAGATCGGTGCCAAAAGCAAAAAGGGTAAGATCTACAAAACTTGACTAAATCGCAGTAAAATAACAACTTTAATCCCCCAAGATCCCCATGTTCGCATTGTTGGCAAAATGGAGCAGGTGCAACGCGCCAAGAATCACATTCTAAGCAGTCTTGACTCTAGAGTAAGTACGAAAACTATTCAGTAACTTCATAACTAAAAATTTATCGTACGTCTGTTTGTTCAGGGCACTCGCGTCATTATGAAAATGGATGTCAGCTATACGGATCACTCGTATATCATTGGACGCGGCGGCAACAATATTAAACGCATTATGGACGAGACGAATACGCATATTCACTTTCCGGACTCGAACCGTTCTAACGCAACGGAGAAATCAAATCAAGTGTCGCTGTGCGGCACTCTCGAAGGCGTCGAGCATGCCAGAGCACTTGTTCGTCTCTCCACCCCGTTGCTCATATCATTTGAGATGCCTGTGATGGGACCAGGCAAACCGCAGCCGGATCACGAGACGCCATACATCAAAATGATTGAGAGCAAGTTCAATGTGCAGGTAAGTTAAAGTATGAGAAGCGATAGTCTGTGAACTGTACAGTTAATATGTTCATATGTTTATTCTCATAAATATTTTATTATGAATAGGTTTTTGTAATTTAATAATTTGATTTTTTATGCTTGCTACTTTCAGGTCATATTCTCATCGCGTCCTAAGCTGCACACTTCCCTAGTGCTGGTCAAGGGCTCCGAAAAGGAATCCGCGCAAGTTCGCGATGCCACACAGCTGCTGATAAACTTTGCGTTTGAGAGCATTGCGGTAAGTGTTTAACTCAATACACTAAACATTGTACTATGTGCAACTACGTCAAGTGTTTTTATTTGCCTCTTTAAAGAGCCAAATTCTGGTGAATGTGCAAATGGAGATATCGCCACAGCATCATGAGGTTGTTAAGGGCAAGAACAATGTGAATTTGCTGAGCATAATGGAACGCACACAGACCAAAATCATATTCCCCGATCTGACTGATATGAATGTGAAGCCGCTGAAGAAGTCGCAGGTGACAATTAGCGGTCGTATCGACGATGTCTATAGGGCGCGACAACAGTTGCTCGGCAACATGCCCGTTGCATTGATATTTGACTTTCCCGACAATCAATCCGATGCCTCCGACATAATGGGCCTTAATACCAAATACGGTCTCTGTATAACATTGCGACAAAAGCAGCGACAAAGCACCTTGGCGATTGTCATTAAGGGCGTTGAAAAGTTTATAGGTAAGTTTAAATAAGCAAAACATTTATATAAATGTATATATGAAAGACCTCGAGTCTTAAAAAATACTTACTTTATTCTTATAATCAATATGACCTTTCGATCATTTATATTTTTATGAAGTCACGATTTTACTTTTGCTTTCTTTCGGATTGCAAATTCAAATAATAAACTTCACTTTGATTAAACTTCTTTCAATTGTCAGACAAAATCTATGAGGCACGCCAGGAGATCTTACAATTATCGACGCCCGTACTCAAGCCGGAGATTCCCGAGCACTATTATATGCCCAATGACAATGATATGAATGCGACGCATCGCACACAGCTGACGGCTCTGCTTGCTGGCTATCCGGATAGCCCGAAGACGCCATCGCTGCTGCCTCCCTCAATTTCTGCTGGCCAATTGACGCCCTACGGCAGCAAGAATCCCATGTTGATGGCCAACAATGTGGGTGTTAACCTTGCCACGCCCACGGGCATATGTGCGCCAACCCAAAAGTATATGCAGCTGCACAATAGCGCCTATCAGCCACGCCCAGTGAACACCATGAACGCCGTGAACACCATGAACACCATGAACAACGTGAACAACAACAGCAACAATAACAACGTCAACTATCTGCAAGGGCCTGGAGCCAATCAGCTGAAGCCGCCAGCAACAGGAGCAACATCGGTCTCAGCATCTGTACAGTTATCGCCAAGGAACAGTTGCAGTCAGAATACGAGTGGCTATCAGAGCTTTAGCAGCAGCACCACCTCACTGGAGCAGTCGTATCCACCATATGCCCAAGTGCAGACAGTTGTCTCCTCTACCTCCACCTCGTCGGGAGCGAGTCGAGCCCATTATTCTCCGGACTCCACATACAGCAGCGAGGCAGGCAGCATTGCGGGCGCTGCTCGTCTCGGCCGTCGTCTTAGCGATGGCGTCCTTCTTGGCTTGGGCAATGCGACGACGAGCGGTGCCCATCTATTACCTGGCAGTGCCGAAAGCTATCGCAATCTTCACTACGAACATCAGCAACAGCAGCAACAACAGCAAAAACTACAACAGCAGCAGCAGCAGCGTGCATTTGATTTCGATATAAAACGTGCTCTTGGATTCAAGGCAATGGAACGCAATCCGGTTGCTGGAGAACTGCGCACTCCCACACCCGCCTGGATGGGCATGGGTCTTAGCCGCACCTCGCCAGCGCCGATCGAGACGGTAGACGATGGCAGTACCACCAACAGTGGTGGAGTCAACAATTGGCGTATGCCACCACCGCCGCCAGGTCTCAGCTCAGCTTCATCCTATGGACTGAGCGCCACAACGGGTCTGCTTGATGCAACGCCCGTAAATCGGCGAATGCAACTCTCACAACACAAGGATATACACACCCTATTGACAAGCCTAGGCATGGAACACTACATAAGTAAGTACACAATAATATAAAAGTGAGGCAACAGCTTTGTTCATTTACTTTTCAAAGAAATATATGCCCTAGAAAATTTAAAAAAGTAGCTTACATTTTCTTCTTTACATATATATTCCAAAAGCATTATTTATTATCAAAAATAATTTAAAGACAGTCAATTCAATTACATAGGGTTTCGCGAACATTTTCTTTAGGATAGCCGTGTTTATGTTAACTTTAGAATTACATTGTAAAATATAATTTGTGCTTACAAATCTCATTTCTTTTTAGAAATTTTCGTGCTTAACGAAATTGATTTGGAAATGTTTTCAACACTGACCGAGGAAAATCTAATGGAGCTGGGCATCACCGCGTTTGGAGCTCGCAAGAAGCTGCTGGCGGCCATTCATACGCTTCTGGCCAACGAAGCCGCCTGCAGTAGTATGCCCAGCAGCAGCTCCTCGCAGAGCTCCTCGCCGAGATTCTCTGGCAGCGCTGCTCCCGGAGCTGAGCGCCGTCCCTCCAATCAGTGGTAAAGCTCTGGTTTGGATGTGTTTTTCTTTTCCATAAAAATAAAAAGTTGCAAAAAAAAAAAATATTAAAAAAAAAAACTGAAAAAAAAAAATTATCTTAAGCAAACACTCAACTCATTTATTTATTCAACGTAATATTAAGTTCGCTTGAGGCATTAAAAATGTGTCACAACAAATGCGAGATTCAAACAACCTAAGAACTAAACGAAAAGTGTGCAGAATTAAATTTTCGTTTTATAGTTTAGATAGACACATAATGCTCGCATTTGTAGTCAAACGCAACATATTATATGAACTATTTATAAACATTGTCAACGTATTTATAATTTATATTGTAAAGAAATGAATTTAACTGAAGGAAACAAATTGTTAGAAAAATACATATATACTCCCATGTAAAAAACGGAAAAAATAAATAATCATCTGATCTGGATACAAAAATCTGGGTTTATTAATCAACTTATCGTATTTGGATGTTTTGTGTTTTTACTCTGAGTTTGCTTAGTTATTTTTAAGTACCATTCATATTCAAAGTTTAGAAATTTCCTGTCAAATACCCAGCAATAATCTGATAAAATTGTTTCTTATCCTGTTGAGATACGCTATATGGAAGCTCGACTGTACTTATTATTATATGCATTTACCTTATACCATTTTTATAGCCAATAAGGTCTGCCAAGCTATGACGAAGAGAGCATATAGAAAACAACGATTAAGAAGCGCGAGCTACCTCTGGTGCAACCTTAATACCACCTTAAAGCCACGACACCATGACAGACATTTCACAAACCCAATATACTCTATCTTCTGTATCGAATATAAAAAATAAATGATAATAGATATCTCTTGAAAAAAATTTACAACCAATTTCTATAAACGTATCACACTTACCACGAAAATCGTTTACGATTTCATAAAATGTCTTACAAGAAAAGAATTCATTTCAGCATAGTTTTTAATTATTTATTTAAACCAAGCAATTATATTAGGACAACAAAAAAATAATAATAAAAACAAATGATTTTAATTTAAGCTTATAAGAACTCTAATTGACAACAACATTATGGTTTTGTGGTTTGTGTATTATAACTATTTGAACAATGTTTTTTTGTAACTATGTAAGCTTATCTTTTAATTATTTTGATTATTACTTCAGCATTCTTATTCTTTAAATTGTTTTTTTTTTTTTTTTTTTTGATTTGTGGCTTGTGTATAATAACTATTTGAACAATGTTTTTTGTAAGCTTATTTTTTTATTATTTTGTTTATTACTTCAGCATTTTTATTCTTTAACTTGTTTTTTTTTTCATATGTTATTTCATGTTTTTTTTTTTAGTATACCCTATCTAGGAAATGGATAGGAAGGGATTAGAATTTTATGGTTAAACACACCTCCAGTTTTAGCATCACCACGCTTACAATCTTATGTCCTTGATAATTGATTTGTGTTTTAGGACTGCATATTCAACAGTTGTGTTTTATTTCCTTAGGATTCCAAAGCGGTTGACAATCTTCCATTTCTCTCAGTTTATAATAGACGTAGCCTAGCTGATGATTGCGTTCTCGTTGAAGATGTAAAATATTATGGTGAATACAGCATTCTTCGATCGGCAAGCCTCATTTTGCTGATATTGTTTTCAGTATTGGGAACAGGAATCAAATCAGGTTCTAATTCACAGTGACGATTATTGAATGATGCTGAAGATGGAGCGTTTTATTCACTTGTTGCGTTGCAGCATTTAATAGTCGTAGTTGGGAGCAGTTTTTGTTGGATTTGTGTTGTGAGGGAAGAGAAAATTGTGATTCAAAAGGTGATTGATGTAGATTTCAATGTATTTTATATTATATGTATTTTGTAAATCTTATTAAAATGTAGATTTTTTAAACCAACAATCTTATGTGCTTGATAATTGATTCGTGTTTTAGGACTGCATATTCAACAGTTGTGTTTTATTTCCTTAGGATTCCAAAGCGGTTGACAATCTTCCATTTCTCTCAGTTTAGAATAGACGTAGCCTAGCTGATGATTGCGTTCTCGTTGAAGATGTAAAATATTATGGTGAATACAGCATTCTTCGATCGGCAAGCCTCATTTTGCTGATATTGTTTTCAGTATTGGGAACAGGAATCAAATCAGGTTCTAATTCACAGTGACGATTATTGAATGATGCTGAAGATGGAGCGTTTTATTCACTTGTTGCGTTGCAGCATTTAATAGTCGTAGTTGGGAGCAGTTTTTGTTGGATTTGTGTTGTGAGGGAAGAGAAAATTGTGATTAAAAAGGAGATTGATGTATTTTATATTATATGTATTTTGTACATCTTATTTAAATGTAGATTTTTTAAACCAACAATCTTATGTGCTGGATAATTGATTCGTGTTTTAGGACTGCATATTCAACAGTTGTGTTTTATTTCCTTATGATTCCAAAGCGGTTGACAATCTTCCATTTCTCTCAGTTTAGAACAGACGTAGCCTAGCTGATGATTGCGTTCTCGTTGAAGATGTAAAATATTAAGGTGAATACAGCAATTTTGTTTAAATTGTTAATGCATTCTGCGATCGGCAAGCCACAGTTTGTTGATATTATTTTCAGTATTGGGAGCAGGAATCAAAGCTGGCTCCAAATTGTAGTGTAGATTATTGAATGATTGATTTGTTGCGTTGCAGCCTTTAGTAGTCGTGAGTGCGAGTAGTTTTTGTTGATTGGATTGTGTTTTTTGATGCTTTAGGTAATTCAGTTGGATTTGTGTTGTGAGGGAAGAGAAATTGTGATTCGAAAGGAGATTGATGTGGATTTTAATGCGGGTTTTCGTTTTGTTGATTTTTTTTTTTTTATGTATTTAGATTTTGTTGTTATTTTTTCTTTTGTTAGTTGTGTAAGAGCTGAATTTCTTATAGAACATTTTTAAAATTTGCCAAAATGCTAAAAGAACAGTTACAGCATAATATTGGATATCATTTTGGTATACATTTATTTAATAATGATCTATTAGCTATGTACAGATTATCATATAAATCTAATTAATATATAGATTTAAGTTTTATCTCTTACTTTTGGAATATTTCTGACAGCATTTGCACATTGTGGTGTTTTTATTTTTTATTATTAATTATACTATTATATTATATTATTAATTATACTATCGATATATAATAAGATATATAATATATATGAATTTAAGCTTACTACACTAATAGAATGACATTGAAAAATACACCGGTTTGATATTACACAAAACAAACAAAATGTAAAGTTTACAAAAACAACAATGTGTATTTTACAATGGAGGTAAGTTCAAAAAATTAGCAGAATATTAAATGCAATAAGGTGAAACTACCACAACAGCAGCAGCAGCAAGAAATACTAAGAATATTACAAGAAAGAAGAGCCAGGAAAGCTGCAGCACAAAATATAAACATAATACAATTGTACTATTATTTAAAGAAACGTAGTAAAGGGTAAACAAACTAAATATTACAACAATCGGTTTTACATCCCATGCAACCATCATTGTTGCCTGATGGAATTTGAAATTTGAATTTAACATTTTAGCGCTAAGAAATTCCATTTAAATTTGGAATATCAAAGTATCGATAAGATTTAGTTATTGTTGTGAAGCACCTGAGGTTACTATCGTGAATCGTGAGAGACAATGAAGAAAGCGACGCGATCAGACGAAAACACGAAAAAATAAATTTTACTTTTTGCATTAATTTACATTATGTAACGTTTGGTCAGACGCCTGGAGCCTGGCCAGTAGTGATGCATCGATATTTTTTTTTTTCAAGTGCTCGATGTTTTTTCATCGATGCTAACAGAAAGCGATGTATCGAGCATCGATGTTCTTGAACAAATTTTACATAAAATAAAATGCAACTCTGTGTTTTAAGAGTCGAATAACAACGCAGTAATTGCGGGTTTTTTTACATACGTTTGGTGAATATTGAATATTGAATACATATTATATCGTGTTATTCAATCAAACAAAAGTAAAATGCATAAAGCAAAGCCTAGAAGCACAGTCTGGACCTATTTTAAGAAAATATCTACTACGGAAGCAGAATGTAATATATGTGGCAAATGCCTTAAAGCTGCTGGCAATACGACAAATTCGCGAGGCCATTTGCAAAAATTACATCCGCTTAATGTTTTTGATAAAAAAAGGAAAATACTGGCATGAAGCAATCAAAATTGTCATATGTGATAAGCGATGATGAAGATAATAGTGCGAAATTTGTTGAAAAACCTTGCACCTCCGGAGCGAACAGTAGAAGGCAACAGAAAATTGTTGAAATATTTTCTGATATTCAGGCAACGTATACATATAATATAAAAATAAAAAAAATTGCTTTCCATTTTGTTGCGACATGTTAACAATGAATTGCTATTGATGTTTTGTTTTTGTTTGCCGGCAAACCGCTAAATTGAATCAGTGGTGATAGTTGAGAACGATATACGAAAGTGGGCAGTTCCTTTTGAGTCAATCGAATGTATTAGTTACGTAAATTGAATACACCCAACTACATCTAAACTAAAGTCAACTTTTTGTCACCACTAGGCCCCTATGTTATTTGTATGGGCAAGAAGCTGCTTGTTGCCATTTAACGCAAAACGCAACACGCAAACGTAGTGTGAACACCATATAAAGGCCTGGATCCAGTACAGCGGAAAATAAATTTTCAGTACAAAATCGTCGTAGCAGGAATGGTTTTATTTTGGCTGCGTGTGTTCTGTGTTTCCAGCTACGTAGCAAAAAATACTAAACTGCTTAACGATAGTATCGATTAATACAATGTGTACACACTGGCGCTGGGCGCAGGAAATAGCTTTTCACATTTATTTTTGTGCCCATGACAAAAAAGAAACGCGTTGTTAAAAAAATGGAGCGAAAAACAAAAAAACGTAGTGAAAATTTTAATCATGAGGGCAAGATTGCTCTCATTAAATCTGTCGAGTCGCGACCATGTCTTTGGCGGTTGACGGATAAAAAACACTTTGACTTTATTACGGTGAGAAAGGCATGGGAGAGCATTGGCAATGAGTTGAACAAGGATCGTAAGTTAAAATATCAATATGTCATTAAATATATTATAATCAAAAATATGTTTGTTAGCGAATGAGTGCAAGAGCGCTTGGACGTCGCTGCGTGACAGCTTGCGTTATCACCGGACTAAGCTCGCCAGAAGTGGAAGTGCTGGAGGCGTCCAAACAGATTCGCCAAAAATAAGCGATTGCATCGATTGGATATATGCGGAGTACATGTCATTTATTCCTGTATTGTCGCATGAGAGACGGTAAGTGTATATTCATAGTTACACATTTTTTCAAACATTTGATAAACATATATTACAGTACAACAACCAGCAGCGTAACGTTTGTGGACAGCCCGTCATGCAGCCCAGACGCTTTATTCACGGCAGACGAGTCTGGAGCAGCCGGTGACGATGCTGATTTAAGCATGTCTGTTTACGTTTACATTTGATGCCTCAGTGTGAACATGTATCTCCTAAGCTATATAGGGCAAAATGGCATATTTTTACCACAAATTAGTGAACTATGGTCACACTATAAAATCTTGTGCCCACGCTTCCAAAATATACCACAAATTCCTGCCAGTAATTTTTTATTGTACTGGATCCAGGCCTTAAGAGTCGAAGAACAACGCAATATTTGCGCGTTTTTTACATACGTTTGGTTAATAGTGAATATTTAATACATATTATATTGGGGGTATTCACTTGTCCTTGTAAAATCGTAAAGCGTAAAATCGAAAACTCAAAATTGTAAAAAAAAAAACAACAAAATACATGAGAAAAAATTTACGACGTTTTTGATACCCCTGGGTATTTCTAAAAAAAATGTCGTAAAATTGCAAACAATGTTGCAAAGTGTGTAGTTTGTAGTATACACATATATTCATATATATTCAAATGTAATAAACAGCAACACTTTGTTGTTGTCTAAACATTAAATCAAGCAACGACACTTTGTCGTTGCATAAACAATAAGCCAAGCACCCAGTGCTGGTAACATGATCGCGTAAGAATGCAACGCGCACAACGATGCCGCGTCAGCGTTCTTACGCTTAGAGTCTAAGCCTTAGACCATTTACTATACATATGTGTATACTCTCGCTCTCTTTATATTATATACAAAACTATGTACAGCTCTCGCGCTGACTTCTCTGCCGAAGCAGTGGCCAGCTTTAAGTTAGAATTAATATTCAAAAAAATCATTCAATAAATGAACATGAAGCGCAACAGTTTGGCTTTCGATCATTTCATGGCGACCGTGACAGCGATCCGTATCGCAGAACAAGTACAGTAAAGTACTTAAACAATTAAATACAAACTTGCAATGAAATTATAAAACAGTGAAAAGTGTGGAAAATACCAAAAACTACTAACTGAGTGAAGCCAAAGAACTATGTACAAAAAAAACAATAAATGGCGCAACAACAATAAACAGATGAAACTACAACTGTGCAACAAGAATTTTATGTGTTCAGCTCAACAACAAAACAAACATTAAAACATAAACTGAATTAAATCGAATCAAAGACTCGTAATGTGTTCGTGCGTGCCTCAAATAAACATATACACATGCAACAACATGTGTCAATCATAGTGAACCAGTTAAATGTTCAAATGACATTTAATCCAAATTGAAATTTTAAATATAAACAACAACTACAAAATAAAAAACAATTAAATACAAACAAATTGCGTTCGTCAAAATGAAAAGCAAATTAAACTTAAAAATACAAAAACTAATAAATTAATGTGTGCACATACAAACATAAACAAAACAATGATCAGCAACAACAACGACAACCAAAAACAAAATTAGCCTGTGCGAAGACCAGCACCGGCACCGCCCAGCGCATCAAGCTGGGCCAAGGACATCAACACAAAACAAGTGCGAAGGGCATAGGACCGCCAGTTGCGCCAACGTTGGAACACCGTTGATTAACCATCCATGAGCGAAGACCTATCGTTCAGCAACGCTGCTCCTATCGAGCAAAGGGATGCACCGACGCTGAAAGAGGCGCTTGAGGTGTGTCCAACCGATGGACCACGGCCACTCACAATAGCTGAGTACAAGGCCAGGAACAACAAGAAGCCCCCAAAAAGACAAAACGGGGAGGCAGAATCAAAAGACTACTGCAACAGAGACGACTGGAGCGGGATATGCTGCAGACGTATGCAGTAGAGGTCTGCACGAATGCACTCAAATTTTTCGGTTATTTGAGTACAACAAGCCTGAGTCGCAATTCGGCGTGCCAAGCCGGTTTCAACAAAGTGAATTGCGCATTGGTTAGGGTTGTTTTCGTTTTTTGCGAAATGAGTGAAATTTAAACCAAAGCGTAATGGATAGAATGAGTGAATGCAGAGTAAATGTTTCGAGTACTCGGGTGAAATTTTGGCATTCTCGTCGTTCATGGCTTGCAGAGCACCAACTAATAAACTTGTGCAATGCTCAGCGACTGAAAAATTAGAAATTATAGAAGCTTGCAAACAAACTATGAATACATTTTCTATAACCTCTGTAAATTCATTTTCTAATAATTCTTTGAGCCTGTGTGACGATGCATTTTCTGATTTTATTCAAGACCGAAATCAATTCAATGATATTGACCCCCTAAAGCATGAAATTGACAGCTACATGAACTTAACAGTAAATTATACAGATGATTTTAATTGCCTTGAATGGTGGCACATAAACAAAAATATTTTTCCTTTGTTATATAAAACTAGCTGCACAATTTTTTTGTATTCCTGCAAGCAGCTCGGCATCTGAAAGAGCATTTTCAGATGCTAGAAATTTAATTTCTGAAAAACGATGTATAATTGCAAACAGTTCGGATACAGTAAACAAAATTATGTTTCTGCATTCTGTAATTGAAAAATAAAATAAATAAATTAAATACATATAAATAGCATTTAATCCATGTCTTTTCATTTTTCTATGTCTTGTAATACAAAACAAAAACGAAAAAACAAACACGCAATAAATTTGACGTCGCTAATGCTGAGCACAACTAACCGAGTACTCGGTCGCGAAACTCATTCGTGCATTGCTTCGCCGTTCGGATACGGTTAATTTTCTACTCATGCCTTCACCACATTTGCCAAATCCGTTTTACTCAATGTCTCACTCAGTCAGTCAGAACTTTGAGTGAGAGAACCAAATGCTGCTTTGACTGTATTCATGCAGACCTCTAGTATGCAGACAAGGAAGAACAACAAAGGTGTCAACAGCGCATAGATGAAATCACAGCACAACTTCGCCAAAAGAGCGCAGTAACGCAAAAGAGCTGCTAAATGCCAAGCTCCACTTTGCCTTTATTTTTAATACCTTCCAAAAAACAACTTGTAGCACCGCAAGGTGCAAGTTGGAATATCTAACATCTGATAGGCTTTAACTAACACCATATGATTGGTAATTACTGTAAACCAATCATATGTACACTACACTCAAACACTTAATATCACAAAAATGGGAAATTGAATAAAAAAAAAAAAGAATTTTTAACAAATACACAATATTTCCAGAAATCAGAAAAATTCACAGAAATCTTGATCAGGCAGACTTTCATGTCAGTTTTCAGTTCAGTTAACTTAGACATATTCAGGGAAAATTATCATTTGCCAGAACCAGTCATGGGTCTAGTAGACGTCAAGTCTGTGGACTCGACAGCCAACGTAATTAACAAAGTTGACGTGTCGTCCCCAGATTTGAAGTACATGCTGATCTTGGTTCTCATTATTGTTATACTCATAGTTTTGAACACAGTGTCAAAACTATACAAAAGTCACAGAAGGAATATCAAGAGGAGGTATATGAGCAAAGCAATAAGTAACGCAGCAGAATTAGAAAAAATTTAAATTGTCCCTCATAATTTTCATAATTTTCAAACATGATAGAAAACAAAATAGATGCTATTTACAATAAATACCCTAATTTTCGTATACAAGCTATACAAATACTTTCCGGATTCCATGAATATATCTCCGTTTATAAGTTCGAAAATGAATTTATGGAAAGATATAATATCTCAATAAGTCCATTATACGGTTGCGATAAGACCGAAAAGGCAAAAGTTTTAGAAACCTTACCTTATGTCCATGTAAAAAGATATGTAGAACAAAATCCCATTCTTGGCCCTGCCAACATTTTTATTGTGCGTCTACATAGGTAATAAAACTTCAAAAAAAAATCATCATGGTAGAACTCAAGCTATTAGCTAGATTTATTCCGTTCTTGGTGTTTTTGGTCGATAACGGACCAACCCATCCGAAAATAAAAATTATCCTTCAGTGGATAATCTCCAACAAGTCCGTTAAATTACACAAGTACAATCAAATACAACGTATACTATCATTGCAATATAAAAATTTGCTACGAAAAAACGTTCGCTTACCAAAATCGATAAAGTTTGGCTTTCGATCATTTCAAGTTAAAGTGCTGTAAAATTTTCCAAAGAATCGAGTAAAAATACTTGATATCGATATTTTTGTCTAAAAAAAATTTGGTCACATTAAACAGAAAAACAAATGAAATAAGTAAGTAAATCGCAAATTAAAACCAATTTAATTATTTTAATCAAATATTTTTTTGTGTCGGAACTGCAAATGTTAAAAAGAAAACGGGAAGATGATACAAAGCGCTGGACCGAAGACGAAATGTGAAGGATGTTGTCTTACATTCAGACGCACCGAAATTTTGAAGTAAGTAACTGACTGCCTCTCATAAAAAATGCTAAGAAAACACATACATAGAAGTTATTATATGTAACAATAAACGAAGCAAGTACGCCTATTACAATATTGTTGGATACTCATACTTGTATATCTAACTTCTGTTGCGCTTAGTATGTGTAAGCGGCAAAAGGGAATAGAGAGAAAGAGAGCAGTAACTGTAAATGTTCTCTCGGTTTGCATTCGATCGCTCTTGTTCGACTCACTCTCGTTCGCTCGATTCATTCGTGTGTGTATAGTTAAAGTGGCAAGACGCAGCAAGTATAAAAAAAATAAAATATCATTTATTGAACAAGTACCAAAACCAAATCAAACTGCCTTTTTTCATTGCATGGAGATAAAGTCTATTTTTCAGCAATAACTAACAAATATGTATGTATTTCTAGAAACCAACAGCTCAGTTATTTTATAAAAAAAATTAATAAGCGAAACAAAATATATATATTATATGAAAGAAACAACATCGATCAAGATCAGTAAGAGAAAATAAAACATTAAAATATATTAAAACATTGGTTTCAATATAAAAATAAAAAAATCATCAGGAAATATCAGTAAATAATTTTAATTAGAAATTGTACAATCAGGAAATGTTAAAAAAAAATCAATAGCAATTTAGAACGGTGATTCAGTTTGTATATTTTAGGGCTGTTGATAATATATCAAAATATCAATATATGGATATTTGTCCAAATATCGAATATGCGATATATTTGTGATATTTTAAGATTGTTCACGTATGAACACGTAGATCTACGTATTTTCAGCCCCGATCTACGTATCTACGTATAGAGCTCCCAAATCTACGTACTTTTTTTAAATTGTACAAAAAAAAATTTTAGCAAATTTTTTTTAGATATAAACAAGAATTTAAATGTTTAATTTAAAAGTTATTTGCAATTTACCAACACTAACACATGTAAATTTTTGTCGCGATAAAAAGTTCCTAAAGTTTGGTTGTTTTTATATTGATCTCAAATGGAAAACTACTCTTCTATAAGCAGTGAAAGCGATAAGGAGCAATCCACCACTTCCACAAAGAAACGGAAACGCCACTATGACATGAAATATTCGGATAGTTGGGAGCACGACAAAAAATATTGCGGCTGGCTGAAAAGAAGCGTCAAAGGTTGCAATTTTTTCTTTTGTAAATTTGCAAAATAGACTTAAAATGTGGTGCAGGTACAAGAGTTCTAGATAATCACGTAAATTGTACAAAACATAAGAACAACGAGAGAAGTATGTATTTTGTTTATTCATTTGTGTCTGTTGTTTTTGTGTTTTTAACAACTTGTCCTTGTGCAGGAGGAACTAAACCCAGTGTTTATTCAACAAACGTTATACATATTTTTAATGCATATATATAAATATTTTTAATACATTAATTTTAAGGCGTCCATCAACCAACAATTTTATCTATGTTGCCTGACACAGCTTTAACTACTTTTAAAACAACATAAAGAGCGCCGAAATAAAAATGTCTTTATTTTTGGCAAAGCATAATTTGCCATTTTCCTTGGCCACCGATTTACAAGATCTAATTCGAAGTATCGACAAGGACTCAAAAATAGCTGCAAAATTACAATGCGGACGTGGTAAAGCTCATGATATTATAACACATGTTACTGGACAAGTGGCAGAAGATCATATAATTAACCGTTTAAAAACAACAAATTCTCGTTAATCGTTGACGAGAGCACCGACAGGTCTACCACAAAACATTTGGCGCTTATTGCAAGAACTGCAATCAACTTTAAAGTTAAAGATAATTTTTTAGGCCTCTTAAAAGTCTCCAGCAGCACTGCCTCTGATTTGCACAATGACTTAGTATCATTTTTCGAAGAAAAAACATTCCATTTAAAGAAAACATGATTGGCTTTGCAGCAGATGGGACGAATTCAATGTTTGGTCAACACCATTCTCTGTCAAAATTGCTATCAGACGATATTCCTGATTTATTTCTTATGAAGTGCATTTGCCACTCCTTTCATCTTTGTGCCTCATATGCTTGTAAGGAGCTTCCACGCAATATTGAGGACTTCGCTCGCGAAGTGTATACATTTATACAAAACAGTCCGAAACGTATTGCGGCCTTTCAAGAATTCCAAGCTTTTGTGAACGTAAAGCCACACAAATTATTAAAACCGTGTCAAACAAGGTGGCTTTCTTTGATGCAAGTAGTAAAAAGACTGTTGGAACAACTACCGGCATTAAAGTTATATTTTCAAGAAGCTGTGTTGAACGACCGATTACGTTCCGCCGAACCTATTATAAAAATGTGCATCGAGCCAACCACTGAATTTTATTTAGAATTTCTGAATTTTGTGTTGCCAATTTTTAACGAACTGAATTTGGAGATGCAATCAGAAAGCCCCAAGCTGTATTTGCTTTACGAGAACGTTTTTCGTGCCTAACAATAATGGAATGTTTCATAAAGCCAGAACACATAGAATTGTCTGAGGAGGAACCCGAACAAAATAGCAACGAAAAAGCGGCTTTGGAATCAAAAATTTTGAATTGCGAATTTGAAAATTCCGATCTACACTTGGACTTTAATTACATTTATTTGGGAGGCAATGTGGCTGCCCTAACTCTTCAAAAAGCGGAACCATTGATTGTGCGAATTTATTATTATTTCGGCAAAATTGTCTTAAGTTTTTTATTGAGAGTCTTCGTCAAATAAAAAAGCACTTCCCATTTAACAACGAACACATGCAAAAAATGAAGCAATTGCAGTTCTTAAATCCTGCGGTATTCTTAAACAAGAAATTAATACGCAACATACCATCGATTACACAAGCTGCACTTTCATTTCAGGTAACTACTTTAAAATTTATTGTTTTATATAACCTCTAATAAACATGCATTTTCATGACAGGACTGTGCACGCGAAATTTCAATGAGCTCGACAGGGAGTGGCGTATCTTACGGAATACAGATCTGCCCTTTACTGGGGAAGATGCTAAGGAAGTAGAGATTTGGGCGTATATTGCAAATATTAAAAAAGGCGATGGTTCCCTTCTTTTTCCTTTTTGTCAGAGTTTGCTCAAAATATTTTAACATTGCCGCATAGCAGCGCAAATGTTGAAAGAATTTTTCTGAGATAACTTTAATTAAAACGAATAAAAGGAATTGTTTAGGCACAGAAACCCTAAAAGGATTATTATTCACAAAAGACCATTTAAAGCAAATATCATCTGAGCCATCGAAAGAGCACCTAAGCTATTTTAATAAAAATATTCACTCCTAAATATTAAAAAAATGTTAATTTTATTAATAAAAACTTATATGTAAACAAATATGGCATATATATAATTAAAATACCCTTTATAATTGGCTTTGTTTGACTTTAAAAAAAAATACGTAGATCTACGTATTTGACCAAATTTTGGCTACGTAAAAATACGTAGATTTTTAGTTCAAGCTACGTATAAAAAAAAATTTCATTTTGCAGCACTGACCGAGCGTCACATGGGTCTCGGCAATTTCAGTATCTATTCAGAACTCAACGGAACAGTATCGTTCTGTGGCGAGTTGGCAACTCTGACACGATACTCGATAGCTATCTGTTGATGAAGATATGTTAATTTAAGTTTGTTTATAATTTTTTGTTATCAATGATCAGAGACGATCACATGAATGTATTTTGGTTTACTCGATATATTAAATGAATTGAAGTAATAGTATCGATAATGTTAAATTTAAGCACGATAATCGATAGTCCAAGAGACTTCTTCCTCTTCTAATTTTTGATCTCGCGGCAACAAGACGGAAGCGAATGCCATTGAATTTGTATTAATTTTAATCTTTAAAAATATAAGCCATCGTTTGAAAATAAAGAATAAACATATGAAAATAACTGAGATGCTGACTTATTAAAAGATAAATATCGTGTATCTGGAAGTTTGGATACGGGACAAATGAGAAACCGGTCGTTCGAGCCGGATAGTAATATATTTGTGTCTCAGGTAATAGAAACAACATGGTCGTTCGAGCCGGATAGTAATATATTTGTGTCTCAGGTAATAGAAACAACACTATCGATGAGGAGAAAGAAGAGACAAGAGTTGATTGACTGAACAAGCAATAGTGCTGGGAAAACATCGGAGCACTATCGATACTATCGATGGTAACCAAATTTTTAAAAAATCGATTGTTTTTTTCACTATCGATGTTTTGAGAAAATTTTCCATCTCTTTACATATTGTGCGTGGCTGAATTGGAGTAAGTAAAATAATTCGGATATGAAATAAATTTACTAATATTCTTTAATTCATTAGTTGAATAATAATAATTGGTGTTGGTGTTCAGAAGGTCGCAAGGATGGATAAGTTCGTTGGGAACAGAAACAAAGGTAATTATAACTTTCAATTATTGTCGTTTAAAATTGCAAATTAATTTTTTGTGTATGTGTGTGTATGTCTTGTAGAAAACAACATGGCGAGTACTGCATGTACAAATGGTTCGAACGAGGGAAACAGCAACAAAAATAAGTTAAGTAAATCGGAAGTGTGGAAATATTTCAACAAAATGAGCGGTTCAAATGCTAAGTGCAAAGCCTGTGGTAAAATTTATAAAACATGCGGAAACACTTCAAACCTCAGAGATCATATTCGGCGATTGCATCCAGATATAAAATTATCAGATCTTAGAGATCTACCTAAGTCTTCTGGCAGTATTTTGTCGTTTATAGAAAAAAAGTACGATAAAAGTTCTGCACGTAAAATACTGATAGACAATACGGTGTCTGAGTTCATTGCATGTAGCATTCAACCATTCACCCTTGTTGAAGAGAAGAGTTTCCGTAAATTAATGAAAGTGATGGACCCCCGCTATGAATTGCCATCTAGGAAGACATTGAAGCATGTGCAGATGGAAAATTTGTTTATTGATATGAAAGCTAAGTTGTGTACCACTTTAGATAAAGTTGAGCATCTTGCTATTACGTCCGATCTGTGGACTTCACGAAAAAGTGTATCATTTATCACCATCACATGTCATTTTATCGATGATGATTATATTTTACGTTCAGCTGTGCTTTCTACAAACCTTTTGCTTAATGAAACTAACCATTCTGCAAAAAATATTGGCGAAACCGTGCGCTCGGTTTTAGATAATTGGCAAATTTTCAACAAAGTCTACGCAATTGTTACCGATAACGATAAAGTAATGACTAAAATGTGCGAGAATATTCAGAAACGAAATCTGCCTTGCTTCGCTCATACACTGAACTTAATTGTACAAGAAGCTCTTAAGATGGATGGTATACATTCCCTGGTTGAGAAGTGCAAGCTCATTGTTAAATTTTTCAAACAAAGCAACGTCTCATATGCAAAGCTAAGAAATGCTCAGCGGCCAGGAATGGTGTACAGCCTAAAGCAAGAGGTCCCCACCAGATGGAACAGCGCACTTGCTATGATTCAACGAATAATCCTCATCAATGAAGTAATTGGAAAAGTTCTACTAAGCATACCAAAAGCACCTGCACCTCTGACTGCGGAAGAAGTTGCTATTTTAATGGAGATCGTAGAATTGCTTGCACCTTTCAACACCGCTACAGAAAAAGTATCATCATCAACAAATGTAACAGTTTCGCTTATAATTCCGGTGGTGTGTGGATTGCTTGATACTATGGAAAGTTTAAAACCCAAAGTACAAACCAAAGAAGTTTCTGATATGCTATTAAATTTAATTGATAGCAGTAAACGTAGACTGTTGGAATATGAAAAACGAACTATGACCAGATTATCCACGTTGCTTGATCCTCGGTTCAAAAAGGAGGGCTTCCTTTTTTCTCACAACGTGTCAGAAGCCGCAAAAGCGTTGGAAAACGAACTGACCCATCACAACAAAAATCATGCACCTGACAACACCGGGCCACCAACACCAACTGACAATTCTACCAAAAATCAGCCACTGTTTGCTTTCTTAAAAAGAAACATTGCCAATAAAGCAAGGACTGAACGAGTTGACTCCATTTTAAGCCTTCGGAACTATTATGATAGTCCAAATCTGGATGAAGATTGTAAGCCTCTGGACTATTGGAAGGTAATTTTTTTGTTATATTACTAATAAAGATAAATAATATAACTATCTTGTTTTGTAGAACATGAATGGAAACGACGGTCTCAAAGCTTGCTGCAAAAAAATTCTATGCATTCCGGCAACGTCAGTGGAAAGTGAACGCATTTTCAGCAAAGCTGGAAATGTTATTAGTCAAAAGAGGGCTTCACTTCAAGCTTCCACAGCAGATATGATTATTTTTATGAGCCGCAACAATTGGTTACTAGAAGAAGATTGATCTCAAAAAAGTTATTTACACAATTGAATTGTGCTACTTTATTTATGGAATATTTTTTTGTTATATATTTTGAGTTTTTACTTAGTTATAAATAAATGACTTTTCATGTTTTAAATTAACCAAGATTGCAAACCTAAAAAATTTATTTCAAGTCGAGTGGAAAATCGATAGTATCGATGTTTCATTAGTCTAAAACATCGAAAAATCGATAGTGAAAAAAACCGATGTTTTCCCAGCACTAACAAGCAAGCGTCACGCGACACATTAAGTGTATTGTAAGTTTTGTGGGCAACTGTGAATACTTGAACTTGGTCACACTTAAGCTTCTCTCTACTCTCTTTCTAATAATGTTTACTCGAAGTAAGACGCTGAAGCGCATAAAATAAAAGCAATAGCTTGTAACAATTCAAACGGCCGTGTGTTCTTTATTCTCCGATTCATATAACAAAACACTGAGGATCTCCAACAAGTTTGTAACCTTAACACTAAAAAGCTAATCCATTTAACGTATTTGTAGTATACACATATACTGCAGTATGCGCATATAATAACAACACTGTAACACTTAGTTGCAGTTTACTATAGTTGACATAAGTCACAAATAAGCACAACAATGTCTAAGCGCAAGTAATGCGATCCTCCACTTGTGTCTTCAACGCATACGTGGGAACCGCAGCGTCAGCATATTTGGCATAAGCCAACGGCGCAATTGAAAGAACAGTATGTGCGCATAACACTCTCTCTCTCGGTCGCTGCAGTCGGTGACCGAATAAACATACTTTATATTATATACATTATGTACGGCTCCGACGCTGGCTTCTCTGCCGAAGCAGCGCTCAGCCTATTTAGCTAAGCTAGTTCCTAAGAGAACATTTCATCAGCATTCAATGAATAAATGTCAAGATTAGAAGTTACGCTTGTTTCACTTTAATTAATGAAGCTAATATATTATACAAAATATATAATATTACATATTACTCGGTGTATTATAATATTGTAATAATATTAGTAATATTATTATGCATTCGATAGTATAAGATAAATCATGTATAGAATAATCGATAGTTTTTAAGAAAAAGAGGAAGGTGCTCGCTATGTAAGCCATTCCTCTTTCTACGAAGTTGAATGTCACGCAACACAAGCTATAAATTAATAAATCTTAAAATATACAAACAATCAAGATTACTACATGGTGTCAGAAGTTAAAATAATACACATCGAACTAAATTAAAATGTCCGAACGTGTATTGCCGGAGCTAGACTGCTCAATGCTCATATATGAGTGGCCAAAATGGAAAAGTACATTTCTTATGTACATGATGGCGTCTGGAAAAGACAACTTGTCTGAGGCAAAGAAAATTGCAACATTTTTGTGGTTGGCTGGCCCTGGAGTGACAGAGATATATAACACTATATACCCAAATGACGGAAGCGCAAACAGCATGGTGGGAGTTGTGGCGGATCAAAGTGATGCAGCGCAAATACGCAAACTCGATGACGTCATCAAGGCGATCGATGCACACGCCATGCCACTTAAAAACATCACCATGGAAGTTTAACAACATCGAGCAACAGGAAGGTCAGCAAATCACAGATTTTGAAACGAATCTACGCAAACAAGCTAATTTTTGCGATTTCAAGTGCGAATGCGGAAAATCGTTTCAAAATAGGATGCTGCTGGATCGACTAATTATTGGAGTCTATGACAAGAAGCTGCAACTGAGACTACTGCATAACAAAAACAAAGGACTGGATGAGGTCTTGCAAGAGTGCAAGGCCTTTAAAGCAACAACAAAGAACACCGAAATATTAATGGAAAGTGGATTATATTACATGGCGACCGTGACGTGGGTCCTAAGGTCCTAGGATATTCAACGACTTCATCAGCAACAGCAACAACAAGGATTCATTACACCAGCCACAACTGTAACAGCAGCTGAATCACGTTATGACATGTTACTTATGACATTTGTGACAAAGTGAAAAAAAACATAAACATAGACAAACAAGACAATAGCCGCAATTATAGAGACAAACATTTTTGGGCGACGAAAAATTTTCGAAAGCACAATTTAAGTATTCGATTCGTTTGGTGTTCAAACAGAAAACACAGAAAAATGTGTTCAAAATGTTATTAAACGCGTGCGTCGTATGCAACGATTGTCAGTTCGAAACAAACATTAAAACATAAAATGAATTAAATCAAATCACTTCGATTCGTAATGTGCTCGTGCGTGCCTGAAATAAACATACACACATGCAACAACATGTGTCAATCTTAGTGAATAAGTAAAATGTTCAATCTGACGTTTAAATCCAAATTGAAATTTTAAATAAAAACAACAACTGCACACAAAAAAAAAAACAACAATTAAATACAAAACGAATTGCGTTCGTCAAAATGCAAAGTAAATTAAACTTTAAATATACAAAAACTAAAAATTATTGAGTGCACATACAAACTTAAAACAAAACAATGATCAGCAACAACAACGACAACCAAAAAACAAAATTATCCTGTGCGAAGACCAGCACCGGCATCGCCCAGCGCATCAAGCTGGGCCAAGGACATCAACACAAAACAAGTGCGAAGGGCATAGGACCGCCAGTTGCGCCAACGTTGGAACACCATTGATAACTAACCATCCATGAGCGACGACCTATCATTCAGCAACGCTGCTCCTACCGAGCAAAGGGATGCACCGACGCTGAAAGAGGCGCTTGAGGTGTGTCCAACCGATGGTTGCACTGACTTCTCTGCCGAAGCAGTGGCCAGCCTTAACACTTAGAATCATAAACTGAATTCATTCAATAAAGATACCTAACACAACCAAGACGCGTCTGCTGTTAATGAATGTATTAATACTTGTAAGGATGATTATATTACACAATATTTAGTCTGAAATAATTAACAATGTAAACAATGAAACAAATGAATCTCATCCTGTACAGGATATAGCAAGTAAGGAAAATGAAGAAAAACAATGTATGTATTAACTTAGATGAGGAACTGGATTGGCAATCTGAGTCGGAGACATCGGTGACGTTTGAAACAGCAGATGAAGCTAGCTCAGATGAAGATCCGTTACTCATTCAAAACAATAATCACGAAACAGATAACCCGAATCCACCTGATAAAAATATTGTAAAAACAAAATATGGGAGAGAAATAAGAAAACCAAAAAATTCGAATAAAAACAAAGCGTGTAATAATATAGTAATATTATTATGCATTCGATAGTATAAGATCAAATCATGTATAGAATAATCGATAGTTTTTAAGAAAGAATCGAGGAAGGTGCATCGCTATGTAAGCTCTTCCTCTTTGATCGACTGAAGTTGAATGTCACGCAACACAAGCTATAAATTAATAAATCTTAAAATATACAAACAATCAAGATTATTACAATAGTATTAGTAATAAGATGTATAACTCATGTATAAGAAAACAATCGATAGTTTAAGCAAGATCGATGAAAGCGCATCTCTATGCTTTCTTCTTCTTGATCGACTATTGTAGCGTTAAGTCGCACAAATTTAATACTTTAAATAAATCATTAAAAATAATAAACATCAAGTTTATTACACTGGTGAGGATCATTTTAGTTATTATCGCACACTCTACCATGATAATTCAAAGAAAGATATCACGCTTGTAATGTGTGTAGCGAGCGCAAAACGAATTACAGAGCAAGATCAAATGGAGCTACAATTTAATTACAGTGAAATATAATAAAAGCAAGGGTGTTGGATATAACATCATCCTCACTAAGATGTTATGTTAACAGCAAAAACAACAGAAGTCCCTAATTTTTGTACGGGCACACTGTATTATATCGTTCTTCTTTCTAAAACCTTTGTATAAGTGGTGGTCGTGGCATCGAAAAGAAACATAAACGTAAACATATTACACTACAAAAACACCCATTACAAGTACTCAAGCCTTGCATACTGGGGGAAAAAGTAATGTTTAGGAAAAACCTTAATGAGTGGACTTATGGAATAGTAGAAAATAAGGTAAATGAACGGTCATACATCATAAAAGATGGGAATAATAAACAATTGAGAAGAAATATAAAAACTCATTGCAGAAACAACAGAGAATGAAAAAAAGTAATGAGGATATATCGATGTGTGATTATGTTATTAATGATAATTACTCTCAAGCCAGAATGGAATAAAAATTAATGTGTATTATGTAACGATAATGGGTTTCAATAGAAACAAATGTATCATCAGAAAATGATCTGTAATAATGTTAATTAGTAATTGTAAGATCAGGAAATGCCATTTGATTGGGTCTGAAGTAATGAACAATGAAAATAGTTGTGATAACAATGTCAATAATGAAACAATTGAATCTCATCCGGAACACGAAACAGCAAGCAAAGAAAACTATGATGAACAATGTATTAACTTAGATGAGGAACTGGATTGGCAATCTGAGTCGGAGACATCGGTAACGTTTGAAACAGCAGATGAAGCCAGCTCAGATGAAGATCCGTTACTCATTCAAAACAATAATCACGAAACAGATAACCCGAATCCACCTGATAAAAATATTGTAAAAACAAGATATGGGAGAGAAATAAGAAAACCAAAAAAATTCGAATAAAAACAAAGCGTGTAATAATATAGTAATATTATTATGCATTCGATAGTATAAGATCAAATCATGTATAGAATAATCGATAGTTTTTAAGAAACAATCGAGGAAGGTGCATCGCTGTGTAAGCTCTTCCTCTTTGATCGACTGAAGTTGAATGTCACGCAACACAAGCTATAAATTAATAAATCTTTAAATATACAAACAATCAAGATTATTACAATAGTATTAGTAATAAGATGTATAACTCATGTATAAGAAAACAATCGATAGTTTAAGCAAGATCGATGAAAGCGCATCTCTATGCTTTCTTCTTCTTGATCGACCATTGTAGCGTAAAGTCGCACAAATTTAATACTTTAAATAAATCATTAAAAATAATAAACATCAAGTTTATTACACTCGGAGAGGATCATTTTATTTATTATCGCACACTCTACCATGATAATTCAAAGAAAGTATTGCTTTGGTCACGCTTGTAATGTGTGTAGCGAGCGCAAAACGAATTACAGAGCAAGATCAAAATGGAGCTACAATTTAATTACAGTGAAATATAATAAAAGCAAGCGGTGTTGGATATAACATCACTCCTCACTAAGATGTTATGTTAACAGCAAAAACAACAGAAATCCCATAATTTATGTACGGGCACACTGTATTATATCGTTCTTCTTTCTAAAACCTTTGTATAAGTGGCTGGTTGTGTGCGCATCGAAAAGAAACATAAAACGTGAAATATAAAAAGAATCATTAAATATAAACATAAAACTGTAATAATATTGTAATAGTATTAAGTAAGCGATAGTATCATTAGCATAAGAACAACACATGTATCTATCGATAGTTTTAATAATGATCGATGAAAGCGCATCGCTATGTAAGCGCTTCCTCTTGCTTAATCAACTCTTGTAACATACAGACGTGCACTGCAGAGAATTAATAAAATCTTAAAGAATAATAATCATCCGAATTATTACAAAAACTACTGCGTATTTATTTAATAAAAGGAACTAGCAGGACAACACAATAAATATTTCAACACCGGTCATACATACAAGTAAAACATAAAGAAATTATTATATTTAACAATAAACGAAGCAAGTACGCCTATTACAATATGTACATATGTATTTGCAGAAACCAACAGCTCCGTTATTTTATAAAAAAATTAATAAGCGAAACAAAATATATATATTATATGAAAGAAACAACAACATCGATCAAGACCAGTAAGAGAAAATAAAACATTAAAATATATTAAAACGTGGGTTTCAATATAAAAATAAAAAAAATCATCAGAAAATATCAGTAAATAATTTTAATTAGTAATTGTACAATCAGGAAATGCAATTTAGATTTGGTCTTTCGACCAAGTCAAACAGAACGGTGATTCAGTTTTTATATTTTAGGGCTGTTGATATAATATCAAAATATCAATATATGGATTTTTGTCCAAATATCGAATATGCGATATATTTGCGATATTTTAAGATTGTTCACGTATGAACACTTACACCGAGCGTCACGTGGGTCTCGGCAATGTCAGTATCTATTTAGAACTTAACGGAATAGTATCGTTCTGTGGCGAGCTGGCAACTCTGACACTATAGTCCATAGCTATCGATGAGGAGAAAGAAGAGACAAGAGTTGATTGAGGCAGGCGCAGGCTTGGGCAGGCGAACAAGCGGATAGCATGCGGACAATTTGCCGGACCAAACAGCGCAGCCACCAGTCAACTTTTTTGGAAAAAGGCCGCAGAGGAGCTGAATGCATGCGGAGGTGCTGCAAAGAACAGCGATCAATGGAAAAAGGTATTTATACGCAAGCGTAAATGTGGCTAATAAAAATTTTGCTCTAAAGTTCAACTTTTATTTCGAAAAGTGCTGGATAGATTGGAAGGCAAGCGTTAAAAAGCAGCAGTGTGCCTACAACCGCTTTCAGAAACAAACCGGCAATCCGCCAGCGATGCAAGGACCAAGGCCAGTTGAGGGCATTGATGCCGAGGTTTTGCAGTTTTTCGCAACTGATGTGTTCGATGGGGATGGAAGGACTTGTGCAAGTGGTTTGAATGAAACGGTATTTTTCTAAAACTACGTAAATTTAAGATTCGCACTTATAAAATAAATATGTTTTCACTATTTTTAGATAACATCCAGTGCAACAGATTTTGTCATGGAGGAGGTAGAATACCTTGATGAGTCAAATGTGACTGAATCAATGGAATGCACTGTGGTAGAAGTGTTGCCGGAAGAGGCAACCACGAGTCGTCGCCAAAAGCCCCCGTCATATTCTAGCGCATTGGAAGCGGCTAAGAAAGAAAGTGCAGAGCAACATGTAGAACAAATGCACGTTTTGAACGCCATATTACGCTGCGTTCAAAATATAGAGTCCAAACTCAAATAGTTTTTTTTTTATAATATTTTTTTCAAACGCGAAGACTTTGTATGAAAGTCTCAATAGAGTCTTGGTAAAATATACAAAACTGCACTTTAACCCAGCTGCATGCGACTGCAGCAAGAGCTAAAAATATAGATAAACATAACAAAAGATAAGGTCACCAAAGATTGTGGAAAGACCTACACTAATGTTTAAAATAGAAAATAACCTAAACAAATAATGATTCAACTATCTGGCGACAATGTGCCACCGCAGACCTACTCTAAGACATCTTGTTACTATATAAGGACTAGGATTTGTAAGAATAAAATCAGTATCTTCATGAAACTCAACAGAAACACTATAGTTTCATTTGGTCCTTCGAGCAGTGCCGTAATTTGGCACGCCGAACAGTAAGACCTTCGGGCAGTGCCGTAGTTTGGCACGCCGAGCATTGGTCGTTCGAGCAGTGCTAAAATTAGCGGCACGCCGAACAGTTAGACCGTCAAGTGGTGCCGTAGTTTGGCACACCGAACATTTGGTCGTTCGAACAGTGCTGAAATTAGTAGTACGCCGAACATTCAGACCGTAGAGCAGTGCCATAGTTTGGCACGCTCAACATTTGGTTTTTGAAGTTGACTTTAAAAAAATATGCACTCAAAAACTATCCGATTCCGTGCCTTCGAGATAGGCCTAAGGCGCTTTAACTCAAAAGGACGGAAAGAAGCACTGGCAGGCTCTTGTCAATAGAAGAATATTGAGCAAGGCAACCTGCAGTAAGAGCGCCAATTCACCAATGACTGGCACTTATCAGGAAGTGCTGCAGAAAGTCATTGCGGAGCAACCACAAGCAGGGCCGAAGCCATTGTCAATAAAAGAATATTGGGCAAGGCAGCCTGCAGCAGCGCGGAGAGCAGAGGAAGAAAAATTGGTGGCAATACCACTTACCAAGGCCCCCAAAACACGAGGTGGCCAAAAGTACAGGCTCAGGCAAACCAGGCGAGAACTGCTGGAGAGGATCCAGCACGAGTCACCACCTACTTGGCAGGAGGCATCGCGTCTGTGGGAGCAGATCGACGCTATAGAGCGTCAATTAAATAAAAAATATAATAATCATTAAAATGCGAGTGCGCCTTTTGGCAAACCCATTGTGAAAACGGCGGCAAGATCGCCTCACAATAACAAAAAAATCATACAGTCCACTAAATAACCAAATTTTATATTTCAATTTTTTTTTAAATACTCAGTCTACTTAAAAATATTAAAATAAACTTATGTTAGTTAAGTAAATTTAAATTTAAAAAAAAAAATTCCATAAAAAAAAAATTTTTTTGTTAAAATTTAAAGTAAAACTAAATATTTGTTCACTAAAAGTTAAGAAAAATATATTGTTTTCCAAGTAAAAATAAATTTTTCATATATACAATGTTGTCCGACAAAACGATAGAGCTATTGACGAAGCAGTCAGAAATAGTTAAAAGAGTTAGACAGCTAGAGGGAAGTCAAGAAGTTGACAGGGAAGAAGTAGAGAAACTTTTAACAAGTTTTCAGGCAAATCACAACTTATTGTGCAAAATTGGAGTAGTCGATCATGAATACTTCAATTCCAAGCAATATGATGTGATATTGAAAGTTATAGAGAAAATTAAAGAAAAAATGTTAAAAAACACTGTCAGCCAAAACAGCAAAGTACCAAAGATAACGGCAAAACCAGGTAGTGAGGTAGGAAATGCAAAGTCTGATATGGAGAGTAGGGCAGACGCATTTGATAAGCAGGTAGACGTATTAACTGAATACCTAAACCAAACTCAGGCAGACTTAAAAGAAAACAACACAAAAATATTCAGTTTGAGAAAAAAGAAGATAATATTCCTTTAACAAGAAATAAAAAACTCATGCGAAAACGGCGGAAAGATTGCCTCGCAATAACAAATGCTTATATTATTCTTTCGTTGAATCATATTAATAAATTTATCAAAATGGAGTGAAGTATTCTATTTTTGTATTGCGACGACATGTTCTGGTTGAAGTCAGAACAACAAAGCAATATAATATGATAATGACAGTGATAGAAAATATTAATGAAAAAGTATCAAAAGCAGCAAAGTACCAGAAATGATGGTAAAAACAGTGTAGTAGGTAGACTACCCTCAACCCAGCTGTTAAGCGATCCTATCGAGTTAGCTGTTAAGTAAGGATATCGATCTTAAGGCTCCGTTGCCCGAACTTAACTTGATTTGAACTTTAACTTAAGAAACAGCTGATCCATTCCACCTTACGGACAACACTGCTTGCTGGGTACCCTCAACTTAACTTGACTTGACGTAAAGAGAAAACAGAATTTCAAGTTCAAGTTCAAGTTAGTTCACGTTTAGTTCAATTTACGTTCATGTAGTTCGATAGTTCAAACAGCTGATTGATGAGTAGCTAAAATGGATGAGCATAGGCTAATTTGTTTGGTGCACGAACAAGAATTTTTATATAATAAAGCCAACAAAGATTTTAAAGATCCGCCAAAAAAGAAGGCAGCTTGGATATCAATTGCCGCGGAATTGGTTCAGTTGGTATTCTGCATGTAAAGCGAACAGACACGAATAAAGACTTATATATATTAACACGGCATTCTACAACCGGTAGAGTACCCGATTTTATGCCTTATATAGAGAGAAGTGCAGAATCGTTTTCATCAAGGAACTAGCTGGGGCGAGTGCAGAAGGATATCCGGCTCGAAGAACCAATGTTTGTAGTGGAGGATCCAAAGTAGGAACTAGCTGGGGCGAGTGAGAAGGATATCCGGCTCGAAGGACCAATGTTTGTAGTGCAGGATCCAAAGAAGGAACTAGCTGGGGCGAGTGCAGAAGGATATCCGGATCGAAGGACCAATGTTTGTAGTGGAGGATCGAAAAAAGAAACTAGCTGGGGCGAGTGAGAAGGATATCCGGCTCGAAGGACCAATGTATTGTAGAAGTTCACTTTATTGTATATTTATGTGTAGTTGAGGAAAGATCAGTAAGAGAAAATAAAACATTAAAATATATTAAAACGTGGGTTTCAATATAAATATAAAAAAATCATCAGGTAACATTAAAAATTGTTTTTTTCTTCAAAAAATCAGAAAATATTTTTAATTTGTAATTGTACAATCAGGAAATGTAAAAAAAAAATCCTTAGCAATTTAGATTTGGTCTTTCGACCAAGTCAAACAGAACGGCGATTCAGTTTGAATGCTTTAGGACTGTTGATAATATATCAAAATATCAATATATAGATTTTTGCCCAAATATCGTTTGACTGAAGTGTCGCGAATCATGCGAAATAAACTATTTTCTGTTAATTTACTTAGAACACTAAGCAAAACATGTGAAGAACGATATCCGGCTCGAAGGACCAATGTTTGTAGTGGAGGATCCAAAGAAGAAACTAGCTGGGGCGAGTGTAGAAGGATATCCGGCTCGAAGTACGAAAGTTTGTAGTGGAGGATTGTTGGAATACCCTTATTCCTAATCAAAATTATCATTACTCAACACTTATTAAGTATTAGTTTACATTCATAGAATGGTCACACCTTTAAGTGTATGTACATACTCTTGATTCATTCTTATTCCTAAACGTTTGACTGCGCATGTGGAATTGGTGTTGCGACAAAAAGAGTTAAATAAAATATAACAAGATAAAATATTAAACAACTAGGTGTTCTTTATTCGCTAGTACTTTTTGAGTTTTCCAACAAGGATCCAAAGAAGAAACTAGCTGGGGCGAGTGCAGAAGGATATCCGGCTCGAAGGACCAATGTATTGTAGAAGTTCACTTTATTGTATATTTATGTGTAGTTGAGGAAAGATCAGTAAGAGAAAATAAAACATTAAAATATATTAAAACGTGGGTTTCAATATAAAAATAAAAAAATTCATCAGGAAACATTAAAAGTGTTTTTTTTTTTCAAAAAACCGAATATTATGCCTGATATAGAGAGAAGTGCAGAAACGTTTTCATCAAGGAACTAGCTGGGGCGAGTGCAGAAGGATATCCGGCTCGAAGGACCAATGCTTGTAGTGGAGGATCGAAAAAAGAAACTAGCTGGGGCGAGTGTAGAAGGATATCCGGCTCGAAGTACGAAAGTTTGTAGTGGAGGATTGTTGGAATACCCTTATTCCTAATCAAAATTATCATTACTCAACACTTATTAAGTTTTACATACATAGAATGGTCACACCTTTAAGTGTATTTACATACTCTTGATTCATTCTTATTCCTAAACGTTTGACTGCGCATGTGGAATTGGTGTTGCGACAAAAAGAGTTAAATAAAATATAACAAGATAAAATATTAAACAACTAGGTGTTCTTTATTCGCTAGTACCAATGTTTGTAGTTTGAAGGATCCAAAGAAGAAACTAGCTGGGGCGAGTGCAGAAGGATATCCGGCTCGAAGGACCAATGTATTGTAGAAGTTTACTTTATTGTATATTTATGTGTAGTTGAGGAAAGATCAGTAAGAGAAAATAAAACATTAAAATATATTAAAACGTGGGTTTCAATATAAAAAATAATATTTTAAAAATTCATCAGGAAACATTAAAAGTTTGTTTTTTTTTTCAAAAAACCGAATATTATGCCTGATATAGAGAAGAAGTGCAGAAACGTTTTCATCAAAGAAGGAACTAGCTGGGGCGAGTGCAGAAGGATATCCGGATCGAAGGACCAATGTTTGTAGTGGAGGATCGAAAAAAGAAACTAGCTGGGGCGAGTGCAGAAGGATATCAGGCTCGAAGGACCAATGTTTGTAGTGGAGGATCCAAAAAAGTAGTAAATATGACACTTTTTTGTGGTGATTTGGTAAGAAAACATCATTTGAAAGAAAAAACATCGATTAAGATCAGTGTTCACGCATGAACACTTAACACCAAGTCTCAATAGAGTCTTGGTAAAATATACAAAACTACACTTTAACCCAGCTGTATGCGACTGCAGCAAGAGCTAAAAATATAGATAAACCATAACAAAAGATAAGGTCACCAAAGATTGTGGAAAGACCTACACTAATGTTTAAAATAGAAAATAACCTAAACAAATAATTATTCGACTATCTGCTGGCGATAATGTGCCACCGCAGACCTACTCTAGGACATTTTGATAGTATATAAGGACTAGAATTTGTAAGAATAAAATCAGTATCTTAACAGAACTCAACAGAAACACTATTGTTCAGTAATTGTACAGTCAGGAAATGTAAAAAAAAAAAAATCAATAGCAATTTAGATTTGGTCTTTCGACCAAGTCAAACAAAACAGCAATTATTGCGCAACCATCAACCATAAGTCTGTTATAGGGCGGCAGTTCGTATTCTGTGAAAGTAAGTAAATTTTATTATTTATTAATTTAAAAGACTAAACTGATGTTTTTAACAGTGGCAGAAACGACAAAAGCAAAAAGAGTGCGCGAGAACGAAATAAAACGCTGGAGCGAGGATGATGTGTGGAAAATGACTGTGTATGTTCAATCGCATACGAATTTTGAGGTAAGGTTGCACGTTGTTCAAGCATGAACATACATAATAACAAGATAAGACTAAAAACATGTGTTGGAATTAGCATCAATAAGTACAAAACTATATCGATAGTTTTGTTGTACATGCAAAAGAACTCTGCTCATTGATCTATGAATGCTAAATGATTTAGTTCTTATTCTATGAACGATTGGTTCGTTTTCGATATACTAAGAATTGATCAAAGCGAAAAGACGTGTCTGAAACTTAAAGAGAAAATATAAAAGAAATATAACCAAATAAGTGGATTGTTTTATTAACAAGAATATAAGATTTAACTACTGCTGGATATATACTACTTGGATGTTATTGCTGCTGCTGTTATTGTTGGGTTTGGAAATACAGACGCCTGCTTGAGCGTCAGTCTCACATGCACACTAATACAAGAGTAGTGTAATACTTTATAACATGCCTTGTGCGCTCTCAAAGTCCAACAGGTAGACGAACTGACAGTGCAAGGGACACATGTTGGTTATTCCAAATATTCAAGTGTTTATCATAAAGATGATAAACATAGACCAACTGAGAGTGCAGTAAAAATAGGAACACATGATTGTTATCTTAAATAGCCATATGCACGCTGTACCTTACAAACACAGTGATAGGATAAGAATATTATTGGATATATGCAAAGAAATCATAGAAAAAGAACAAATAGTTTAATCGATGATTTTTTTGTTAGTAATCGATATTTTGAATACATGTCTAGAAAACTATTGTATGATCTTTTTTTTTATCTTTAATCACTCGTTTTATGAATACACACAACCGCAGCACATTGAAAAGAAGAATTATTAAAATATAAAAGTTAAATACATTTATCTTTGTGTTTTTATTATTATTGGAGCTGGTAATCTTTAAGAAATATTAATAGACCTGTAATAATATAGTAATATTATTATGCATTCGATAGTATAAGATCAAATCATGTATAGAATAATCGATAGTTTTTAAGAAACAATCGAGGAAGGTGCATCGCTATGTAAACTCTTCCTCTTTGATCGACTGAAGTTGAATGTCACGCAACACAAGCTATAAATTAATAAATCTTAAAATATACAAACAATCAAGATTATTACAAGACCAACGCTGAGTCTTACAAACTAAGCAATAGATAAGTTAGAATTAAGGGATGAAAATATGCATGAGTCTGGGTACGAGAAGCCTGGCTCAGGAAAATAAAGATCAGTACAAAATTACAACACCAACCGTGATATACTCAACACACGTAAAAATGCATTGTACACAGTTCATACAGAAATATGTCTTTTTTTATCTTAGAAACCAATAGCAATTTAGAGTTTATTATAGCAAAATGCTTGATGAATTGAAGATAGATATCAAGTGGAATTTGGCAAGAAGAAAAATGCGACACCTTAAGACACTGCAAGTTAAGGCAAATGCATTTCTTGAGTCAATTGGCGCTGGTTAATTAGTAAAGCTAATCATTAAACCATTTATTCGGAGTAAACATTCTTATTAATTTGTGGCAGTCACGATGATACCGACTGGCTCCGCCAATCGATAACTAGTTCTGACCGATGAACAGAAATCGAACCATTCAAGAGAAAAGCGACGAAGAGCTGTCGATTGCGGATACATACTTTAATAAAGAGCTAGACCTAAAAGAAATATCAGACGTCTACAAAATAGATTTGTAGCAATAAGGAATTGAATGCCTTACACACAATAGCTTTTTGCTATGAAACTATGTATATGGTAGACTCTTTAATTTTGGAAACCGACTCGGTCGAACCAGTAGCACTTTGGCTGAGTCAAGATATAAAAAAACTGTCTCAACAGAATAAAGAATAATATCAACATTCTACTCACGTAGCAGTGTTAACTCTACAGTAATTGTACCATTAGGAAATGTAAAAAAAAAATCATTTGTTATTTAGATTTGGTTCTTCGAATCTTATCGAATGTCTAAGTCTTTCTAGACGAGAGGAATATCAAGCAATCGGAGAACCGATTGTCTTACTTAAGATGAGTTTCATTAAGTGCGCATGGAAGGCTTGTTTTGTGTTAAAGCTTAAAAAAAAGGATGAATTCGATTTCCATTTCTGCATACATAATTTATAAAATATGCAAAAGCTTCAAGACAAAATATATGTTTAATTATTATGTATTATGTATTATTCGGCGTTATATATTGGACAGAATTTACAAATGTTGGAAGCTGTAAAATTATACAAATGAAATCGGAAAACAGAAGACATATAATCTGCGGCATGCCGAAGTCTTTATTCGTTTTAAATAACTTTTTAACAACTGCTTTTTAGTTATTTTGTAATTTAACGGAAACTGCCGACTCAGCAATTTTTAGTATAAGATAATTTAAAACAAATTAAATGTATTGTTATAAATATGTATTGATAACTTTTAAACTAATGCTGAGTCGACTGCGCGAACAAAGAAACAAACAAAAACACGTTACATCGCGAACACTTTTAAAATTGAAATGAACTAACTATCACAGCTACATCGGCCTTTATATAGCACAAACTCAATGTGAGAACATCCTTAGGTAGATAACCTAAGGGTTTTACCTTGAGAAAAGGTCTAGGTTAGTAAAGCCCAAAATGCGGGCCGGGTGTGGATTTTACAGATTTTACAACGAAGATCAGAAAATAAGCAGGTAAACAAAAAAGAAACTGCTGCATGCAAAACTCTTTTATTGCGGTCCTTGTCCAACATATGCTTGCAAGCATTGGCGACAACAAAATAGCAAATGCCGGGAAACGCAGGCAAAATTTGTTAACCGAAAACTATTAGAGTATCAGATGCAATATGCAAATATATTTTTACGTACATATAAACATCTGTCGGTAACGCAAAAGTACTTCTAGGCATTGCAGGTAGTGCGATGCATTGATGTTGAGAACGTTGATAATCCAAACAGAATTATACTATAACATATCAATTATCAATTAGGTACATATAATATCTTCGGCTAGAAACCAATAGATTACAATCGAGTTCTAATAACTTGAATTTTTTGTAAATAATTGTTCTGGTATTATTTATATAACAAACTAATACCTTGTATTGAGGTCTAATTAAACGTAGCATGCTCTGATACCAGAAAAAAAACGTGTTGTTAGAAGGTCAGTTTGTTAATTGAGAGAACGGGGATGGCACAAATAATTTGATGGACATTTTGGGGGGACTTCGCCAGCTAAATTGACACCAAATTTTGTGAGTCTAGCTTAAAAACGGTCAAAGATTTACGCATTCCCGATTTAACAAGGTGGCGGGGCAGCTTAGGGTGCAAGGAGAGGGCGTTTTTGATGCAGTTTTTTGGGTAGGTTTCCTTTTACCAAATTATTAATCTTATGTTTAAGTAAAATGTCTTCTAATTTAAATATAAATAAGTATATAAAGTGATTATATGATTGCCAGCAAATGTTTGACATGATTTACTAAATGTTTCTATGTTAAACTCGTTATTATTATTTTCAGATATGAGCAAGCTTTTGAAAGTTAAGATAAACTATGCCCACTTATGAACCTATGTATGTTGTTCAACTTATTTATAGGCTAGCAAGTCTGATGCACTGCCAAATGTCCTGTGAGGCGTCTCTCCGTCTGTAAAAAGTCGCAGCTGCATAATTGTAAATCAAAATGTTTCCACAAGCAGCTGAATAAGTACACACACACACATACAAACACAATGAAAGTCCTTCGTCATGTTGTATGTAAATGGATCGGAAATTAGTTGCCATTGAGTAAAACACTTGAAGCACAAAATGTCATAATCATAAAAATGCCAATTATGCTGATGTGGCCGCAGCAACTGGAACAACACATTTGCAGTTCATTAGCCTGCCGACCACGCCCACAAATTGTCCCCAAAACACACACACACACACATGTCAGTTTGTTGCCAGTTAGTTACTTGGCAAGCATCGGGAAGAGTCTGAGCTAAAAATAATACAAATTATGCAGACAGCTGGAGACGATAAAGTCATTAGAATTTATAGGTCAACTGAGATATTAGCTGCAACTAGAATTGAGTTCAACGACTTTCGAAAACTAACTATGTATGTCGATCATCGAGCTTAGTTTAAGCACAAATTTATTGCTATTTTTACTTAATCTTCCGTTTTTTGTGTTATCCAAGTAGGCCTCAAAAATATTTGTGAATTTTGTTAGCACCTAAGCTTTAGAGCTGATAAATAAAGTCAGTCCGATTTAAAGGCTCACACAAACAACATCACACGAAAAACAAAACCCAAAGCAAATAAAAACACTAAAAAATAAGAAAAAAAAAAAATAGTTTTAAGCGCAAAGTGAAATTTTCTAAAATCTTCCGCACAAAACTCAAACAATTTATTGTAAACAAACATTTACACATGCCAGCAAATGGTTTGTTAAAATACTTTTCGAAACTTACACAAGTTTTTTATGGTGTTCACAAATACATATCAATATATATTCACACACGCACAGTAAGTAAAAAGTTTTTTTTTTTTTTTGCATTATTTTTGTAAAATAATATATTTTGGTTTGCAGTGGTGGAACATACAGGATTTGGCGATTTTTCTTGGTGTTCTCATCATACATCCACACATACAAACATCAATGCACATGTACATATATGTATATAAGACACTGTAGTAAGTATAAAAATATTTTGAGTTTTTCACAATGATGTTAAAAATTATATATTTACTTGCAGCGGAGGAAAAACAAACCGAAAAACTCTCCCATATGGCTTGAAACAAATGGATAGGGTATCGATGATGTCCAATGTTGTTTCGTCCTTTATTATTTCACGCAATTCTAAATCTTGAGGCCGTGCTTTTTTGTGATTCGATTTGGCTTAGCCCTTTTGAATGCGTAGATTTGATGCAAAATTTACAGTTACAGAAGTCAAGACAATATTATTTTTGCAACGAACTAAATTTCTGTTCTAAATTCTAGTGTACTAAATTCTTGTGTATTAAATTTCTTGTAGAATATATTTGTGTTGTGTTTTATTTAAGACACATACTGTATATAAATAAAATAATTTGCTGCATACTCTTAGGCACAAATAAAAAACACTGATCAAAGCAGTGCAGTACGAGTGGTGCAATGCAGGGGAAATTTGATGTGAACATAAGCAGTGCACAGGGGTAATCTAAGGGGTAATGTGGTGGATATAAGCAGGTTTAACAAGCAGGTCTTAAGGAGAAACGACGTTCGCAAAGCATTTAAGCAAGCAGTGTACGTTTGAGAAACAAATATCATTTTTGTTGTGCTTAGCAAGACGTCATTTGATAATTTTGAATAATAAAGCTCACCACACTAGCAACTCTCCGCCTAAAGTCGCCCCTTTTAAATAAGTTGACATACTTTGCGCATATATCTCTTCTCTTTTTCAAAACACGAAAGCGCAGCAGCTTCGTGACACTGTTCGTGCATGGCAGCCGATGCTGTTGGTGTGGGATTCGTTTCTTAGATTGTTGTTGTTTGTTGTGGGGAAACGAAAAAATCTGTGCAATGGACACACGACTCGGCAATTTTGGTGTTTCGCGACTCCTAAGCTCAGTTCTCGTTGCGTTGCCTTTGCGTGAGGTTTGCTATTGCGAGTTCGCTCCGTCGCTGTTTTTCATTCATTATTCACTAAAAAGTAAACAACAAAAAAGGACGAAAGCCGCAGAAAAGTGCATCAACAATTACGCGATTTAAAGCTCACGTTGCTTCTTCGTTCAGTGTATTAGTGTGCATCCTTGCGTGTGTGTTTGTGTTTTGTGTGTGCTTATTTTGCAATTTCGTTCAGCGTGTTTTGTGTTTTTGACATTGCAGCAGCAGCAGCAGCAGAAACAAGGAGCCGGCGATCGACCCAACGGCACATTTTGTTTTTGCCAGCCATAAATTTTATCGTGTGTCTGTGTATGAGTGTGTGTGTGTGTGTGTGGCTTGAGCTGTTGCTTCACCTATACTATGTGTTTGTGTGCATGACTTGCAGTCACGTGTTCTAAGGTGATTTTAACGAGTTCCGTGATACGCGAAATGAGATAAGAAACAGCGCATAAAAGTCACAAGGAACAATATAAAAAATACTACAAAAAAAATAAAAAAAACTGAAAACAAAGAGAAATAAATAAGAAAGCGACACACATGTGTGGCATGAAAGAAGCCACACCAAAAAACCGCTAAAGCCAACCGTTAACCATTACACAAGCGACAAACACAGACACGCGCTTCTTAAGAATTCTGCATTTTAAGAGGATCGAAAACTTAGATGACAGCAAATTGCATTTGAATTGTTTGCCACAAATATAAACAACAAGAAAATTGTGCAAAATGTGTGAAAACATTTGAATAAACGTTAAAAAAAAAACAAATAAATATTCTTAATTGCATTTCTTTCGGATTGTGACAAGGTACGATAAAATTTTAAAAAATCGTAAGATCAAAAATACAAATTTAGTTTAAAAATCATTAAATTTTTTTTGCTATAGCTTCGAATACTAAAAATGCTTATAAATATTTATTTTTTTCTATGTTTTTTAATATTAACTCTTCATTTTTTTAAAAGAATTAATTTTTGATTTATTCTAATGATTTTTTTGTTTATTAAGTTGAGTTTTGTCAAAAATAATAAATTAAATTAGCAACTGTTGCAGCCATTGCAGTGTTTAGACCTTTTTGGCAGTTCAAAACAGCAGCTGATCATTAGTGCCAAGTGGCAGGACCGCCCCTGTTAACAGTCGGGCAGCCCCAAGCAACATTAGCTGATCATAGATACAATTGGAGAGGAACGCCACTGTTAATGCTCTGTTGGATTAGGCACCAGTTGTAAGGGTGCAATTATCTATGCAGATTTAAACTATAGCATCTATTGTTTCACTTATTTTAGCAACTGTCGTTGCAGTGCAAACGGCTGATATTGCATGCCAAGTGGCAGGACCGCTCCTGTTAACAGTCGGACAGGAACGCCACTGTTAATGCTCTGTTGGATCGGCACCGGTTGTAAGGGTGCAATAATCTGTGCAGATTTAAATTATAGCATCTATTGTTTCACTTAAATTAGCAACTGTCGTTGCAGTGCAAACGGCTGATATTGCATGCCAAGTGGCAGGACCGCTCCTGTTAACAGTCTGGCAGCCACCAAACAGCATCAGCTGATTTTAGATACAAGTCGGCATGATCGCCACTGTTAATGCTCTGTTAAATTATGAAAATCAACTCTGGATTGCAATTTGCACCGGTAGCGGCGTCACATTTTGTGTTTGTGCCCAACTTCACTTTTTTCCTGACTGTCGAAGAAGAGAGCAGCGTTGAAAAACTGCAACAAGTACGCTTCCCTCGCAGAGCAAGATTGAGTCGTGGAAAAATATTATAGTCCCGAAGCATCCAGCGCTGTACTGCCAAATTTGCAGTATAACTTGCGTTTCGCCGTGCTAAGCTTGCCTCTGCAATTAATTTGTTTTTCATGAAGGAAAAATACCAACGTTTTGTGCCTGCATAACCTTAAAACTTCTGCTTCTTGCAGTGGCTTGGTGTGCGCGTGCCCAAATATTCTTGGTTCTTGGTCACCGATCAAAGTTGACGCCCACGCCATGCCGTGTCGCATAAGTTTGGGAATTAATGAGACCTCGCATTATTCTTCCGATCTTGACATGCTAATGCGAAAATGAGCAGAGCAGCATATTGAATAGCGCTCGAAAGCAGCGAAAAGTTGCCAGTGTTCAAAAAGCGTAAAGACAGGGGAACATCTCCATTATGGTTATCTGCACTCTGTGCAAATATCTTGATCGACTGTCGATTGACTTTGGTAACCCAATATGTACCTTATCTCTCTACGATTTTGTATTCTTGGGACCCGTAGGTCAAGGCATTTCCAAAGATCCCACTCCAATTGCCCTGAGCACGGCCGGAACCATACAATAGAAAGGGGATTGCCGAAACATAACAAACTCCCACTTTAAACCAAACCGTGTTTGACTTTAAAAGTTAATTCAGTAAATTTAAGTAACAAAAGCCAAAAGCAACTAAACTGAGCAATACGGAGACAATAAACGAAGCGATCTTTTATCAATTGCAATTGGGAGCACCAAAGATCTGACTCGACTGATCTGTCAAGAAGAATTTGAACTCATTATTTATTGATCGTATTTAATTTTAATTTTTATATCATTTGAATATAAGTTTAAAAAGCAATAACAGTGTACTATAGAAATGGAAACATGAGCTTAGAAATCTCTTTAGAAAGTAAATAATCATTAGTTGCTTTAATAAAGACTGCATTATAAAAGGATAATTAATATTTGAAGCTTCTTAAACACATTGTGCCTCACTTAATTTGTAGTTGTTAAATTGTTGCTTTCCCTCATTCACTTTTGTGCCTATCGATAAATACATTTCAATCAGTCAATTTAGTCAATTTCATGGGCCAATTTCAACATGGGCGTGACACCAAAATAACAAAAAATCCCAGCTGTGTAACACGCCAACAACAAACTAAACAGAACTTGTCAATTGCACAAGAGTTTGCGAGAGATACTTGGGAATGGACTCGCGATTGCTACTAATACTACTACTGCTATGCAACAATGTCTTGAGTTTTTGCTTCGTCCTTTTCAGATGTCTTGTTGTGCTCATTCTTTTTCCATTTTCTGCTTGTATCACTGACGAAATATGTCAAATGCATGGCATAGTTTTTCCTCATATTTTTTTTTTTTTTCAACAAAACTGCTGAGTCAAACATAAATTGTTGTTTTTGTTGTTGTTGCGTACAATCAATATGTAGACAAGTTTCTGGGGCATGTTTGATTGACTGATTGATATGCGTCATGATTTATTATACTCCAACGAGACCCGCCCATTAGGTCCAACGACCCCCGTTGCCTGGCTTTAAGCCTTTAAAAAACAACAAATGCTGTAAAATAACATTCTCTCTATGCCATTCGCTCACACTCTCTTTCTAGTGCATTCTCTTGCGTTGCATTTTCTGTTTTTGGCCATTAAAGCGAAAGAAGCGGTTTTGTTTTGTTGGTTGTGCGCTTTATGCGAAAATAAAGTAAATAATGAAAGCTATTTAGCACGGCCAAGGGGCGCATTAAGTTGTACCGTAGTATCCTGGTTACCCAACCCCATCCCATCCTCAACAACATCAGTAGAAATGGGAAAATGGTGACAAGCGTTTAATGAGCTGTGAGCTGTGAGTCCAGTCCAAAGGAATTCGGACAATTTTTTACTGCCACCTGCAAGGACAACGCATTCTTCTTCTTCTTTTAATTCATCGCATCAACTAAAGGCATTTCTCAGGTAGCACACTATCTTTTTGCTGCTGCTGTTGCAGCTTCTGCTGCTGCTGTGGTTTATGCGAGAGATTTTTCAAAAATTTCCAACATGAAAACTCTGGCACAGTTCACCTGGCCGCCTGCGTTAATTAGCTTAAGGTGCGTCGTTGTGGGAATTTTCAGAATTATTGCCCAAGCCTTATCGTTATAATATTCCATCCTTCGTGTTTTTCATTTCTTCTTTTTTAACAGTTTTGTTTTTTTTTTATTTAAAATATTTTTCTTGCCTGGCTTGATAAAGTTTCGTAATTAATTTGCATTTAATTAAAACAAAATTTAATGCTGATAAAGTGACGTGAGCTCAAGCGAAAATGCAAAAAGCTGCAAATTTTATGCGACAGTTGATGGAAACCAGAGTTCAGGTGAACAAAATGAAGATGCAGCTGCAAAATGCAGGCACAATTAGTTTCGAGCTCAAATACCTGTTTCAATTTGAAAAGTTTACATTAAAAAATGCTCGAAGAATAAAATAATTTTATTTTAACTTTTGTTGTTACGAAAATGCTTGACAAAAAGACACTCAAATGCATTTGTTTATAACAAAATATAGTATTTAAGTTGGAATTTGTCTTAATTTCACTTCACTTTCAATAAAAATAATAAAGGGATACAAAAATTACAAACTAAGAAAGTCAATGAATACGTTTTTCACAGCTCATAAATCTTTTCGTATTTATTTACGTACAGATTAACACCCGTCACATATATCACCATAAGAATTTACAGACATTTCACAAATGTCCCAATTAGAAAATATTTTAGAATAACCACAACAGTTTTAACCCTCAGACAGATGCATTGGCAACAGAGTGGAGAGAGAGAGAGAGGCGCTAAATAAAAAGGTTGCCAGAGTGCTATTAAACCGCTTTTAGCATTGAGAACCAAAGCAGCAGGACTTGCCACACACACAATCATACAATGCATATGCAGACATGGTTAGCCAGACAAACTTGTGAAAATTGGTAAACAATTTATGTGGCCAAATAAAATTGCACAAGGGCAAAAAATAAAAAGGGAAGCAGAAAGGAGTAGAAGAATGCAAGAAGCACAGCCGCAGCACAAGCAAATATATTGCAGCTCCAAAAGAACCAAAGGCCGCAGCTCCGATTGCGGCTGCTCCTTCAAGTATGCAACACAATAACAGGCAAATCAGAAAAGAGAGAGAGAGAGAGAGAGCGGGCTCAAGGATATAAATTACATGCTTAGCTACTCGTGGTTCTCATATGCAAAATGTTTACTGTATGTTTTTTTTATGTGTGTGTTGGGCCTGTGCTGCAGTTGTTGTTGCTGTTGAGATTATGAAATAAATTTCCACATGCCACAAAATTTCGCAGGCAACCGCAGCCAACAATCCAGCAACCACAACAAGAACAAGAACAGCCATAATAAAAACAACAAATTTCTAGTTAGACTTTTGTGCATTTTGCCACTCAGCGGAGGCAAGCAAATAGAGTATTGTTGTTGTTGTTGCACTTGAGATGCAAGTAGGCAACATGCATATCGATAAATATATATACATTTATATGTATATAGCACAGTATGTGAGCTGTAGCTGCAACAACAAAAACAACAGCAACAAAAGCGTTTGCTAAATTTACATATGAAAATATTTTTCAATCGCCCAAAGGTCTGCCTGTTGTTCTATTTGCCCACAGAACTTTTGATATGTGCTCCCATTGACCAAAGTTTGTGTGTGGCATCAGAAAAGTTCTCCACTTCGCTCTTCTATTTTCCAATTTTCCCATTTTTTTATTTATTTTTTTATCTATATATAGCACAGCATTTACGAAGCAAATTTGTAAAGTTTTGCCTTGCCACTTTCAATATACGAGCAAGGATGGAAAAAAAAGAAGCAGAATGCAAGTTGCTAAGCCTCTCTGCCATCTCAAATTTCAATCGAGTGCTTTGACTATCTATTTTTGTTCTAGAAATAATGTTGTTGTTTTGCTTGCTGGAGAGTTTTAATGTGGGAATTGCAAAAAAAAAGCGATTTATATTTTGATTTTGGAATTTAAAAAAGTGTTTAAATACAATCGGCAGTAATACGAACCAAGTAAATACTTAAATGATAAACTATTTAAATTAAAAATTATATTATTACAGAAAACTACTAAATCAGATGAAATTTTAGTTCAATAGAACACTAAATGTCTTCTTTGTAAGAGAAAAATTTGTTGTCTGTCAATTCGATTAGCGCATTTTGTCGCTAAAGAGAGACTAAGATAGTATTAAAAGTGTCTCAAAGGGTTGCGTGTGCAAATAAAAACCAATTTTTACATTACCCCAGAGGCAACCGAAGTAGTAGTAGCTGATAAAACCCAATCTCAGTTTCAGATCTAGTTTTCTGTTGGCTGAAAGTCAACTCAAAGAAACGCTTTAAAAAGTGTTTTCTGCTTTCATTTTTTGTTTTTTCTTCTTTTCTACACTGTTTGACCGAAAACCAATTAAAAGGATGCTGCGCTTTTGCCCTGTTTGCAATTTTTGTTCGCTCTTTCGGCCAGAAATTGCTGCCATCCACTCGACACCCCGCCCACTTTTCCACCGCTCACTTTACTATTCTTCACACACTGTCTTGCTGTGTGAAATTCTTGTGCCTGGATTGTAGTTTGCGGCTTATCTCGCTTTGGCCAGAGCCAAAAGACGCTACTGCTGCTGTTGCTGCTACTGCCGATGTTGTTGTTTTTGTTGTCTTTTTTAACCTTTCTGCCACCTAGTTTTCAATGAAAGGCGCGGGAAATCGGAGAATGGGGTCAGTTGGGAGTTGGCCCCAAGTTTGTCAATGCATAAATTAAAAAGTTGTTTCAATTTTTTTCACTCTTTACATCTGCTGTTAATGAAGCTAAAGCAATTAAAAGAAGGCACTACACAAAATTCAATGGGCCAAAAATGCTTTTATTAAGAGAATTCCATTTGTGCATAGCACAAGAGTTTTGAGGTCTTTCCTTTTTTGAAGCCACAAAATATTACAGCATGTCAAGAGTGGAAGATAGAGACTGTCTAACATTTTTGGTCAGGCATGGGGCTAAAGGGATTATAATAATCCGATTTCCAACTTTAAATGTGGAATAGTTCTCATATGAACATTTTCTGTTCCCTTTTTTTTTTTTTTTTTTTTTTTTTGGAAACATTTTGTGGTTCGTTTAGTTTCCCCCCTTTGCTGATCCACAATGGTAAACTTTTATGTATGTAGGTGGTAGGAAAATCGCTGCAGTTTTCTTTATAGTTATTACTTTATAAAGCTTTCTGCTCCATCCTTCTGCATGTTTTTTTTTTTTTCGTATGTTTTTTGATTACAAAATTGCTTTCAATATTTTGCGGAACAACAACAAACTCACTTTAGCCACACCTGGCCAGGTGCTATCCAGGTGCCTTCCAATTGTTAGACAAAAAGGAGATAGCGAGGAAGACAGTGAGAAAGACACAGCCATAACCATCCAGGCAAACTGAACTCAAAGTGCAGCCTAACTTGAGTTACGTGTTGCAGCAAAAGTTTAACGCATTAAGCAACCCATTGCTACTGTTATTGTTGTTGTTGTTGGTATTTTTATTGGTCTTTGCACAAAGTTGAAATGTAAGGGGCTTAAGAGAGAGTATTTTGGCTGGCTTGCCGGACTTGACTTTGTTGTTAGAATAGCTTTTTTGATAACATAAATTACCATATTATGCTGGTTAACTTAATTTTCGAGTGCGCGTTTCAGATGAAATAAGCAGCTGCATTAAGAATGTTAACTGCATTATATAACATCAATTGAACAAATGATGAACGAAACGCTATCAATTTTAATATATAAAACTAATAAAATTCATTTTACATCTTACTTGCAGCATTTAATACAAAATTGATCAAAATGAGGTTTCTACAAATATTTCACCAACTGGCGTTTCTATTCATTATAACCGTTGGTAAGTTCCTAACATATTGTTGTTTTTAAGAAGTTTGTAATACAAGGCTTAATATCACTTTAATAATAACATAAGCTTTGTCTTAGCCTTATAAGAAAAAATTATCTTCAAGTATAATCATGGTTTGTATTTTGTTTTAAGAGTATGGAAAAACTTTAACAAAATACTTTTTTTCTGTGCCGTCTTTATGAACAAAATTGGCCTTGCATGTCATCACACGAGGCCATTTAGCAGAATATTAGTATAGAACTGACAAACTTGCTGCACACAATCACAATGTCCAATAAGAAAGGAAAAATAGGTCAAAGGCTGTGACATTTCATGTGCAATGCCAGCTGAATCAAGCCGCTTCAATGCAACAGACTCAAATACGATTAAAAAAAGTTATTATAAATGTTGCGCTCGAAAGACAACGACAGCGTTATACTCTGATATTAACACATGGCAAAGATAAATCTTCTTGGAACTGTTGATTGACGTTTCAAATTTTTATAAACTTTTTAGCATTGTTATTTCTTAGCTAGAATATTTATTTTCGATTTCCTAATGGGTTAATATTGTATCTTTTTCTTTCTTAAACAAACAAATATACTATTAAGAGTATGGAAAAAAACTAAGCAAAAACATATATAAAATTATGTATGTATATCGAAATACTATGTCAAAATTATTCGCAAATTTAATGCACTGAATGAATCCCAAAAACTCACAAATAACGCAAATATTTCACACTTAAAAAAACAATATTTTTGCGCATTAATTGTAATTGATATTTATGCGGCTCGAAAATATTTTTTTTTGCTTATTAACACTAATTAAATCCGATGGCATGAAACGATTAAAATTTATGAGATTTGGCATATGTAAAAATAAAATAATAAGTCATAAATAAATAACAATAGTTTTTGCCTTTAATTTAGTGAATAATTTGCTGTTGGCATAAATTTAGTTGAAAAAAAAAATCAATACGAGCCTGATCAAACGGGCGATGTGTAAACATCTTGAAATTTATTATTTTGTATTACAATTCTCATATTAACAGCACATTTGCGTGGCTCGACCGTCTCAGGGCTCAGTTTACTCTCAGAAACCAAGAACGGTAAACTTCTTGCTTTGCCTGCTTGTCTAGAATTTTGCTATTTTTCATATTTTCTGTGTCGGCAAATGACATCGGCAAGGGCACTACTAAATACACTTTCGAAATTTGTGTGCATTGCTGAACTAAAATTTGACTGTTTGTGTACATCTATGCATATGCAGCACCCTTAAATGTGAGTGTGGCAATTTTATATCGTTTATTGACCAGTATCAGCTACATATACATATATACAATTTGACCATTTATGAAAAAGTTTGAGAAATTCTGAAAAAGTTTAAATTAAGCAAAGAAAGTGTATTGAAGAGTTAAAATAACAATTTTTATACATTGCAGCAATTAAAATTATTTCTATAACTGTATCCAATCTCATTATACAAGTAACAGGGTGATCAATATAATATATGTAGAATATGCAGAATGCACTCACCGGTAGCAGCAACAACACAAATACATGTCAATGCGATTGCTCTCTCTCTCTCTCTCGTTTTTTTTTCCACTGAGCACTCTTACAAAAACAAAAACCTCACACCCACACACAACAATAACTAAATGAGATACATCTCATCTTTCTTTATTACATACATATGTATGTAAACTATTTTATTTTATTTTCACTGCATTTAACACACAAAAAAAAATTAAAAAAAAAGTAATGCAATTAATACCATCTTCAATGCTTTGCTTATTGTGGAGATTTTCAGCGCACTAAACGCAACAACAACACACTCGTATGAGCGCGTTTATCCTCTCTGAGAGAGGCTCTTTGAATTTTTCGCGACCCGGCAAAGCAGCAACAAATTGGCGCGCGTTTCTCATTTCATTTCATTTGCTTAAAAACAATATTAAAAGCAAATACACGGCGATTCTATAATGTTATAAACACTTTGCGTATGTTCAGTGCGTTATATAAACACAATTTGACTATTTATATGGGGCGAATCAATTTTAATTAAAAAAATAAGCCGACGATAAGCCTCCAGCTATGTAAAGGCGCGCAAAGTTCCAGGCTAACTGCCTATGTGGTTAAAATGGAACAAGTGAAATTTGTGAACTTGTGGTGGGTAACGATCGCTCTCTGCAGTTGGAGCAGGACAGTTCTTTTTATTTCTCAATTCGCAAAGTTGATGTACATTCGTGTGCAGCAACAACAAAATAGGCAAGCATTTTTGTTTTTGCATGTATGTATTTTACTATTGCCGGTGTACTTGCTTAAATATAATAATCAAAAGATTACAAATAAAAAAAAAATCAATGGGTGCGTTCAGGAAACTAAGCGGTTGTGGAGCCGCTTACTAAGCGCTTAGTGTTAACCGCTGAAAACTTGTGAACGCACTGCTTAGTTGTTCAGCTGATCAGCATTATCGATATGTAAAAATTAGTGAAACTCATCTTTCAACCCCATGGCAACCTCACTTACATCAGTATCTTCGCAACAAAATTGCAGTAACATTAATTTTATTGTTTTTCTATCCATTTGCACAAAACAATTAACAGCTGTCCAAGCACTACTATGAATTAATCCTAAACAGCACATCCCAACACTACAAAATGATCTGCCACGACAAAGCAACAAAAACATCAATAAAAAACACCACACGAACGGACTTCTTAAAATTTACAAGATTAAGACTAGGACATACAAACCTAACCCATGGCTATATCCTTAATAAATCCTCTCCACCAACATGTACCAACTGCAACACAACCCTCACCATCACACATATATTAGTCGACTGCCCACTATACAATAGAGAAAGAGCCCTGTACCTTCAACCATCTATAACCGAAATAACCTCATTCAAAAATATAAATGAAACAATAGAATTCCTCAAAAATATAAATATCTATAATTTAATCTAACTTTAATATCCTACCTATGTAAATAAACAAAATATATTATAAGAACTCACAAACCATGTACATACTAGAATATAAAACACACTCTACAAGCTTAAGGCCTTAGCTGCTATAGCTTAGTATCCCGTTAGACGTAATTTAAATTATGTACTAACTCGTCAATAATAATAATAATAAAAATTAACAGCTGTCCAAGCACTAAGCGCAAAAGCAAACAAATTTTACGCCTACAAAGATGGCGGGCGCTGACTAAACATGTTTAAAGAGCGCTTACTAAGCAGAACGTTCAGCGAACGATTACTAAACATGTATTGTAAGCGCTGAGTTCCCTGAACGCACCCAATGTTTAAAAGATTACAAATAAAAAAAATATAAAAATATTAATGAACAAGTTACAAATAGTTTTGCACATATTTGCGTTAAATTAAATGCCGTTCTGTATTCAACAAACATAATACTGTGAGAAGAGCTGAGACCATTAAAGATAGCAGAGCGTAGCTTTCATTTCACTCATTTAAAGGTGCTGCAAATGCATAGATGTACACGTACTGTCGACTTTCAGTTTTGCAATCGCTGGGCATTCATTCTCTTTAAAATTTTTAATTGTATGAAACTTGCCAACGATTTTGCCACCGCAACTACCATACAGTTATGCAGCGAAGAGCACGAATTCCGAAAGTGTATTCAGTAGTTCACTTGTCGAAGAAACAGACAAAGAAAAAATAACAAAAACAACAAGAATCTCGTCAAGCAGGCTCAGCAGAAATGTAATAAACGCACATGCACTCAAATACTAACACATTTTTACCGTTCTTGGTTGCCGCTGGCCTGCCGCTTGTCGTACACTTGACGGGCCGCTGAGTGCAAGGGCAACTGAAACAAAAACGGCTGCACATGCTATCTGCTCTCGCGCTCCTTCACACTTATGGCTTACTACTTTAGTTATTCTGTATATCATTTGAAATATTTCTGAAGCGAACACCTGCGACAAAGCTTTTAAAGGGTCTTTGTCAGAATGCATGTTAAATTTTTATGCCAAAAAATCGACTTGGGCATTGGTAAAAATCTTTCGACTTCCATAACTTCGTCGAAACTGACCCGATTTTCAAAAGTTATATCTTTAAAGTCAAGGTTTGACTGCTAAAATAAAACTGCATTTATAGTTAACAAAGCGAGTTTTGGTTTCATGTTAAAGTTTAATGACAAAAAATCGACTTGGGCAAAATAAATAAAACAGTTTAAAGTTAACAATGTCAAGTCAAGCTAAGTTTAGTACAAGCAGTGTTTTTTGTTAAGTTGAATAGACCAGCTGGTTACCAAGTTCACGTTAAGTTAAGTTCAGGTTGACTTAAGTTCGGGTAAATGGGCTGCTTCTCTGCATCTAAGCGCAAACAAGTCGAATGCAAAGCTGTGCTGTCATAATTTTTCGAGCAAAAAAGCTAGATATGCAAAATATAACGCTTAAATAGCTATAAACCTATAAATTTAATCACACTAGTTCTAGTTGACTCATACAGAAAGAAGCTTTATTTTGATGATCCTGTGTAATATATGAAAATCTTTCCCGCAATCGCGTTTTAAAAACATTTAGATCTAGCGGGAAAAAATGGCAGCACTGACATCGTGTTATGTTCGTTAGCTAACGAGCAGCAAGACTTCGTCGTTTACGACAACACTAATATAATGACAAATACACCGATTTGATCTTACTTCTTACGTAAGATTCTTTGTATGTATTTGAAACAAGATTTTTACCCCCCGAGCCTATAGATGTTTACATCTACATATATCTAATAAAAAAAGAAAAAAGCATTAATAAAATTCAAATGTATAAGCAGCATTAATTACAGTCTAGCTGATCAGTGTGACATACATTTTTGTTCGCTTGAATGTTTTATACGCACATTTTGGCTAGGTTTATTTTTATTGCCTGCACTCGTCTTGTGGCTTTCACCAGGTCTGCGGAGGCCAATTTTATTTACCAGCGCACATAAATTTGAAAAACACGCTTACACACACGCAAACTTATACATTTTTGAAACTCGTGAAGTAAAACACCCCACTGATTTATTGAATAAATCACAAGTTCTCTCCACCAAGAACATGCGGTGCAGATTTAAATTTTATCTTAGCTCGCTCGCAGATATATGTATGTATATATAAAATAATCGATTTTCTACGACAAGCATCGGTCTCTCCGACTGTTTGTATGTCGGTTTGTATGTATGCTAGGACACATGTCAATAAAGCAGGCGAGTGACTCCTAGCTTCGATGTGCTCGTCATTTAAATGCATTTAACTTGCCGCTTCTTGGGCTTATCCTTCTCATATATGAATACAGCCAGTTGGATAACTAAAAGCGTTTCGTTGTTGTTGTTATTGGCAGGGCCAGGCCCTCATCAATTCAATTCAATATCAACACCAACATATATCTATCAGTCGGTTTATCATCTCGGCAACTTAAATGACAGTGAATACATCAAATGACTTTCAATCCTTTCGCGTGACTAAAATTTTCGACTCTTTGTCAATAGCGACAGGCGCATCTTAATGTGTGAGTGAATATACATGTATGTATGTATGTGTTTGTGTTTATGTGTGGGCGTGAAGGTGTGCCAAATGTTGTTGTGGTTTTTGTTGTTGCTTTTGTTGTTCCTGTTAGCACATGACTGTTGTTACCTTCACACGCTGCTTGATAAATGTGGGAAACGTGCCTGGCATTTGGTTTTTTTTTCTAGTCTTTTGATTTCTGTATGCAGCGTGGTATTCGAATTTATTCACTGCTGCAAAATACTTTTTTCTTAGGTATCTCACTGTTTGAGACCGTGACAAGCTTAGTCCTAAAGCCTTTATTTTAAGCACAGGCATTGCTTTAAAATGGCACTAGACTTAAGATGTGTTAAACAAAGGCATCATCAAAGCCGCTTTACTTATGAATATGGGATTATGCAGGAAATTCTTAACTATGATAAACTTAAAACAATGCGCTTGAAAGCTTCAAATGTACTGAGTAGATTTTGATCTCATTATGTCTTGTGTGATTTTTCACAGATCTGTTAATAAAATAAATATTTGTTTAAAGAACTTTATGATCTGAACAAAGAATTGCATACGAAGCTTAATGCGTTGGTTGAAATATTACAAACAATTATTTTAGTATAAAAATAAAACATATTACACCATTAAAAAAACATGTGACATATAGTTAATATTTGATTTTAGGTAAACATTTTTATTATCTTTTCCTTGATGTATTTTGTGTGTGTAAATTAAGCTGTAATGCTAGCCTTAAGCAATTCCCATAACTTATTAAGTGATCACAAATCACAAATGCAAACTTTTACACCTTTTGCAGGTGAGCACAAAATATGTCATTAATGGCAATTGCTTTTGGTCGCTGGGTCCAATTCAATATAACATTTAAGTATAGCTTTGGAAGGATAAATCAATGAATTATGTACGAGACGACTGCAATTTAATATACATTTACGAGTAATAGATATCTAGGGAGCCATCGCCCCAAAAACTATATAGTATAAGTATACATGCATATATGTAGTTTGTACCTGTATGGTAGCCACTAATTTTACTTTTGACTTGAAACACGCTCAATTTGTAATTAAATGTCAATTTCCAGGTCCTACACATAGAAAACAAACCCCATTAAGACATTAGCCATAGTCCATAAAACAACATTCGAATCGAAACGAAGCAAAAGTCAAGCATGGAAATCGTTTTGTTTAATAACAATTGAAGTGGGCTTGGATTGGGCTAGGGCTACACATATACACACAGCAGCAAAATTGCGAGTTACTACTTATTAAAATAAAATCAGGTATACAACCGATTTTCGACACTTGCCCCAAAAAATGTAGCCAGAAGACTAATTAGGGATTTTGTTTTGTAGCCATACCAAAAACAGGTGTTCGCTTAGGTTTGATTTTTCGGGGGGTAGACACTGCAAATATAAATTACGTTTTGTTGTGTGTGGTGCGTGCTAAAGATTTGAATCGGGGCGTGTAAATTGTGCAGCTACCAGACGCTTTGACTTTTTCATGAAAGCAAACAAAACACACAAAACGACACAAGCGTCGTGTGGGGAGCATTGAGTTTGCCACATAATGGCAGGTTAATAAACGTTTTAATGCGACATTTTTGAACACACACACGCACTCACCCACTTGACTGAGCTTCCCTGTTTTGTAGCATAATTTTAGGCGAGCGCCAATTGAAGAAACGCGTGTCAGACTTAACGTTCCTTTTTCAGTGCATAATTTTTAATGTAATGCCTATTAATTGAGTTAATTTTAAGCACACATCAACGAAGAAATGGTAGGTTTCAAATTGTGATTGGGAAAGAAGTTGTGGTGTTAAACACTTACGATGAATATGATGATTTTCTGTGAGCAAGCAGAAGTGAAGACATAAGATTTGACCACTTTTTCTTCACTTGAATTGACTTTTTACATACACATTGTGTAGTTGATATACATATATAAATATATCTCTTCTTACTTTGCATTGATTTGTCGCTGGTTTTGCCAATATACATAATTTGAAAAATACACAAAATTTCTTATTCTGGCTAGTCACATAATTTTATTTTTTCTGTTGGCTATTATCATTTGGCCACACATCACCTGCAATTTTGTGTGGCCATTTAGCATTTTGTCAAACTAACACATCGTTTTCCGGTTAATGCTTTTAGGCTGAATGCCAACCTGTGTAATTTGGATGCGTCCGCATCACGCAGCCAGAATCATAAATGTGCATAGAAAAGTGTTTCCTGTAATTATGTAAATGTCGTACCAATCTGCAAGCCTGCGTTCGTGATATGAACGCTGCGAAAATGAAAACGGTTTGTGAGCGCGCCAACAGCAAAAAAAGAGTATAAAAAGAAATATCAGAGAATTGACCTTAACAGCAATTAAGCCCTTATGGAAAAGGACATGCTCGAAGCGAGCACTTTGCGCGTAAGCCGGGCCCATATATGTAGCTCCGTTCTCTGCCGTCCTTCTTTTATTTTTTTGATACTTAGCCCGCATAAAAATTGTTAAGCTGCATACCCCTATCCCCAATCCCCACCAATCCCTACCAATTTCCAGCAACTATCAGCAACTTGACAAATGGAAAAATGGCCCCAAAAACTTCCGGCTGTTACAGCTGCAGTTTGTCAGGGAGCAGCAGCTCTAAAGCTTCAATTTGTTTTCGTTTTTATGCTCGTTCTCGTTTTCTCGTTTTTGTCTTTCAGCTGTATGCCAGATTTTCATGAGTTTTCTGTAACGATCTCTCCAAAATCCCTCTATACATATATATAACTGTTTCTATATACAATGCACAAACACCCACTTTGGAGGGCGTGTCACACCTCGCAAAAAACTGCATCGAATTGCAAATTCAATAATAGTTGTTCGCTTCGTTTGTGGCTGTTATGATTCTTACCAAAGCTACAGAAACACCTCTTCTCCTCATCCTTCTCGCTTATTCATATTCCTGTGTGTTGCTATTGATTCGCCCGTTAGTTTTAAGTATGCCAAGCACCGCAAAACTCAGCTAACCGATAAGAGTGGTGTTGGGGAAAACCGTAAACGAAACGTCTCGAGAGCGTCACGGGTAAAGCAGATGAGATTGGAGCAGGATTTGCTTTGACATGCTCTGTAATTGGTACGATAATAAATACAGCGATTGATTTTTTTCTCAACTCGTTGCACTTAGAATGCGATTTAATTAAAGGCAAAAGGTGTGTAGCAAACTAAAGTGGAGAGTTGAGTACTGATTGCATAAGAAATCACTGGAAACGTGTTATGTGAAAACGTCACTTAACTGACGATTCGTGACCCCTTTTATCTGGTGTCATTGGCTTAGCATTTTTTGCAGGATGTAAGAGTTTAGAAAAGGTAGGATTGGCATAAAAATATGCATTTATTGTGATTGGATTGTTCAGAATAAAACTTTCAGTGTAACTTATAGCAACACAAATATTTGTTTTATATGAAATAATTATATTTTTGTGTTCTATAAATTATGGCAAATTATATTTTATTGTAATTTTATCTTTTAATATCTTATATAAGCTGTAAGCAAATGCTTTTTCTTATTTTATTGCATTAACTTGTTTTTTACGTAACCTCGTTTTAAATATTTGCTCCCGCTTGCTTGGCCGCGTAACGTGTGAATTAACTTAGTATCCTGTGTGTTTTAACATCATGTTGGCATGTGTTGAATGATATACATGCATGTAAGCCTTTGTCTATTGTTGCTGTTGTTGCTATTATCTGCGCCCAGCACGAGCCGAATAGTTAATAATAATTATTAACAAATTACGTGGCATGTGTCTGGTGCATAATAACAGAACGGTGAACACACGCAAATATGGACACAAGGACACACACAGAAAGGTAGACAATAATTATGTTTCCATGTTGCAACTGTTAGCCAAGGTAAACGTGAATCCCTGGTCCTGGTTATGCCAGGTTGCCCCCAACAACATTTTAAATGAGAGTATTTAATGGTAAATTGTATTTTCGCCTGTGCAGAGACGGAAGAATCTAAATCTCACATTCACTGCATATCAATATATCGATATGCTTTTCTACCTAGTTTAGGATTCGTTTTTTTCTTGTCTCAAGCGGACTTCGCAATTATCACGTACATTAAATTCACTTTATTAATCAACTGAATGTTAACTCTGAATAAAGAAAAAAGTTACCACAATTGATAAGAAATTTTAATTTTTAATTGCATTGCAATTACGTCAAATATAGCGTTAAGTGAATAAACGCGTAAAGAAATAAATGAAGCTTCAAAATTTGACATGATCATTTTACATAAATAAGTACAAAATTTGCTGCCAGTAATGATATAAATTCAAATTTATTTCTGAATTTATGCAACTAATTAATTGAAATACTTAAATATTTAATTTAATTTTCAGTTTGTTTGTATTTTAAAATTTATGCAATTATTATAATAAAAAGCAATAAACCTAACAAAGAAGAAATATTTGCATGAACATAGAACAACACAATGACAGAATACACCCACACATATGTACATGTGTACATATATCGACCTGCAAAATCACGCAAAATGCATTGCAATGGCATAAATAAAAGCACTTAAAATAAAATGAAAATTGTGTTGCGTGTGAAAGTTATTTTTGGTTATTCACTGTGAAAATAATAATAATCGAGCAAAAATGTTCGAGCAAAGTCTGCAGTTGTGCAAGTTGCGTTTTATATCTTCTTATTGATATTTTTTTAAATAATTAAAACTTAATTAATGCTTGTGACAGCAGCTGCAATCTCTCTCAATTAACACGATTTTATCGAAAATGGTAATAAATAAATAATTCATAAGCAGCTGTAAGCGACAAATGTAAAATGAATTTGCCAAAAAGCTTTCTTAATATACCATAAATTGATTTCCTAATGAGATGATTTACCTAACAATAAATAGGTATATGCCTGATCGTTGCAAAATATAAAATTACGCTATGTATAAATATTATACAAGTAAAAGTAATATTATATTCATATTATAATTGTTTTCATATTATAAAATATTAAGTCGAATGAGATAGAGAGAACTATATTTTAAACATGACAAATTAATTTTACAGAAAACTTTGTATAATTTCTTTAACATGTATAGAATTGAAATTAAAATGTATTTTTGCATGCATTATTCTTATTCTTATGCTTTCACCTTTTCCTTTTCGCCTTTTACCTTGTTACAGTTGTTTTACAATTTCACATTACAAAATTCCCTCGTGTAGTAGTTTGGCCACCTTAACTGCCACTGGAAAACGCAAGGCAATTCATATAAACTGTCACTCCGAGGACTGCCTTCACCTGCCCAGTTATTTGTACAGTATGTTGTATGTTGTGCGGGTGTGTGCAGGTGTGACTCTGTGTTTGTCTGCATATTAAATAACAATATCAGCGTTATCAAACACGAATTGCTAACATTTGCAGACGTCGTAGCAATAAAAAACTTAATGAAACCATTTTCCACACAATGCTATTGCAAAATTTATGCGAAACAATGCAACAAAATGCAAATGCAACATTAACAGCAACAAGAGGGTGCAGCAAAGTATAGTTGTTTGTTAAATTAATCAACTTGCACTGGCATTTGTAGTTCAGCAAGTTTTCAACAGTTCGCTACGATAGTAATCAAAGTTATTGATTACAATTCAAGCTTCACCTCGTCCACCTCAGTCGAACTTCAACCTTTGCAAAGTTGCAAGTTTGGTGCCAGGCCAAAAAGAGAAAAAGAAAAAGAATTTTGAACATTTCGATTTCGTTACACATCTCGAATGTGACCTCAAATGACGAATGAGTGGCCAAAGTTGGCAATAAACAAGTACTACACTGTATCGAATAATGGGTTAGACAGAGAGAAATTTTGTTTTTGGGTTTGGCATTGGCTTTTCTGTTGATTGGCACTGCAGGTGGTTGCTTTTTGAATGACTTAGTAGCATAGTGATGTAATGCCAAAAAAAGCCCCACACATTTAATCGATAAGCACTTAAATTGGTGATTAAAGATAAGATTATACGATATGAAGATAGTTTATATATTCTGTCTGTTCAAAATATATATTTCTTTTAATAGTTGATTAACTGATACTGGTTTTCTCTTTTACCATACAATTTATTTGAAACTTATTCTCTTTTATTATTTGGTTTTTATTCTAACAAATCCCACTAAAACTTTTGTTATGATATTTACGTAATTGTTAACAGCTTTAGGTATTTATTGGAGCCATTTAAAGTGCTTGATAGCAGCCTGTCTGTTATTTGCCTTTTTATGCTTTTGACCCAAAGAAAATCTTGGCATATACAAATCAATGAATAACAATTGCACACAAAACTCGATTTTCAAACAACTTTTCCGCATTCTGAGCACACATACACAAACATTTTTCTTAAAACGTGGCAAACGACAACAATAACAACAATTATTTGGGTGGCGGATAAGGCGACAAAGTGGCAAGTGCTTCAAACCGAAATTAAGGCCAAGACGTCATGATAAAAACTTTTTACGCTTTGATTGTTGTTGTTGTTGCTGCTGTTGTACTTGACGCATGTTTGTTGGCAAACAAAGCGCATGCCACGCCCCCATACCCCACACAGACACACACGAACAGGGCTCATTAAAATGCGGGGCGTTAAGCCGAGCGTCGGTTGTGGCATCAGCAAAAGTTGGGAGCCCTGACCTGTGCCGAGAGTCGAGTCACATCTTGAATGGCTGGCAGCCAAACAAATCTTATTTAATTTGGATTTGGCGTATTAAGCGCGGCTGCTGCTGCTTCTGCTGTGGCTGCCAACAAGTTTTGCCACGCCTCCCCTAGCCACACTCCACCACAAAAGCCATTTCACGCCCACACACACAAACACACACACTCGCATTTAAACTCGTTTAGCAGGTCGCAGCTGTTGCTTCAAGAATTTCAAGTGCATTTGAATGGCTCTGTGGAATGGCGTCACCAGCCTGTTTGCCAAAGTGTTAAATGTCATGAAAAATAGCAAAAGGCAGGATTGCCATCGCACAGCTGGGCCTCTTTAGGAATTAATGTTAGTTTCAGTGCACATTTACATTTACTACATGCCATATTTTTATTATTTATGCGTAAGCCTTTAATCGGCCTCACTGTCTGCTCTGTTTCTACTCTCTCTCACTCCCTTTGACTTCAATGCCAATAAAACTGACAAGACGCATTTCCGACTTCATGACTTCACGATTTCATGACGCGACGGCTCGCACCGGAAGTGTGCGCTATGCGATTTCCGGTTTATATTAGCCTACAGAATGGCTGCCAACGCCAATGCCAGCTCTGTCATTTTCAATATTTAATGCCAGCTGCACTCTTATTTATGCACACTTATGTATGCACGTAGGAATATAAAAAAAGGGACAGGGGAACAACTCGTCGACATTTTTATCACTTGTTGAAAAAGTCTAAATTGAATTCACGCCAAAAATTATGCAGCACGATTTCGAGGCTTCCTTTTTTCTTCCTGCGGGCAATACACGAAATACTCGAGTGCACAACTCTGGCATATTAATTCCATTTAAACTGATTTTTCCGAGTGCTACACATGGGCTTGGTAGAAACTGTAGGCTGGGAATGTCAGTTATTTTCTGGTATGAGTGGATTGTCACAAGGGTTTGTATATCATCAATTAACAGTCTTGTTGTGTGCTGATTGAGTCATGGGAGTAGTCTTTAGTGTTTGTCTTATAGCATTGAGTAGCAAAACGTGCTTTTAAAGTTTTCCGGACACTAATTGTTCCTAGTGGAAGCTTTAAGCAAAAACACAATGTATTTCAACTACAATTTAATACCAGATTTCTTAAAGGATTAAAGCGTTTAAGTCTTTTGAAAGATTTTAATTTGTTAGAAGATTAATTGTTAATATTTGTAATAAAAAAACCACTTTATTTTCGACTTTATTGCATAGATTTGTTCTTTTAAGCTATACAATTATATTTGGACCACTGTGCGCCGTCTTTTGTGCCTTTCTGACTTTCCTTTCAACTTGCTGTCTTCATTTTACAACGTTTAGCCTTAGCCAGTTTCACTTAGCTGCGTGCCGCTAATGGCACAAATTTCAAGCGCAATTGAAGCCCGTTTAAATGTCCAAAACGCGCTCGTTGGTCTGCCTGTTTGCCAGTCTGCCAGTCTGGCATTCTTAGGCATCCTTGAAAGAGGCCAGGTGCGATAAAAAAAAAAAATATCGACACCTTCACCTCACCCCCTTTGTGCCCTTTGTGCTGTCAACTAGACGACGACAGTTGGCGGCATTTTTCACGCCAAACTTGGGTTTGAATGAGGGTTGCTGTAAGGGCAGCAGGCAGAACAAGAAGAACATGTCCAAAGTAATTTGAAATTAGCAGCGTTTAAAGTATAATGAGTGTATAAATGATTAATTTGTTTTTTTTTGTTTTTTTTTTTTGGGCAAGGCACAGGCTCATTGCCACTCTGACTGACTGATAGACTAACGTGACAGCCAGGTTGGCGACGCTTAATTAACTTTGCTTTATTGGCCGATCGAATTAAGCTAATTGCCCAAGTGACACCTGAAGCCAGGCCCTTCTGGTTTTGTTTTTTTTTTTCGTTTGGAGTGTGCGAGAGATACTTGCTTTTTTTAATACTGTTTTTTCTCGCTGTTTGCGTAGATTTCTTTATTTATTCTCATTTGAGGTCACTGTTCCTTGTCTCGTCCTGCCTGTCAGCGTAATGGAATTATCTTGAATCCCCAATTGTGCGACCATTTGACAACTGGGAATGGTTTCGCTACAGCTTCAAATAAAGTTGCGTCTCAAAACGATTTCTGTTTTGCTTTTCACAATAATTCTATTTTTGCTTTTCATTGCGAGCAACAACATCCACATCAGCAACAACAAACAACGGTCAAGTTGTCAGCTGGCAGCTGGTAGAAAGGGTTTCTCTAAGGACCTTACGCAAAAGTTTCAATTACTTTAACTTATTCATTAATGTCGTTTAAATGTTTGGGGAATTCTATAAATATTTTGCATACTTTCCAATGAAATAGGTTGGCAGATGTTGGACAATTTTTCGACTAAAATATTTGATTTTATTTAAAGCCTAGAATGAGTCCAATAATAGTTGGGTGGAACCTAAATTGACTTAGGCCTATATCAAAATGAAACACAATTAATTTCTGCTTTCATAGTCAACAAAATTGTTTCGTCATTAACGATAAGGAACATTTCTTGTGCATGGAAAATCTGAAGGCGATTTAATCAAAATGAAGTCAATAAAACTTTGCAACAAACATCGGAATGAATTAATTATTTATTTTACATTATGTTACATATATATTTACATTATTTTAGGAATCAAAATTCTTAAAACACAAGTAATTGAGTTTTCAGTTGGCGATGTTTTCAAAACAATAAATTTACTAACCCACAAACCTTTTTTCCCTGCTAAGTACTAGTTAGCCAGCCTGCCCTTTGCCAATTGGTTTTTATTTAGTTCAATAATTTCAACAGCAATTATCTGTAGTCGCCATCGCTTATCGCTAACCAAGCTAACCAAGCAGACAATGCCAATCACGGCTTAGCTTTTGTTCTTGCACACAATTACCGTCATTAACATTTATTGTGTCGACCTCAAAAGTAGGAAGCAGCCAAAACAAGTAGCGAGGAAATTAAGTAGAAAATTGCAAAAATTAACAGCAGACAACCCAAAAAAAATATATATATTCACAAAAGGCAAAAAAAAGCTCACAAAATTCCAGTTGTTTTTGTTGGAGCTACTTTTTTCTTTGCTGGTTTTCTGCCTTGCCTCTGAGTCTAAGACTGCTTAAGGAAAATTAATTAAAAATAAACATGGCACACGCTTGTTCTTTAGGAATTCCTTGCAAAATAGACCTGTGGCAAAAAGAGAGACAGAGAGAGAGGGAGAGAGAGAGAGCGAGGAAACGAAACGAATACCGAGGCAGACAAATAAGAAAAATAAAAGCTAGTCGAACCAAATTCCAACAGAAGCACACGAACATTTTGCGGCCACAAATCCGAGACGATAAGAAAATAAGTAACACAAGCGAAACATTCACGCAAGAGTTGGAGCGTACAGAAGAAGAGAGCTGTACGGAAGAGAAATAAAACACACTCACACACATGCACATACAGGACGAAAGACAAAAGAAATAGCTAAACTACTACGATATTGAATCGTTTGAAAACCGAGTCTGGACAACGTCAGCGCCAAAAGTATTTAGCAATTACGTCAAGCCTAAGTGCCAGGGGGTTTATATGGGGTAAGAGGGAATGACTCAAAAAGCCAGGTGAAAATTGCATTAGGTACATTTTGTTGTTTTTGCTTCTTTTTTTTTAATTCGTTTTGGCTGGTCTGGCTTCAGTTAGCCCCGTGACTTTGTTGTTTTTGGCGAGTAATATTGTGAGCATGCGAGGCCATAACAGAAAATACCACAGACCATGAGCTGAGCCGATTTTAGCGCATTTAATGTTGAAGGAGGAGGGTGCTAAATACCTAAATACATATCGCATATGAGAACTTTAACACTCAGGGTAAGGGAACAATTTTTTTTTTCATCTGACGATTGTGTGAAGAGGATATGAATTAACTGTGTTTTGGTATTAAATAACGGAGTAGGGTATTTGTAAAATAACCTACTTTACCCTATGAGCTTAAATATTATTGCTATATATAGGCAACCATGCGTTGCTGTGGTGCTCTATGATTAATGAACGCATAGTAAAATGTAACATTTTTATTCATCATAAGGCCTAAGTTGCCAGTGCTCCGTAACTCTAAGCTAGCCTGTAATTTTACATTATACGATAGCTCTACATAAATAAATAAATAAATAAATATTCATCATAAGGTCTGCTGGATTTGTCAACAAATTGGAAAAGCCTGTTTACTAACATTTATATTTACATCATGTTTTTATGGGGAAAATAAAGCTATATTTTACCATCTGCCCGTTGAGTTTTCCCAATCCTTTCCTGGCAATCCCGAACAACTGAAGTAAATAGTTTAATTAAAACTAGTAAACTGATAAGCGTATTGCTTGTTTTAAGAGTGCTCAGAGCAAGTGAGAGGTCGAGGGTAATATTTTGTGCTTGCTTTATCTAAACGACCCTGAGAGAATTCTTTGCCACTGTTGAGTCTGGTTTTTGTTCTTCTCCACTGGCTTAATACTTTATTGACAAACAAAATGTATTTAGCAAGATTTTTGTTTCAGTTATTCTAATGCAAACCTTTGATGTGGTTAGCATTGAGCTCAATTATACAAGCTCGATTTATCTAAATTTTATTTCAATTGAATGCATGCTGTGTGTTATATGAGCACATATTGCTTTTTTGTAAGTTTTTGTTTAGTTTTTTGTTTCTTGATAACTAATGTAAAACAAATAAACAGATAAATATTTTGAGCATGGTTATTTCTTAGTTTAACAACAGTTTCTAAATCCAATTTCATATTTTTTTTTCTTTCTACTCTTCCGATAGCAAATAAAACTATTTGTTGCATTCTAAAACGATGTAATAAAACAAATTCACTCGATTTACAAGCTTTAGTATACAATTTAAAATCTCACATACGATTAAAAGCCTTAACTTTGAGTAAAATGCATATTAAAGCAAAGTATTTTAGGTACAAGAATTGTTCTCTGATTTTTAACTGTCGAGAGAAAATTAAATATTTATTCCAGTATTCTTCTAAAAATAAATGTGTCAAATAGCTGTCAAAAACAAAAACATTTGACCAAAAAAGCAGTTTGTTAGAAATTCACAATTTTCCTGTAACTGATTAAATTTGTTGCCAAATTGAATGTTTTGGCCATATGGCAGGGTTTAGGAGACATGTCTAGGCTCTGGCCACGCTGCCAGCCACTATGATAGACCAATGACAGCTATTTGCAAATTAAACATGAGCACCGATTTCGTATAAATCAATTGATTGCCAATGCGTTTTGATTACCAACCAAACTGCCAAAAGCAAACAGAGCAGCCAAAAAATTTGTCTCTGACACGCGATAGAATAATGCAACCAACGGCAAAGGGTGTGAAGGCTGTTTCCCCTCAATAGAGAGCGTTGATTTTGTGTGTGGTGGGTGTCTCAGAATTTGCCCCATTTAATATATTAATGCCCAACATGCACTGAAATGGATTTTATTGTCTAGAAAACAACGAGACTTTAACTAATTCAGGTTTAGCTTTGTTTTGAGTTTCTTGTTTTTGGTTTTGTTTTCAGCTCTGGCAAAGGACTCGGTATTGCAAATTATAGGCAAAAAAAATATTTCGGTTTTTATTGTGATAATATTTAATATAGATTGGTTTAATTAAGACGGCAGCTAAAATAATGGAGTCTTTTCTGGATATTAATGAACAAAATTAAAAATATCTGTTTACTCTCAGAACTAAACTTGAAAACTTTAAAGTGTTTAAGGTAACAATTTGATCAATATTCTACTATAATAACGCTGCAAAAAATTTTAAACATGTTTTATTCTTTTTTGAATAAATTCTCTTTGAAATGTTGCTTTCCTTAGTTAAGCTTTTAAGCTTATATCTTAACTTAATTTAATTTTCTTCAAGCACAGACGCAAAGCTTAGCCTCTAGAGAGGCTAAATTTAAAGTACATTGCCCATATATCATAACGATAAAAACTATTACATAGCATAGATTGGCAGTACTTGTGCCCTCTCCACCCTTACCACCACTTTCCTTTCCATGTTTTGCGTAGCTATTACCCCGATTTGGTGTTCTGTCTCAAACCCCTCACTTAGCTGCTCTCGCTCACTATTAAGTGACAGGCAGCACGCGTAGTTTTTAATTTACAATGACATAAATCGTATAAAACTGTCACAGTCACTAAAAGCAAAAAGCAACAGCCTGGTCTAGTCTGGGCACAAATAATGTCGGCAAGCACACGCACAGAAGGGTGTCGAAAGTCAATGGGGAGCCCAATAGGGAAAGAAGATGAAGACGGTAGACGGTGGACGGTGGAGGGGTAACCAAGTAAAACTAGATAACCGCTACAGTAAACCAACAAAACTTCAAAACAAAACATAACAAAGTAACATAGCGGGGGGTAGTTCAGAGTATCTTTCTCTCTGACTCAGTCAGAGTCTCTGTCTGTCTGGGTGTATCTTCGTCCTTTTGCCAGGATGCCATTCAGGCTGGCATTAATAAGTAAATCTTCAGCATGTGACGGCTATCAGTGGCACTTCCGCAAAAGCCCTCCTCCCCACACTAACATCAAGCACACATACATACACCATATACACCCCCAACAAACAATTCAAGCTATTTATATTTTATCTTGTTGTCGTCGTCGGCGTCGGCGTCGTCGTCGTTGCTCGAGAAGTTCTCTAAAGTTCCGCTGCGTTCACAAATGAAGTTGCCAGGGAATGTAACTGTAAGTTTCCCCTGTCTGGATGTGCTGAATGCGTGTATGTTTGTGTGTGTGTGTGTGTGTCTGAGAGTGTGTTGTCACAGCCGGAAGTTGCAATTCCTGGCTCGATGCCTATAAATTTAACTTAGTCTTTTGCTGGTCTACTTGTGTTTCCATTTGCGGCATGTCCTTACAAGACATGCGAACTCTTTGGATAAGCACTCAACAGTTTGAGTGTAGCTTTCAGTCTTTGCATTAGTTCAATTATATGAGCTCCTCGTATGATAGAAATGTTCAAAACAATTTAAAAATTTTATTCACTAGAGATTATGACCTAATAGTTTTTATTGATCAACTACTGTTAACAAATAACGCATTTTAATATATATTATGTCTGTGAACATTTATATTATATGTATATCAAGCTAATAAAAATCCTAAATTGGTATAAGTAGCTTTCAGAAATACATACAAGTTTGCACTTAATAACGATAACTAGTTAATACTGGTGACATAAACAAAAACACTCAATGCATCCTGTGCAAAACCCAAAATTTGGTAACTCAAACGAGCGTTTAACACACACTCCCAAGGTATGCTCAGTTGTGGCAAATTGTGTAATTTTATAGTCTAAATACATACATATATATGTATATATAGTACATAGATAGAGAAAAAAGGAAGTGCGCAAATTTACCAAATCCGCAAATTATTTCGAACGTACATGCTAGAGGAGGTAAAGGATTTAAATTTTGTAGGTGTAGAGCACAGGACGGCTGTTGGCCAGCCAAAAACATGCTGCCATTGCAAATTCCCCATCGAAAGGAATGCAAAGGAGTGTAAAATCTAAAAAAGCATTGCATACACAAAGGCGCACTTGCATGGGTGTATATCAGAGGGCAGGTGAGTGAGCCGATGTCTGAGTGAATGTGGGTTGAAAATGGATAGTAAAAAGCTCATTGCAACAAATTCTTGCGCAATTTTCGGTGTTAGATTAGAAACGGTTTACGGAAGAGCCGAGAAAGCACTAGCGGGGGACACTTGCAAGTGGAAGCAACTGGCAGCATGTTGCAATACGAAACGCTGTTCACTTTTTGCAGCTCATCCCAAGACCCAACCATGATCTTCTCTTTAATACCCTTTCAAATATTATACACATATATTTTAAGTTAACTTAGATTATCAATAGTAAACGATATGCAAAAGTTACATTATGGATGATGTTTGTTAACTTTTTATTATTCATTAGATATCTATATGAATGAGCTATTTTTAGTGCTGCATATGTTAACATAAAACTACTTTATATGTCTGAAAGGGTGTTCATTGTTTGCCATACAATTTTTTATCTAGTTTCATTTTTTTTCTTTGGTTTTTGGACATGTTCGGTGTCTCTTGCTTTTAGTTGTTTGATCCCTTGCACTTTTTCGTAGCCCTGGCTCACTTTTTATTTTATTTTGCACCATTTTTTTTATATTTTTGGCTTTGCTCTTCTTCAGCTTTTTTACTTTTTCACTTTGGGTTAACATTTCCAACGTTGCTTTACACGTTGCTTGCACTTGTTCGTGGGGGTTTTATGAGCTTAGTTGGCGATTTAGCGTTGCTTGTCTTATTTAGTTTTAAATAAATGGCAAGAGATACGCTCGTGTTTATTTCAGTGTGAATTAATGTTGAGAAGGAAAGTGCAGCAGCCGTTAATGAATTGTGAAGTGTCGAAATATATCTATTAGTCTGCAGAAACGTTTGTCTAAGCTCCTTTAAATATCCTGGAAATAACTCAGAGTTAAAACATACCCTAGAAATTTCAAGCATAAGCAGCTGCAGTGTCTGATAGATATGTTTGCAATTAAAAACAAAATGCATTAAATACACTGAAAAACCAACACCAGCTGGCCGATGTCTATTTGTCTGGCTGTCCCGCCCAGACTTGTCTGTCATTCAGGAAAACCGGAAAATGTGCCATTAAACACCAAACATCAAGCACCAAACACCAATCACACAACCAACAGCAACAGCCACAGCAACAACAAGCAACAAAAGACTTAAGGTTTTTGTGCTTAAATTTCATAATCCGCACAAAGCAATGAGTCAGGACATCAATGTCGTTCTGGCCAAGCTTCAACTTCGCAAACAGCATCAGCTCCTATTCCTGCGTCCGTCTTTTTGAATGGCTCCAACGATGCGGCAAAGACAACCTAAATGGGGAAAGACTCATCAGCTTGCTCGCAATTTCGAGTTGACGTGCATGAAATGAATGAAAAGCGTGTGTTTGAGTATGCATGTGTGTGTGTGCGCGTAAGTGTATTTGTGTGTTTGTGCAATGCAAACAAAGTGTGGAGAAAGCGCATGAAGTAGCAGTCACCAAAAAGAACACAAACTGACATCCAAATGCATTAAGCAAAAATTTTCAACAATTTTTTAGTCACCCTCGCAACCACCGTCAACTGTTCTCACCCCTCAACTTCTCGAACCGAGCAGCATCCCCGACGCGACGGCGTCAAGTCTGCCTGAATAAATAGTTGCTTGGCTACGGGGTCGGCGTGTATTTTGTTACAGCGCCCCTGACAAAGTCAGTGAGTCAGCTTTGGTTGCGTGGTTACTAGAGATGGGAATGCGTGGAATTTGTTTTGCAGGATTTTTTATTCTAGGATTCTTGTAGCGGACGATAAATGGTCATTTTAAATTGAGAAATTCTTTAAATTATGCTCTCGTCATTATTTAATATTAAGCATTCCGTCTCGTTTAAAAATGATTAAGCAATATATATGAAATTAAATTACTTTAATAATGTGATTTTCTTTTGTGTCCATAATTTATCATTCTTTTATTATGCTCTTATAACTCACCACATTGTTTTTGGTGTCATTTTACTTATTTATGTTTGCAACGAAATGATTTAACAGGCATATAATTAAATATTCAATTATTTAATTCATTTAAGCTCGATATTCTTCTGAGCTCAGTATATCACACATTTAACTGCCAAGTGCTCAGCTCTAGAAATTACTATTCAACAGCCATAAGACAGTTGAGTTTGATTGAATAATGACCGGTGAGTAAAGTATGCGGCTGTCAGCCTGACACTAATAGTGTTCGAAAATGCAACTCTGTGGGGGAGAGTAAAAGCACATTGTTTTTTGTTCTTTTTTATTGTATGAGGGCAGATTAAACGAACAGTTGAACCACCCGCATCAAGTTACACTTTGATGCGATTTTACATTTTTAATGGCTCGAGTGTCACGACAAATTATGATGCATTTGGCGCCAGTGGAGCGACCAGACGCCGGAGCCCAACTCCCACAAGTGTGAAATGGCAGCTGCCGATAAGGTTTAGTACCCAAAGCGAAGTGTAGTCCTGCTAAAAAAAAACTATTTGAACTCGTTTTTGGGATTGCACCTGCTGTCTGCCTGCTAATAGAAAATTTAAATGCCATGTCCTGGCAGCAACTGTTGCCCAAGTGAAACTTGATGTTGCGCAACAATCTAAGCAAAGCTCATAAACTTGGCCCCGTCGAAAGTTTTTGGGAAAAAAACCTCACTTCGAAAAACTTAAAGTTTCTACAATTTTTCCATTTCATATTTGTGTTTTAATTTTTTTTTTGTTCTTGTCTGCAAGTTTCTCTTGCAAACTGTGTGGTCAGTGAGGCAAATGATGCTTCTTCAAGAGTTCATGTGGAACGAAATTATGTGGCTGTTGTGGGCAGAATTCGAGCGTAGGAAGTGGGTTAAAGAGGAATGCACATAAGAATAAGTGTGTGGTCAAAGGTCTGAGGTGTAGGTCAAATTGGTTCTTTTTTTTTGAGTAAGTTTTGGTGTTGGAAGTGTTATAGCTTACATATATTTGGCAATTATATATAGGTTTATTTTCTTAAGGCTTTTATAAATATTTAATATTCTATTAGAACTTACCAAATCATTAAGCATACAATATACTGCTTCAACATGATATCCAGTTGATTAATGTCTCACCCTCCAGCAGCTTGTCCTAAGCATGATGGTTTGGGTCTACACATTCGGCTTGCCTATCTATTAACTGGTTCATCACTTGCACACTTTGCTGGTTGGGTGATGCGAGTGTAAATCACAGTCTTTGCTGGACATTTGTTTGGCTCTCGGGGGACGGCTGCATAATATGTGCCATGCATGTTGCATAAACAAGGATTAAATAAAAGAAGTCACAGGTCCCAGTGCCCAGACCCCCCACCCTTCCTTTCAATTCTGTGGCCCTCTTTTATGAGCAGCACAAGTCAAATATTTGACGCCGTGTGTGTCGCCTCGACAAGGACATGCAGTGAGACTGAGACCATTTCACTGCCAGAGAGTTTGCCTTTTTCTCTTTTTGTGTGGAATGCTTTTTACTTTGTGTGCCACTCACGTTGTGCTCGTTATTCATATTTATTGCACACGTGGCAGTGCCACCAACAACTACGACGATGAGAAAGGCGTCGAAGGGGAGCAAGACGGCCTTCATGAGCCGCAGCTCCTGGCAACTGGGAGGTTGCAGACAAATGGACGCGTTGCATGTGCATTGTTCCTGGCGTTTCTGTTGACGCTGTTGCTGCTGTTGTTGTAGGCGTGTGCTCGTGTCTAGCAGCAAAAACTTTGCAATTACAGTTATTTGATGGGATTTGTAAGGGTTTCATCCAAACAAACACACAGAGAGACAGCCACCTGGAATCCTTTTGTCCAACTCGTAGCATGATGCGGGTGTTGGCTGTTTGGACATTCATTCGCTGCCGCAATTTAACAGTCTTGACGATTTGCTGCGTTAAGGCAGTGCAGAAGGTGGCTGAAAGTGGTGTTAAATAACAGACATTACATAAAATGGTTAAAACAGTTTAATAGGTACTCAACGTAAAAGTGGGATAGTTAATTGTTAGCTTGAGAAGTAGTGAGAAGTAGCAAGAAGTATAATAAATGAAAGCTTAAAAAGAACATTATAAAATTATCGTAATAATCTTAGTAATATATCACAAATAACAACAATATTTTTATATTAATGATTGATGATGCTTCTGCGAATAGAAATATCGTATTTTATAACCCGTTTTTATGACACTCAACAGCGGCGCGTGTTATTTTTTAATCTTTTCGGACTTAATCAGGCACAAATCAAAAATAATTTTTTGATGCATATTTTATGACGCGATGGCAATAAACCAAATAGGTAAATGCAAATGACTGGCAACAGTGGGGGTAACAACTTGTTATATGCTGATTTATAATGTAGCGACAGGCAGTTAAATTGATGGCCTAAAAATGCGTTGACAATAAACAAGCGTCGACATGTGTACACATGTCAGCAGCGGACAAAGCTTATACAAATATGATTTATAAAATATAAAATAAATTATGTTATGGAGACTATGATTAGTTTGTGGAGTATTTGCGGCAGCCTGAATAAGTGAAAAATGTAAAAAAATGTAAAGTAAATATATCCAATGATATCTCTCTATTTGGTTATTAAAAATCTTATTAAGCCTTACAATAAATATTATTGAAGTCAATCCTCGCCAAAATGTAACATATTTCTTTCTTTTTTGAAAACATGTATATTATTTGCAAAGCTGGCAGCACTCCAGTTAGTGAAGTTTTCTATACTACAAATTCATTTCCAGAAACCGGCAATTTGGTTCAATGAAAAACCTATTCTATATATTACGAATTCTCTTTATATCAAAGTACTTTCTTATACCCTATATGGACGGTTATTCAACTGTAATATATATAATATTTTTCTGTAAATAACGTAATAAAATAAAACAAAACTTTTTGCTGCAGGGTATCTACCCAACCAAACGTGAGACATGATTTGGGAATTGTAAGAGATCATAAAATGCTGTTGGGATTTATTTAGCAAAGCGCAGAAATAAAATATAAAATGCCAATCATAAATAATTCGCAAAGCTGTAAAAATAAATACAAAATTGATAATAAAATGCAAATAAAATAATGCAATAAAAAAAATTCATGAAAATAATGCAATTCTTTTTATTGTACTGTTTTTTGTCAAAAAGCCAAAATGATTTGTTTGTTTAGGTCCATTTTATTCGCTTTCAGCAAATAGATTTATGTAACTAAGAGTTTATGTTAATGTTTTCTCTAAATTCGTTTATCTTTGCAGAGATCTCTACTGCACTGCGGGATGTAAGAGTGCGGGTGCCACATGCTGTGAGAAGAGGTGAGAAGGCCGTGCTCAAATGCTTCTATGACATCGAGGATGACAGTTTGTATTCGGTGAAATGGTATAAGGGCAGAAGAGAATTCTACAGATATACACCCAAAGAGACACCACCTATGAAAGTTTTTCATTTTCCAGGAGTTAAAGTGAGAGTAAGTTGAAACCATTTTATCATTATTATTGACTTGATAAATTTCTTCATTTCGCTTGGAAACTGAGCCCGTAAAGCCACAAAATATATTATGAGTATGAAATTTCACTACAAATCTCTTATAAATACCTTTTAAAAGCAAAATAATTGATGAATTTTCGGCAAGAATTTAAAATTCTGCATAGTTTGTCGCAAGCCAAACCACCAAACTGCCAAATCTAAACTCTTTTTCGGGAATATTGCAAGTCAATAAAAAATCCAAATACATATATTAAATTTTACGCGGGCAACAACAATGTGTAACATTTGCATTTTGAACGCATAGAAACCAGTGAAATGCTTCACTTAACCGAAGGGCATGACTAGGGGCAATGTTATTGGCAGAGGGCATAGCTCGACAGACATACACACACACGCACACACAGATACACAACATTTCATGGCACAATCAAATCAAAACACGGTTTTTAACTTCCGCTTGATGGCAGTTACGAGCCGGAAAAAACACATCGTATTTTTGTGGTGCATCCATTTTAGTAACTCTTAAGTTTTGTTTTACGCATTTTGATTTTCGGTTCGGTTCGGTTCGCTTTGGTTTGGTTTGGTTTTATTTGTTAGGCAGATTGGCGGCGTGCTGGGAATATTTTTTCAATAAATATTGGTATTTTTAACTTGTTTCACAATTTTCAAAATTATTCAGGCATATGAAGTAGAACATCGGAATTTTATTTATTTTTATTTTCATTTCCATTTCATGTGACAACAGCAATAAAAAAATAAACAAATTGAAGTGAACAATTCACAGTTCATGGCTAAAATGCAAAAGTGGCAAATGGAAATGTTGTTTTCAAATTGCATAAAGCAAAGCCTTGCCAATATTTAGAAAAATATCTATGCATTTATAAAACACGACCGGATTGTCAGCTCTCCTGAGAATTGTGAGATTTTTATGGAGCAGACATCCGTTAAGCTTGAATTAATATTTTTTATAATATTTACTGCATAAATTGTTAAATGTGCAATGAAGTTTTCGTTATGTCATCAGCTGGCTTTAAATATTTATTTATATTAAATTCAGCTGCCAAAGCTAGTCAACAAAGCCCACCACTGGGATTTAAATATGCCAATATAAACGTCCGGGACGTTGTTTTTCATACCAAATATTTTCAACAGCTAACAAATAAAATATTTAATATTTCATTTAACATTTCGCGACACCTTTCGGCACTCACTATTTCGCTTTACACACACACGGAAAAGAAAAAAGAAAATATATATTGAAAAAAAAAATAAAAATAATTAAAAAACAAATATGTATACATATAAAAAGTTTTTGACAAACATGAGACACGGGCAGTTTTATTATTTAACTGGTTGATGATTTCGATAACACATATGCCAGCTCAAACCACCTTTATTTACTACAATTATAAAATGAAATATAAAACACCACTCGAGTCCATAACGTTCTGGCTTTTAAACAAACACAAAAAATGTGCTGCAAACATTCGTTGACCAGCTTCAACAATTTTGATGCCATAACCAGCGTACGTTCCTATTTTTCGTTTCTTTTTTATGTTGCGCGAACGTTCAATAATTGAGGAAGCTCAACACGAAGCCGAAAGCAATCCACGAGATACATTTGTTGTGCAATTTTTTCATACACCCACCAAGCAAACACATCTATAAATACATACTGTATATTTTTAAACAAATTTATTTCGCTTTTATGTCAAGCACTTCCATACTCTTTCGCCACAAATACTCGTGTGTTTCACCTCCCACTCACTCACTCACCCTTTCTATCTTTCTCTTTCATTTATTTGCAGCGCACATCCTCCAACGAGAGCCAAGTGGTGCTCGATGCGGTAACAATGCAAACATCCGGTAAATACAGTTGCGAAGTATCTGCGGATGCGCCCTCATTTCATACATTAATAGCGGCCGCCGAATTGGAAGTTATTGGTAAGTATAAAGCAAACACACAAAAGCGCAACTGATAAAAAATTTCAACACAAGCAAATATTTAATAGGATAAGCCAAATGGTGGAATATAAAGCTGAATGGAATACGAAAAGAATTTATAACAATGATTTAATAAAGTAACAAAAGGTTCAATAAATATTTTACATTACTTTTAATAAAAACATTTATAGTTAAAACACTAAGGGAATGATTAAAATTATGTCTTAAAGTGCCTGGTTTGGGTGCCAACTATTAGACTAGCAGCCTTCCCAAGATGTTTGTACATCATTTAATAATGCATACCACAAATGTTTGTCCATTTTGGCATGATCAGAAAACAAGATAATATGGCGACTGCCTCACTGTGTTTGTGCTGCCTTGTGGTTGGCTTCCCAATGGCCTCAAAAACCAATTGGAAATGCACACAAACATATCTGAAACGCACGCATACCACGGCTATGGTCGTATAAACATGAAATACACACGACCAAAGTTTTTGTGGGACAGTCGAGTAGCCAATTTGAGTTTCCCCACATTGGCAAATCTCGTAAACCAATCATTCGCACACAAACACACACACACACACACTCGTAGCTTAAAGTTTATTGACCATCGCTAGAGTTTTTTATTTTTATTTTGTTTGTCTGCTTAAATATCTTCATCTTCATCTGGAGCCAGCAAATTTGTTTGTATTTTGTTTGCCTGAATACCGCACACTCAAACTTGAAGTTTATTTTTAAGTTACGCCCCTGCACACACACTCACACACACACAGCGCTCACATTTGAAGTTAGCCTAGCTGCCGTCTGGCATTCGCTTGGTCTCTAACCTCTGACTCTTGACATCAGCTCAAGTCCGGGTCTATTTCTCTTGGCCTGCCCAATTGAACTTGATCCTGTTCGCATATGACAGCATTGCATGGAATTGGAAAGATGTTTCTTGTATTTATACATATATTTGACTTGCTACAAGTTTATGCTTAGCTTCAACTTACATACACATACATATGCTTGCAAGACTCTTACAAAAAACGATTAACAAATACTGTTTTCATGTTGTTGTTTTGTAATGTCTGCATTAAATGGTCGTTTTTTTAAAGAACATTTTATTCAAGAGACATTTATGCAAGTGACTTGGTACAATGTGAACTGAATAAGTGGCTCCACCGATTTAAGTTACGCTGCATTTAAAATTTGCTGCCAAACTGTAGACGTGTTGGAGCGTGTTCAGAGCTGGCTCAAACACGATTCAAATCAAGATCAAACTTTTATTATGTAAACAGTTATCTGACCTTAGGATTTTGAAGTTAGTCTGAGTTATTTCTTAAATCTTTTTTTTATCATTATAAATATAAGCTTTTTTTTTTATTTGTATATTTTGTATTAAATTCATTAAAATATTTTATGTTTTTATTTTAGTAATTTAGCAATTAAATTCTATTTTTTTATTTAATTAATATAAATAGTTTCTTTGGGCTTACACACAGTTGGTACTAAAAGTACATGCATAAATTCTGTCACAACCACAACTAAAACATCTTTCAATCATATGTTCATACCATATTCTGTCTTTTTCCCTCTGTCTGTCTTTTGGGTGGTATTACAAAAGCTTTTCAATTATTGAATGTGAAACCGCAGAGATCAGGCCTCGACTGCCATTACACAAAATGGCGGGTTGTCAAAATGTCGACATACACACTCACACGGACAAAAAAAAATTCATCGAAATGGTGGTAGGCCTTCAAATCGCCAGACATGAATGCCCGGGGGCAATGAAAAGTAGTGGGAAGTGTTCATGAAAACTATATCGACAATCCCAGAGAAGAAACGAGTCAACTCACAATCATTTTTTCCCCTCTCTCTCTCTGTGTTTCGTTTGCATTTACTACAGAGACGCCGCACAATGCGCCATTCATAAACGGAATCCGGCCACGATATCGGGTCGGCGACATATTGCGGGGCAATTGCACATCGCGACACTCGCGACCGGCGGCCAATCTCACATGGACGGTGAATAATGAAGAGGTGAGTCTCGCAAATTATGCAAAAACACAATTTTCTTGTTTTTAAGCGGCATCTGTGTGTAATTTATGCGTGTGTGTTTGTGGCGAACGAGCTCTGTAATTACCAAACATACAAATACACACATGCACTCACACACATACACCCACGCTTGCATGCAAAGCTCAGGATCAGGAGAGTAGTGTCTGTTATGGCACGCCTCATGCATTACGCCCACTTTTCAGCTCTAATAATTTAGCGCACTTTTACGGACGCACTGGACATGAAAATGCGAAAAAATGCCATTGGAAAACTCTTCAGTTTGCAAACAGTTTTGCACAATTTTCACAGTTTTCGCACAGCATTTTTGGTAACGCCCAATGCCACGAATTTCGCATAAACGCTTGCGTTTTGTTTGGTATTCGGTTTTCGGTTTTGTCCCAACTAATTTGCCATTTGCTGTGCTCAAATTTATGCAATGTTAAATAATTTTTTGTTGTTGCATAGATTGAATGGGTGGAGTCTGCAAAATGGATTTTAGAGCTTTACGATGATAACTTGAATATCTGCGCATAATGAAGTGACTGCATTTCGGCTAATTGTTGCCTATTATGTTGATAATGGATTAGATACATAAATCGAAATAGGGCATATCATGAATTGCATCATGATGATAAACAGATGATCAAAGTCAAAAGAGTCTATCTATATTGTTCTAAATAAAAAATAATAAAAACTTTACAATGGAGGTTAGTTCAAAAAATTAACAGAATATAACTTGCAATAAGGTGAAACAACCACACATTTTCATTAGCACAAACAGAATACTATAAACATAAGATTCTGTTTTGTTTACCCAATCGTATTCTGCGAAGGGAGAAAGAACACTGCTAAATATCAGGTGTTCCAAATTAAAAATGTAAATCTGTTCAATTTGATTTATACCAAAGCAAGACTTTTTAATACTCCGAACTCAAATTTAAAAATCAAAAATATTTTTTTGTTATATGTATTAAACAAATGATTTGATTATATTTTACTTAGTGCATTTATGTTTTATCGTCCTTTGCATTTAATTGTTTGTGAGTTTATTGTTTGAGCATATTTCGAGCACTTCAATGCAATGATATACGTAGAGAACAAGGGTAGAAATCAGGTTAAAGGTTGAAGCCGCTTTGCATTTTGCAATCAACCGACGAATTCGAACCCCAAATAAACCCAATTGAAAGCAACTCAATGCTAACCCACGAATTGCACATTGAGCGCCTTTTCAGCTGCCAGCTCGCGCAATTTCGGTTTCTCTCCGTCTTGTTGTGAATGTGTTTTTGTAGGTGAGTATGTTTGGGTGTTTGAGTGTGTGCGTGTGTGTTGTGTGCGTGTGTGTTGTGTGTGTGTGTGTGAGTGTGTGTGTGGCTCTCTTCGTATGTGCTTGTGCTTTGTTTTGCTGCTACCGTTTCCGTCCTTTTTGGTTGCTGCTGCTGCTGTTGTTTTTATTTGTTGTTGTTGTTTCCGCTATTATGCGCCATCAATGAACATTGTTTGCCATGGACTGAAGCTTAAATTGCCTCAACAGTCAACGTGCAAGCGTGTGTGTGGCAGTGCTTATGTGTGTGTGTGTGAGAGTAAGCTAATCGTTTAGCTGGTTGTGGTAAAATAATATGACATCAGATATTTTGATTAGAAAAAAGTATAAGCTTTTTGTTTGATTACAGTTTATCAAACAATATTGTTTGAATGTTTCTTTAATTTTAAAAAACATTAAAGCTCAGATTTTATAATTGAAAGACATTCAATTGCCTTTTAGCAGATATAATTATTATTATAGCAAGTAATTAGCAGGATTCTCGAAATTATATTATTGAATAGGGATGAACAGTGTTTGTATATATTTAGATTTATTAATAGTTTTATGAAGGTTTAGTTATAATTGTTTATCAATATTTTTTAGTTTCGTTGGACATTTTTTCAAAGCCCTTTCCCGCGGCTTTACTTGCATGCTTGTTATCTATTTATAGTGAGGTATCACCCATTCCCACAATAGTAAGAATAGTAATTACTATATTTAAAATGTTAAAATATTTGTTGACTTAAGTGAATATGAAAATTTTGCAACTCCTTTCATTGCAGGTAAATCCTTCACACGTGCGGCATCATAAAGTGTTGCACGATGTGCGTAACGAAATGCAAACCTCGATTGTTGGCATACATTTCGTTGTGACCGATCAGCACTTTGAAAATGGCAAACTCAAGGTGAGAATAGGTCCTTTTAATAAACTTAAAGAGAAAGTGCATTTCCAAGATACTTTACTGTTTATGTTGTTGCGTTTGTAGCTTCGCTGCAGCGCACAGCTGCATGATGTTTATTGGAAGACGACGGAGAAGACCATATTGGAGGCAGATCCCTTTGCCAAATATGGAGCCAATGGGGCAAGTGGGAATCGCGTGGGTGCCGATGAGATATATGACCAGTATACGCTGCATGAGGATGAACAGTTCCAAAGCAAGAAGAACAGTTACCTGACACAGCTGCAGGGTAAGTTTTGGCAGCCAATTAGCGTTTACACATACACATGAACTCATAGACAAAAGAATACAACAGCAACAACAACGTAAAAGTACATGGTCTGCATTTTTCTATTTCTCGCTAGACTTTCTCTTTCATTTTGTACCCTCAGGCGAAGAAGATGACGATGGCGCCGAAGGTTTAGAGGATGGCGGCGCCGCTTGGCGTGGTGTCGGCAGCTCGGCCAGCAGCCAAACAACTGTGGCTGTGAGTGGTGCAACTGTAACTGCAACGCTTCTGGCCCTGCTCAGCTGGTCACTGGCCAGGCAATTAGTGTCGCAGCTGGCAACGATTACAAAGCAACGGCCCATGCGGGTAGTAGCCGTAGCACAGCAGCAGCAAAGACATCGCCTGCGGGTGCCAAACTGCACGAGCAGCAGTTGCATCAGTAAAGGATGCAGCAAAATATGCAGCAGGCAATTAACATGATTCAATTGTCACGCAACTCTTGTGCCACACTTCAGGGAGGGTTAAGCAGCAGCAGCAGCAGCAGCAGTAGCATCAGAAAAAGAAGAAAAAAAAATGAAGAGGAATAGAAGGACTCGCAGCAGGCAGCAGCAAAGTAGGCTTCAGCCGTAGGCAACAGCAAGCAACTGCTAAATATTTACACCTACACAGACACAGACAACAGTTTCAGCTAGCTCAAAGTAACTTCAAATGCATTTAACACAAAATAAACAAAAACAAGAACTAAAAGTGAGATAAACAGGCAAAAACAACCTTACAGAAAATGCAACAAAACTTTCATTTAATATATATACTTATATATAAACTCTGGCATGAAAAGTGTTTGTGAAAAGAAATAACATAAATAATTGCAGCCTTTAGTAAGGTTTCGATTAAAATAATAATGGTTTTATTTTACTTCTTTTTTACAAGCCGAGCCAAAAACTTATTACACTCTTGCCTAAACTCCTAAGCAAACCGTTTGCGAACCGGTTCAGTTTTTCTTTAAACACAATTTATGATAAATCAAAACAAAAACGTATTAACGAAAATTTTGTTCCAATCTTTTCACTTTATTTCTTTAAAATGCATATATATTTATATAACGAAAATCAATATTATTTATATACCTATAATAAAGTATTGATATTTATATGTACCATATGAAGTCGATATATACATATATATAAATAAATAAATACATACATATAATCATATATGTATTATGCCTAACTGTAATTCCAACACAAAACCAAAAAATTCAAGGTAAAAACGAAGATGAGCAACTAATTTCTAAGTATATAAATACACCTATATATGTAAAAGTATATATGTAATTGTATATAATATAAAAGAAAAACAAACGTGAATTGTATAATTGATAAGTATTTACGGTAGATAATCAAAAATAAAACGAGCGAACGAAAAAAAAACAAAACAAACGAAAAATAATAAATTTGTTTTCAATTAAAATTGTTTGACTATCGCATAGGTAAGTAATACTCTTACCAACCAATTCATTGGTGATTTAGTTCAATATTAATTTCGTTTTTGAATATTTTACAAAACAAAAAATTATTTGAAAATATTTTCATATTGTAATTTGATATAAAACTTTCAGTGGATATTCTGTTGTCGTATGTATCATATAGCAAACACATTGCCTAAGCTGCTGCTCAACATAATTACATAATTAATTATTCACATTCCGAGAACACAGAACTCACGCCCCAAAATGGCTGCCCATTAATGATCTCATGGGTTGAGCAAAGCCTGCGCTGGACTCGAAATACTTATAAGAAATGACAACAATAAAGATGAGCTGCCCGGCATAGTGGTTGGTAGTTGTAATAGTTAAAGAGAGGGGGAATAAAAGGTGAGCCCCTGAAGGAGGGCGACCCCTACAATTAGCATAACTAAAACGCTCAATTAGGCGCCTAAAATGCTTTTGCTGGCAGGATGTGGCCTGGGGGCGAGTAGAAACAGAACATCGCACAGACTCACTCGCACCAAAGCAATTTGCACCTTTTATTACACAATTCTTCGTCTACCATTTTGTTTATTTATTTTTTTCCTTTGTATTTTTGTAATTTTTTTTTTGCTGTATATTCTTTGTCTGGCGCTGCGTAATGTTTATTTTTAATTATATTTTTTTGCTCATTGTTTTTTTGTTCCTTTTTTTTTCTGTTGCTGTGTTGGTTGCTCTTTGGTTTTTGTGTTGCGGCTTCATTGTTGGCGATTTGTGGGTGTAATAAACGTTAATGGCGGTTGACCAGAGAGAGAAATTGCGGCACTTTGTTTTTCGGCCACTTCTTTTGTCGCATTTCCTGATTAGCGCACTTTTCTTTTTGATTATTTCTTCGAGGCCGAAGCATTAGATTTAATTGGTTCTATTCAATTGATAATTTGTTATCAGCTGTTTAGCGCTTAATTATTTGCATTACTTCTTTACATTATATCTCACAAAGTAAAAGAAAGAACAATAACAACAACCAAACAGTATCAGCGAACGCTTCAAGCGTATCAGTCAAGTTTCTGACAAAGCGGATAAAAGCGTTTAATGAAACTTAAAAAAAAAAAACAAATAAAACATACAAAAGCAGCAAGAAAAATTTTCGTCTTTCTATGCAAGTTTTCGTAATTTTTTTCTTTCTTTTTTTTCATTTCTTTGGAATGGAGCACAGTGTTGGTGAAAAGTTTGCGCCCAAGCGAAAGTTGAGTGTTTACAAAAGTAAAGCGGCTTTTAAAAATGTTTAAGCAACTTGCCTTGGCTTTTCACTTAGCGACAAACTGACGCCCAGCAGCAACAACAACAACAAGAACGCAAACAATGACAAACACATCAAGCTAAGTTGATGTAGCTACATATTCATAATGCTGATTGTCGTTGTTGTCCTGGCTGCCGTTGTGCTCGCTGTCAGCTAACAGATTGAAAATTTATTCAAAACTCTGGCAAGTCTGAAAGTGGCTTCTGCCCTTCCCTCACCCCATCCCGCCTCACCACAGGCCCCAGGATAATAGCTTTAACTTGAAAAGTAGCTGGCAAGCGGCTTTGTGTTGTAGTTTCTCATATTTCTTCTTCCAAACTGTATTTGCACCGCTTTACATTTGAGTAAATGTCATCGCAGGTTGCAGAGAAATCTGGACTCGCATAATTGAAAGAATCCATGTTAAAGTAAACTTTGCAAGTTGGTCTCATGAATATGGCAGAATGACAATGAAAACTCTTTGTGTGAACTATGAACTTAATTACTTGCCCAATTTAACTCACTTAGGGAATCTTCATTTGAATATTAAGCTCAAAGACTATATGCATCTCAGTTTCTTAAAACTAATAGAATAATCAACCAAATAAAGAGGCTCTCTCCATTAAGAAAAAGGAGATTAAAATAGAAGTTTTACGATATCGTCATAGAATGTTGTCGAATTTAATTTGGACAAATGCTCCGCCGAAATTCCATTTGCCTCAGCTCCATTCTGAATTTTAAAAGAGCAAAAGAAAAGTAATGAAAACCCCAAAATGTGTTGAATTCTGTGTAGTGCAGATGAAGGCAAAAGCCCAAAAAGAGAATTTTCTATTAACGCACGTATGAACAGGTTGAGCATGTTTGATGGGAAAGGGATGTGGTTATATAGGAGTGAAACATCTGTTTCACTCACATACTAGTAAATTTAGTATCAAGTATTGCAATCAAAAGAAAATGGGCAAAAAGTAAGTTTGAGGTAGGTGCAAAGCTACGAGCGACAGACTGACAAAACCTCAACATGCCACTAAAAGCATAATCATGCACTTAACTAAAGCCAGCAGGCAACTTACAACAACTTACACATGTGTGCGTGCGTGGAGGAAGTTGGAGTGTAGGGTTAGCCATAGTGTCCTGGCAGGTGGGGCTCAGGTTTATAAGTTGAGTCGTTGTAACGCACGTAGAACTTAAGTCATCATCATAGAAATAAAAATTTATGACTTTAAATGGGAAATGGTGTGCGTATATGTTGCAAGTGTGTGTGCGGATGAAATGCTTGTGTGTGTGGTAGACCCACAAGTCAGTTGGGTTGATTTTGTTCAAAATACCACCTTAGTTGCACTTGCATCTGTTTGTAGTTACTATGTAGTTGGTTGTATTTGGTTTTTCAGTGTGGCTCTTTTTATTTTGTTGTGGTAAGCCAAAGTTTGCATTTTAGACAGCTCAGGACAGTTAGTTAGTGTTAAAATGGCCCACAATTCAGAAAATACAACAAGAACAGCCTGGTGACTAAGTTTTTGCTAGTTTGCATGTCACAAGCCAGGCTTTATTTTCAAATTTCTCAGACATTGAAGCAAAATGGTATATCACTGCAGACGAACTTGAAGAGTGTATATAAACAGTCTAGTTTAATTAAATAGTATTACATAGTTAGTGAGGCCAATTTATGCATATATTAAGTTATATACCTATTTTAAGGAATGCAAGCTATTTATCTTTTTCTATGCAAACACATTGATAGAATCATAAAAAATATGATTATCTGCGAAATACAAAGACTCGACCACTTTAGTGTGTACTTTGCATAAAACGCATAAAATACCCGAGAGCGCTATCCATTTTGATAGGCATATGCTAAAACTACAGCATAAATTCCAACTAGATACATTGTTACCAAAGCTAACGCCATAAAATACAACATGGCATAATGAATCGCAAACATAAAAAATACTCAATGCATATAAATTTTAATAAGCCATATAAAAAGTGAAAGATAGGAGCAGACTTTAATAGAGAGAGAGGGAGAGAGAAAGACCAACTACTTATACCAAATGCACTTTATATACAAAAAAATATATCTACGTTCATACGTATAAACATAATTATGCGACTGGCAAGCAAGTTAAACATGGATCTAATAGTCTGAACAAACGGCGGAACGTCTGTGAATTATGTGATTTGTGCCTGCCTGTTAAATAATAGTGCAAGAGAATCTACGCAAGAAATTAAAACATTTTTGAAAACAGCCAGACACAGAGACAAACAGACAGGCATATAGACTGGCAGACTCGAGATGTCGTTGCTCATGAGTCATGCAACGCGTTGTCTGCCAGGCAATGCCAAAAACAACAAAACACAAAAAAAAAGTACCTTAAAAATAAATGCAAGTTGCAAAAGAAACATCAACATAAATTTAAGTCAAACAAAGCGTAACGCTCATGTTTTTTCATACACCAAATGCGAGCGAAGTTTGTTCGAGGAGTCTGTGGCTGATACAGCTCCCCGAGCACAAAAGACGGGAGGGGTAATAGGAAGTTTGTGCCATTGCCAAATGCCAGCCTGGCAGCGATTCTAATGTCGTTGTCGCTGCTTGGCTGAAAATGTTGCGTTCCATAAGGCGTAAACACTCACAATGGGAATGTGGTAACACACACATAGAGAGTGAGACAATTTTCTCCACGCCAAAAAAAGCATACCCTTGTTGAATAAAACTTAACAGCTTCGCTTTAAATGTATTTAAGAATATGAAAAAGATTAATGATTGATAAAATGACAAACATTTCTATTTCTATCTGTCTATTCTATCTTTTTTAGGACCACATTAACATACCGATGCTATAAGCTGTATGAAACTTGTTTCATGATAAAACTATAATACCCTCTTGCAAGAGTATCAATAAAACACACACACACTCACTCCCAAACATGCACCACAATTATGTGAGCAAGAGTAAGATGGAGAGAGACATGGCTTTTTGGCTTGCAAAGTATGCAGCGAAAAAAATCACAGCTCCATGAAAAGCCAGCAAAAAATCAACTAGAAGAGCAACAACAAGCATTCATGCGTTGGAATGCTGTCTGGTGGGGTTAGACGGTTAGCGGTTTGCAGATAGTCAAAGTTGAAGTTGGGTCGCTCTGTCTCTTCGTCATTCTCTCTCTCTCCCCTCTTGTGGTGAAATGATGCGACAAAGTATTAAATGAGGTTGGCCCGAAGCAACTGCCACTGATGCTGCTGCTGCTGCTTATTCTTCTTCTTCTTTTGCTATTGCTGCTATTTACTGCAACATAAATCAAAATCAAAGGCAAAGCAAAGAAATATACACACTCTAGGGTCATAGCTTTTAGTTGAAATGCGGAGGTTGGCTGCTGAGTCTGATCTGGTCTTTAGTAGTCGCATGTGTGTGTCTGTGTGTATGGAACGGAAATGCAGCCATGTAAGTAAGATAGTTAGATATGTTGAAATAAACAAATTTGGGCTGCTGCTGCTGCTGCATACAAAGAAGCAAAGTAGGTGGACAGCTCGAGACAGGCACATAGGACATGGTTTCTACTTTTCCGCAGGCATTTCAAGGTACTGCAGAAATAAAGCTCTCAAAGTAAACCAATCGAATCTGGGCTAAGCTGTGAACGTTTAAAACTATGAGATAGACTTTAAGTGTTGTGTGTTTCTAAGAATTGTATTTTCAGAAAAATAAAATCCAGTGAAAATGTACTTAAAAAAAAAAATGAAACACATATAATAAGCACGTACAAACAAACTCAGACAACCAGGCGCAGCTTTTTAATAAACTTAGCTAGCAATAAAGACGGCCAAAAATCATAGCATGCTTATGCGAGCGATTTAATCAAAATGAAAATTGAAAAGGCAACAAGAAATTTTTGATAGAAAAACGCAAACAAAAAAGAATTTTGTACTTCATTTGAAATAAAGAAGATAAAAAAGTAAATACACTTCAGGCGCTGTATAAATTGCAGCAAAAAATATATATATTTTTTAGATGCCTTTGGATGGCGCATTTGATATTTCGCACCTGTTCGCTGTGTATTAGAATAAATATTTGATTAAGCAGCATGCGGCCTGCTTTTAGCCATGCTGGCACATGAGTTTCATGTCGCCGCCACAGAATGTAACCGAATATTGTGATGACGAGTTGTTTTTGGCCATAACGAACTCTAGCACCATACATATGTATGTATGTATATATGAATGTTGCCTTTAGCCGCAATCTACGCACGGACATTGACTACGATGCTGCTGCTGTGGCATACGGGGCATACAGGGCGTATGCGAAATGCGATGCTTGAGTGAATGACAACTAATGAATGGACACAGCACAAAAACGTGAGAAGGCAAGTCCAGCGTTTGTGTGTCTGCATGCATGCAAAAAAGTGTGTGTATGCGTTTCCGCGTGTTTTCAATTCCATTTTGCATGCACAACAACAGCAGCCAGCTTGTATTGGACACCTCTTTTTAGGCAACAGTTTTTTTTTGATCCATTCCATTTTTTGTGTTGCTATTTTTTTCTTTACTTCTTTTGTCTCGTATCGTTTGCGTTTTGCCATTTGTCTATTATCAGACTGTCTAAACGCAAACGCAGATTGCGATTCAATTTCAATGTTTGTTTCTGACTTGCAGTTATGCGTCGCGCATAACAGAGACGGAGAATTCATTTATAAATTTGCCTGGCAAGCAAAAGGAAAAAGGATTGAGTTAAAAATGCAGCTTATATTCTTTTGATAAGAAATCAATTTTGAAAGCTTTTTCGATTCATGATTGAATTAAAACGTTAAATCTGAATGTAGCAGTAAAAGTTGTATGCACTATGAAGAGATAGAGGTAAGCGAAAACTTGAAGAATTGTCAAACATGCAATAGCTGGATAGAAGCAGAAATCATGATTAAAAAAAAGTTGACTTAGCTTAATAAAAAAAGAGGCCGAAAAGATTATTTTGTGTTTTCTCAATGTGAAGGTGGCAGATCTTCTTTTTGGTGCAACTTGCATGTAACTTATACTTTCATCTATGAACTTTCTAAACAAGGGTTTATTTGAGCATATTGGGTTCCTAGAGTATATAATCTATACTATATATACTCTTTGCTAGCACCAGCAAATTTCTGATTAAATCTTTGTAGCACTTAGAAATTCTTTTTGAATGCAATGCAATATTTTATTTGAGCATTTCATGTTTAGAGGCACAAATTACACTTAGTTTGGGTGTGTTTGTTTGTGTTTGGCAGGCGCAGTGGTCAAATTCAGACAAAATGTTTACTATGCAAATCGAATGACAAGAGCCAAGGGGCAACAGAAGCAAAGCACTGAGCACTAAAGGGCAAAAACAAAATGCAAAAGCATTAATTAATATTCAAGTGCGCTGCTGTTTTTGTGTTCGCCCTATTTCCCCCTCTTCTCCACTCCCATTTTTTTATATGCGCTCGCTTACCCCCCTTTTGTTATTTAATTCGATGCAGGCTCCGCAACTGACACCGAACAGTGAGAGTACGAGAAGAGAGAAAAAGTGAGCGAAAGTTTCCCGAGGGAAACTTATCAGTGTCAACGTTGTGCCAATAAAAACTATACTAGTATGCAAATATTTCCACAATCAAACAAATAGCTGCTAACAGCATCAGCAGCAGCAGTGCGGCACAGTACAAACAAAAACGAGATGTTGCCCAACAAAAGCTGAGAAATCCCGCAGGACGAGAGAAATAGCAACAACAACAAATATGCTATGCATAAGGCATGCAGAAATAATGGTAAAGAACAGAGCGACAACCAAAAGAAAAGAAATGAAAAGGCACAGCATGAAAGTGAAGTGCTCGAAACTGAAGCAGCTGCCTCACGTTTTCCTGTTACGCCACAGGACAACGTTATAAGAGGACAACAAGCATAAGGCTGCTGTGCATTTCGCTCCTTTCTTCTTCTTCTTCGTGCTTTACGTCTTTGTCTATTTGTGAATTTGCTTTCGCTATTTGCTGTTCCGATTCGTTCACTTTCCGCTTTCACTTACACATTGGCTTTGATTTGCCACAGCTCCAGCTGTAGACACGACTAAAAAGCACAACAACAAATTTGCATAGCTCAGTGCAATTTTGCATTCTTTGTTTGTTTCAACTACAATGTGAACAATATTAAGAGCAATTCCCTCGTCGTGGCTCGGCCTTTATTTCACTTTTTAGCGTAACACGCGCTCAACTTTGTCAACTTTCATACGCCATGTGGGACGCACTTTTGCACTCTCTGCAAACAAAAGTTTAAGAAAAACATGTTTTCTTTTTTGTTCTTTCTCTCAGTTGACTCTGATGTGTTCTGTTCCCTTGCAGTAACTTAAATGTCGTAGCTTCCATTAACTTTTATTTGTCACTCGACGTAGATTTGAAATAATTTAATGTTTTCCAAGAATAATATATTTTCCGTTCAATTGCAGCAATATTATTCATACATTTAAGTTGCGTCAATTGGTTTTTAAAAAATTTGTTCATTTTAATTAAAATTTTGTGACCTGCATTTGATTTCCCATTAAGTATCTGTTTGCCTGTGGCACATTTTCAATACATATAACCAATAATAATGGTGCTTCTCAACAATATAATATATGGTCCAATCAATTTCGATTTTGTTGTACAAGCTGCAATTGCACTCGCACAATAAACATCAAATAGACTATAAATTTATTAAAAAACTTAAAAAAGCAATTAAAGCTGTATGTTTTTGTTATTTGACTTTTGCCATAGAAATTAAAGACCATAAGTTTAGTTTTAAATTAATTACGTATATAAGCTCACTATTTATGGGTTTGTCTAAACAAAGTTTAATTGCATTACCCAACAAATACAATTTTAATTTTATGCAACAAATTATTCACACTTTTGAAACGACTATGGAAAATAATTGTCAACATTCGCTAGCAATTTACTAGTATGATTTATTATTAAACAAATTTAATGAAAATTTCATAAATTTTTGGCTTTTTTAGTAATGCATCGGAAATTATGTCTGTTTTCCTATTTATAATAGAAATTTTGTAAAACGCAAACACCTATCCTTATTAATTGAATATGTTTTGAGTAATAAATCAGCTTCATAAAAATTCCAGCTGCCTGTTATTTGACCCAAAAAATGCTTACACATTGCTTCACCCACTCAGTTTAAGGGGAGCTTCTTAACTTCTTAAATAACTTCGTTTCACTTAACCCAGACAAAAATGCCGCTTGACGCGGTTCGCAACTTAAAAGCCATAAAAGCCGCAACAAAGGCAAGAATGCCCCAATCTCTTTCCCAGCCCACGCAACCCCTAACAAGCATCCACCTACGCAGTTTCTGCAAACTTACGCATTTCGCATGGAGAGAAGTTACGAGCTGGGAAGTTGGGCTTGATAAACTATAAGCCACAAATTTGCATGAGGCTGACGCTCACCGACTACAAATTGCCATTAAATGCAGCAGGCGGCAGTAGGTGGGCGTGGCCATGGGATAGGCGAGAAAAACCCAGCACAGGTAAACGAATCTAGTATGTACTGTCTGTACTTTATACTTAGCTGGGTACCTGAGCTATCCCAACAATAACTGACACCAGTTGCTGCTGCCAGTCTCTGTTGGTTGGTGCCCACTTTGCCACATTCTGCGCTCCACTTTGTTACAACAATTTGAGCGCGCCCCCGAGGCGCTCGTTTCAAGGATGTGGGGAGCAACAGGACGGAACAAGACGAGCAGGCGGCGTGGCTTTGCTGCTTCATTGCATTTAATTCATTTTTATTGCAAAAGCTTACAGACAGATAGAGCTACCGGATAGGACAGAAAAGGACAGGACAGTGCAGGACGGTGCAGGACGAGACGGGACGTTACAGGATAGGAAGCCACTTGCCGCCGTAGCCTGCTATTTAAAATTATATTGGTGAAATTTTATGCAGTTGCAGCTACTGCTAAGCCAAGTAGGAGCAAACATCTGACGTACTCCCTCACTCTTCCTTACTCTTCCTTACTCCTCATCAAAATGACTCCGTTTCTATACAAAAGTTTTTACAAAGTAGCTGCGGCAGCAGCTGTTGCAAGTTTTCAACAGAAAAGGACTCTCCAAATAGTGGCAGCTATTCAGCACAAAGCACAAGGCACACCAAGGGAGGCAGGACGAGACATTTTGATGAAGCTACTCCATATTGGTTGCGTTGTTACGGCAGCGGCAGCAGCAGCCAGCTGCCTGGCAGGACCTAGGACCTGGCAACATAATTTAAATAGCATGTAAATTAGACGGAAGTCTAAAATGAGTGCATAATGTCTGCTAAAACTGTTTTAAGTGATTGTAATTTAGGATAAGTTGTGAGCAACTCGACGTCTTCGCTTTTGCATTCCCCTTCACCAAAATCGAGCGTAATTTTCATCTGAACTTCGGACGCAAAACTTAAGCGCAATTTCAGCACTGGAGCCAAGTGAAGACAGGCAAAATGATTGCCAAGATTAAGCAGCCAAATGAGCAGCACTTTGTGGGTACGAAAACTTACGCGTAGGCAGGTTAACAGCTTGTTCAGTTCGAGTTATTGAAAGTAATTGAATTGTTTTGTCGTAGTTTCAATTACTACATTCTTAATTTTTCTGACTATTCGCTCTTGATTTATTGGTATTTAGAAACTAAAGGTTTTAGTAAAACATTTTCGGTAACAGCGCAATGGCTAAAGAGTCCGAGTGGTAGTCGAGAGGTCTCAGGTCTTGAATTTACACTAGGGTAGATAAACTATGATACTTTCAAGTAAAATGTTAATCTGTTACCTTTATTGTTTGTAAATATTTGAATTATATAGATTTATAAGTCTTTTTGTTTGTAAAACACGAATTTACAAATCAAAACAATGCCCCAATAATAATTTTGGATAAAACTTTTGAAAGTTTCCGATTGGTTCTAGAATGGTTTGGAAAACAACCAATCTACTTTTACATTTGCCTAGGCTGAACTTATGTACAACTCTCGAAACCGTATTAGTTATCTTAAACCAACATATACAGCATCCTATCAAGCTACAAAAGGAAATGTAATTGCAATTTAAAGCACAGAATGAAAAAGTTTACTCCAAATCGAAAGTTGAAGGCGGAAAATGCCTCCACTCGTATGTGGATTGTGCATGAGCATGAAAAAAAGAGCGCAAAAAGGCAAACGAAAACGAAAGGTGCTAATACCGTTACAAATCCTGTGAACACATCCATAGCCACAGACCTTAAGCCGAGTCTTAGTTAAGGTAAGGTTTGCCTATTCGCAATTTGGGGCTCTGTTTTTGGGATTGCCACAAGAAGCTATTGCACCAGACGGCCTGAGAGTATGATCTGTAAAGAGGATAACAAAAGGAAAAGCATGAAAAAGAAAAGCCAAACAAAAGAAAAGAGATAAAAGTACTACTTCAATGTAGTGGTTTTTTTTTTGTTTTTTTTCTGGAGTAGCTATGAAATTGCTCGCCAAATGGCCAAATTAAGTTTTGAGGTACACACTGCAGCAAGTTTTTTATGTAGCTCTCTCGCATTTCTTCTTTTGCAAAGTCCATTAACGGTTCGTGTACAATGAAATGTGCACAAGATGATGAACGCAATACTCAGCTAAGGTAAATGCAGTTGCAAGTAGGATAAGTCTTTAATCATCTTAGATGTTACTCAAACATAACTGTCATAACTACACTCCAAAGTGTTCGTTAACTTTGCCTGATGAGTGAGCAGTGAGTGCCCTTTCTAGCTGCACAACGTCGACTCACTCTAATCTATCAATAATATTATTGCTAGTAGAACCTCCGGCCAAAGTACTTGGCTTGCAACTTGACTGGCTAGTGGCCCCCTGCACTCTGAGCTCCTGCTGCTGCTGTCGAAAGTTTGGTGCCACCACCTGTAAACTCCTTCAGCTGCACTCAACGAGCTTGCGTAATTCCTAAGGTAAATTTATAATTACTGTAAGCAACTTGAACTAGTTACGCTGGCAATTGAAGTTCCACCTTTTTGTCCTGCTCCAACGGTTAGCTGTTTATAATGGCAAAGTATCTTCTTAGTCGACATGGAGTTACCTGCTAACAATGTTTCTTTATTTTTTGACTATTTATAGATTGAAGTTTATTTTATAAGGTTATGACAAGGTGGAAGAAATAAATGTTTTCAACTCTTATTGTTGATAGTTGAATTGCACAAAAATAAATGCTCTTTTTATAGATTTTTCATAGCTTTCCTTCTCATTTGATGTTGTGCAGGGTAGATAGTAAAAGATAAAGAAACGTGAAACTTGTATCAAGTTTTGTCTGGCAAACTAGCGTCGGTGCAATCTAATTTCCATTTGCACTGGCCACTAGCACTACACCTACTTGCCAGGTAGCAAACTGTCTTGCCCTGTCTCTTTGGTACCCGCTCCTTGCTGCTTGCATTTTCATTAGTTTTTCATTTTCATGAAGCACTCGCACCTGGCTGGATGGCTGTAAAAGTTCTTTGCGCAATGAAGTGCCATTTTTTGGGCGCCAGTTGCAGCACAAAGTGCACTTCACTCCAAGCATCGAAAAACGAGCGCCAGAATGAGTGTTGGGATGTTTTCGCCTCTTTTTATTGATTTTAATAAAAATGCAATTAAAAATTTAGCATACGCAGTGTCGCACGCACAGTGCATTAACCAATATGATTTATACCATGTTTGACATTTTAATTATGCTTCAAGCTCCTCGGGCTCTGCGACCCAAATATGTATGTATGCGTTTATGTACTTATAACAATATAAATATAAATAACATTATTTTTAATCAAATTTCATCAGAGTTTTTGTTTTTCATAAATTATAGGGATATTTGTTTTCATTATTGCAGTGCTGTTGCACTTTTAATGTCAAATTAATTGCATTAAATAATGTGTAAATTTTATAAATTCTATCTGCTTAAAGTGCTCTGAATATGTATGTATATATGACCGACAATAGGATCAGAAATCATCACAGTTAATCTTAAAACTGTTTTTGTGCTGTTGACTGATTGACTATATTCGTAATTAATTACCAACAGAAACCATCAATAATGTTTTCTTTTTTCAACTTAATTTTTATTTATGCTATTAGCCAGCTTAAGCTTCAGAGTTGACTTAAATGCATGCTATTATCTAGCAAAAGAAAATACTAAAACTAATTAATATTAATATATATATATAATATTAAATTAATATTAATCAATTTATGAAAAAGAGCTATGATTAATGTTCCTAGTAAATTGAATAAACCATACAAATCTTAATTCACCAGTCAATATTTGCATGTATTGTATATAAAACTATTTTATAGTACTTTCTCATTAATAAATATACGTTTCATTCAGCTAGTGACTCAATAAATAAATAATTATATCACATTCAGCTTATTTTAACACACCGCTTAAGGCTTTTCATACTTTTTTGTCTTTGCACCCACAAAAAATCTACAAAATGCTTGACACTTTAAATCACATCAATCTGCAGCACTTGGATTAAAGCCACGCGTCGTGCGGCGCATAAAAATCCAATTAAATTTTATATCAGGCTCGTGTCACTTTTGGCAATTACACGCATGCAGCCAGCAATAGCAGCCACAGTATCAGACTGGCTTTTAGGCTAGTCAAGAGTGGCACGGCGCACAAAGGACACACGCAATTAGTCAACAAATTTATCACAGTTCATTGAGCAAATTTCAACATGGCAACCTAATGACATAATTTGCCATTGACTGAATTGGACAGTGTTCTGAGAGAGCTCTCTCTCTCCCACTCTCTTCCTCTCACTCTCATTGTCTATTGAGTACTGCAGCTGTATCTGCCTTCGCATCTTGTGTTGTGTGGTCAGTTCAAATAATTGTTATAGTCTCTGACATGCGAATGAAAATTACAAGCAATTGTCAACAGTTGAAGATTAATGATAAGGAAATCATTAATGAATAAAATTGTTTATAAACGTATATATTCAGCTACAGAATGTGTTTAATATCATAGCACAAGTGAATGCTCATCGTATCTCTTGCTTTCACTGTTTGCATACTCTCTTATTCATGAGCTGTTTAAATTTTTGCTCTTTTGCATATTTACCTTGTTATTTTATTACGTGCCGGATATGAGCAGAGCGAAAATAAAATAAAAGAAAAAAACTAATAATAAAATAAAAAACAGAAGACAGGAGACGAGCAAGTGGATGCTGCCACATAAACAGCGCGAAAACATTGTCACAGCATGAAGTCAAATGTTTTTTATATGCAAAAATATTTCATTTCCTACAGCGACAAAATGAAACGAAATGTTAAATAATAATAAAAAAAAAAAATAATGGAAGGAAAGGGAAGACTTCACGTCACAAGTGCGACAATGTAAAAAGCACAAATGAACAAAACAAACGAAACCCGGAAAAATATCGGGATCCGAGAATAAGAAATGCAAATAAAAAACTGCAATAAAAATCTGTTTAACATGAAGTGGGGATGGTGGATGGATGGTGGATGGTGGATAGTGGTGGAGTCATTCAGTCGACTCGTCCTTGCTCCTTGCCATCATACACTTTACAACTTATGAGTGCTAATAAAATTCACTCGCCATATCCTTGAAAATTCACAAAAAGTGCGTCAAGGTGCCTGGCACAATAAGGCAGACGGGTCGGGTCGCCTTATGGACAGCATAAAATCTGATTTCATTTGAGATTTGTACAATTTCTAGCGAAAAGAGCACAAAGTGAAACAGTTACGACTTCTTGCCGTTACTTGTATCTGCTTTGTTCACTTTCTGTGATAATTTCGCAAGATATTATGTCCATTCGCCCCCACACGAAATGCTCGAGCTTATGATGTCTTGGATTTGCATTATATATGCACGGCAGATCCTTTCTTTACATTTTTTCCTGTGAAATTTCAATTGCAGATTTCTAGCAACCGAATGTGGCGTATTTATTTATTTCTATTTTTTTGGGCTCAAATTATTTCTTAGAAGTGAATAACAACTTAAAAAGGCTGTTTACTTGAAGGGCATGAATATTTTTCATTTCAGATTTGTTTACAAATTTTTGTTTTTGACCATCTTAGCGATGGCAGATAACCATTTCTGCGAAGGCATCCATTGTCACAATTTGAAATATGTAAAAGTCAAATATTTGACTTTTGTGAGCAATAATCGATTGTTTTCGTCTATTTGTGCCTAGCTTTACATAAATATTTGTCTCAAGTATAACTTTGTTTCTTTTTCTTACTTTGCTACAAAACTCCCAACTAAGTTCACTTTGAGGAAAGAGTTGAAAAGAAAATCCCCTACGCAGCATTAAAATATATATATTTTTATCTTAGCCATGTCAATCAGTTGGCGACTTTTTCCGTTTGTGCTGCTGTTTCTCTTACAATTGCAGGCGACTCAGGCAATATGGTTTCCTTGGTACTATCGTCTTTATGGCCTTGAGCCGCACAGCAGCCGTCATGGCGGAGCTGAAAAAACAACTGGGAAAACAACACCAGCTGCAGCTGCCTCAACAGGCAAAGGCGCTGCAACAGGAATAGCAACAACAACAAGCAAACCAGCAGTATGTCCACCGGGGTATCAGCTCAGGGAAAAGAAACCAGTTACATGTCCGCCTGGCTATCAGCTCAAAAGCAAAGAAGGCGCCCCCAGCCAGTCGTCGGACAGTCGTCTTTGCGATGATAATCCTTTGGTAATGCAGCTGGCCCGTCTCTATGTGGTCAGCCCGGAACGTATTGTGCTTCTGCTGGCGCAGCCTCAGATACAAGAATCATGTGTGGAGATTATTGATGTGCTGGATCACATCCAAAGCTTCACAAGCAACTGCATTCTCGCCGAGGACAACATCTATGGCAAGCTAGCCAACGGTGTCCAGTACTTCAAGGAAGAAGTTTGTGATGGTGGCTCCAACAATAAGCGTTCGGCCAAGCTCGCCGAGTCACACAGCTGCCTCAAGGATCTGCGCACAGACATGATCGAGTGCGAGGCTGCTGCGGATTGGTACGAGAATCGAAATGCGACCAAAGTCTGTCAGACCTTGAACGATGTCCTCGACTGCTATTATATACGTGGTGCCATGCTGTGCGGCTTGGAAGCTGCCAGGCAGCTGAGATCCTTTGCTGGCGATAGCATGAAACGTGCCATGATCCATCCCTGTGAGGTGAATACCCGTTTGCCACGTGTCAAAGATCCAATGCCCATTTTTGGTGCAGCCGCTTTACGGAGCTATTTTTGTGTTTTGCACCTCTCAATATGTGTGCTTTTGGCTTTATAATTTTCAATTTTATGTGTTTCTATAACATTTGTGGCTTTTTCACATCCATCTATATTTTATATTTATGTGAAGCTTAAGACAAAACCATAGAGTCTTAATTAAACAAATAAATGTATCATATTCGCTGTTAAGCTTTTAGATTGTTATATCTCAGCTATTAGTTTATGTTCAAGTAAGGATAAATTTACTCAAATCGGGGATCATAATCTTATATTCAGGTAGCATTTCGTTTTAATAGAATATATACATTAATTTCCCTTATATTTCTGATATTTGTGCCAAGTTTAGGTACCGCAACAACTTTTTCTCTCTTTGTTTAACATTTAAATAAACTACGACTTATAGCCCTTGGGTAGATTTTGCTCTGCAAGAGTATCTAGTCTTTGGCATAATAAATTCGGCGGCTATTTATTAATGCCTAAATTTTGACCCGTAAGGTGCTCAGAAATCATTTATCAAATGCTCGAGACTACATCTTGGGGCTTAATGCCAACTTAAGTGTTTTGCTATCACAAGTAAATTTCAATAAATACCCAGGGGACTTAAACTGTCGACAAAATAAGCCAATTTACCTCTACACTCCACATGTTTTCCACTGTGTGTGTGTGTGTGTGTATCAACCGCAGAACACATATAGGACACATTCGGGATAGCATTAAAGGTTTGCTTCAAGCAAAACTCATCAATTATGTTGACGCGTAAACAAATATTTACATAGCTGAAATACACATATTACATACATATCATGTTAGCCTTATGTACGTACATAGGCTGTAGTGCTTGGTAATGACCCGTTTACCAATCAAGATCCAGACGGATAGAGAACAGGTGTAGTAATCACAGGTGTCTTGGAAGCATTATGTTATTTCGACAAGTATGTACAAATAAAAAACATTTGACACAACAAAATGTATGAATTTATTTCGTTGAATATATTTGTAGATCAACTGTCCGACTTGCTTGTCGTGTAGCTGTACATCGATGTCGTCACAGTATCCTGCATCACCGTCTAGGATATATATAAAAACAGCCTACTATTGCCAATCTTCAATAACAACAACGCCTTTAGCTGGCTAAGGGAAACGGAGCGTCTCTATTGATTTCTATATTTTGACGCAATAATGCCTTCCAGGAAGATGAAGACGATGCCAATAAAGCATGTGTGTTCCATAATATCCGTTGTTTTAACTCAGACAAGTAGTATACAATTGACACGAGTGATTGTATGCATACCGTATATGGTGTGCATGAGACAATGAAGTCAGTTACAAATGACTTTTGCCTGAACATACCGTAAACTACACTGGTGGCATCCGCAGGACAATGGTGAGGATGTCTCCGCATTATTACGATGATGATAACGATTAAGTGAATGGAGACGGATAAAATATGTTTATTGCCTAGAATATGACAGTCTTGAAACAATGAAGGAGCTTAAGAGTATATCGCATTAATCTGGATGAGCAATCGATGTTGGCCATGCGCTTCCAACACACCAAAACATCGATTGCAAACATTGCTTATTATCAATAATTAACCCAATAAAATAAGTCGAGCCATTAGGAATATGGATTTCATTCTGCCAGCGCATTAACGCAATCCAACGATGTAAACTTGGAACGCTTGCATGAAGTGTCATCGTATGTATTTGTTGCTCTAGGCTGCTGCTGACGAGGCATACGGCAATACCACATTGCAAGGTTGATCGGCTTGATGGTGGTTTGTGTTCCAGGAGCACGGATGTGATTATTGAACAAATTCGCTGAGCGGTCTTCAAGCGCATCATGCCTGACAATTTTTGTAAACTTAAGTGAACATTTGCCACTTGATATCAATTGGTGGTTCAGTTGATTTTTGGAACCGCTCTGCATGTCAATTTGGGTGACCAACATTCTTCATGTGTTATAAAAGGCCAACCTCAAGACGATTCTTTGGTTTGATGAAGATGAATCAAAGCATAAAGTGCATGATTTGTTGGTTAAACGGGCAAAGAGGCGCTGCAGCGAATGAAGTTGCTTTCAGAAGCAGGATCCGGAACATCCTAAACTGACAAGCAACTCCACCTATCTGTATATACAGCTGCGTTGCCATATTCCACATCAATGCTCGACGCTATCCATCCTGATTTAGCTAAAGGAGGTGGTCAACTTCCAGGAGCAGCTAGTTTTTGATAGTAAGCTTCGCGTTCCTAAGTCCGTTGAGAACCTGCGCCGGCGCTTTACCAACGAATTTAATGGGTCAACTTGTTGATGTGGCAACCTCTTACGAAAATGTGGAAGAAGAGTGCTATTCATGACAGAATTATCCGTGCTATGCGTGTGTCCATATTAATAGCCTAAATTGTGGTTTGTCTATTGCATTGGGGGCTGCTGTTTGGAACCGTTTACGTCTGGAACGGCTTATGCGGATCGGGAGAAAATTTTTGAATATCCAGACTTAATTAAGATGTTAATAATTAAAATAGTGCCATCCAACATATTTAACGTTCGATTAAGATTGATTCTGATAAACATGTAATATGAAAAATTTAACTTTTTTAGTATAAAATATTTGTTGGTGGCTGAAGATGTATTGTGTATTCTACACTATGTGAAACTATTATATGAATATGCAATTTATTAATGCTTTTCTGTTGTAAAATGTGATGTGTTTTTAATGCAAATTTCTCGAATATATAGGAACTTACAGTTACAGCAAATTTATTGTGTTTTTCGTTGAAAATAGTCCGATTGAAAGCATATGCTTTTAGAGGCTGTTAAATAAATCGAAAGCTTCGTTTATTCATTTTATATTTGAATAAAAATTTCACTTTTACCTTTTCATTGCACGTATGTAAAATTCACTTTCACCTTCAACTTGGATTATTACTGGCAAAATATTATTTATTTTTTTCGAAATTTTAAGTTAAGTTGATTTAACGCCATCCGAAAGTGTTCTGAATATGTTTACAAAAGTTAAGGTATTCAATTCAAACACTGCAAGGCCAACTTGGATAAGCTTGTTTATAATTTTTGAAAAATTATTACAAGAATTCAACTTACTGATATTTATGCAGTCATTCAAAAATGCACATCATTCAACTTACTCGATGTTTTGTATATTTAGTCATTGCTGTTTTTGGCCTGAGGAAATTTGTTTAAGCATTGTAACAGAGTTCTATTGTGGCAATTGATATCAATTCAAAAGCATTACCATGGCTTATATTAGAATTATCTTTGGCAATAACTGAAAATTTAGTTTAATGGCAAAATTAAACACCTACTCGAACACACACACATATGTATTCACCTGATAGCTATGGCAAAAGCTCGTAAAATACGTACACAGATAGGACACGTTGACAGGGGCGATGAGAAGGGGGGAAAGATTTTGCAACTGGCGCCCATTTTGTGTCGCCAACGGAGTTGTTGTTGTCGAGGTTGTTGTTGTTGTCTACTCCATTAAAAGTGGGAGCTGCTCGGTTCGCTGGCGCCCACGAGACGTTCAAAATAAAAAGCAGATTGTTCGCAAACAAAACACAGGCGAATTTCAATGCTTTTTACCTGTTAACTGTAAATACACAGCGTCGCAGCAGAAACAACAGGATAGTGAGGAGAGCAAATAGACAGCCAGACGGCTGATGTCGCCTCGCGCAGATAAAATATCTTTTTGTTTTTTCCTACATAAAAATGAGTGCTCAGAGCATAACACAGCAAAGAATTGTACCGAGCCGTACTATCCAGAACCCAGGACACTTAACTTCTCTATAGTATATTTCTTTTTGGTGCAATTGATAATAAACAGATTTTGACACCAAAAACGAATGTCATTTGGTCAGATGATTGTCATTTGCGATGGCAATGAGAATGTCGTCCCTTGTTGCCGTCCAGCCCAGCCAGTAAGTGCCTGGGCGTATACGTAATATGATTTGTGAAGCACTCGCTGTTTACTGGTGCATATATGGTGCACGTGTAATTGAGCATTAATGCATTAATGTTAAATAAATTACATTCAAATTAATGTCAATTAATATATAAACTCACTGCGTTAAATTGCAAAAAACGAGTGCGTCGAATATATATGTATATATTACTGTGACGCTGTTAATTAGCTGTTTAAATAGACGACTTTAACTTTTTAAAGCTTTTTTCCTACTTAACTCATATAAAAGTTATACATCTAAAACTATTTACATATCAGTCGCCCAAATCGAACATATTTAACAATTTATGTTAATTTTATGGCATTCACCAAGGGTTCAAGAATTGAGAAACCACACCTTATAATTTAACCATCAATTCTGTCACCACAACACGAAGTAAACCATTTTTTCATCATATCTATCAAACAACACACACCACGTAGTCGAACAAAAAGAAGGAGATAGAAAAAAAAAACCGAATTGAGCATATTTAATAAATGACAAAACATATTTCATACGCACAAATGCGTCATCTTTCTGCTTGGGATTCTGTTTGTTCCGCACAGCGTCTCCGTCGTCAGTTCTCATAAATATGGCAAGCATTATTATTAACAGATTTGGGGTGCGACACGCACTCCGTAGGCAGCCAAGCAAGTCCTGGGCAAACAACCCCCAACATCTTACAATATATTTAGCTTACGGCAGTAGGCTGCAGCAAAGAACAACAAGCACAGCGTGTGAAAATGTTATTGACGTCTATTTCAATATTTATAAACAGTCGAAAGTATTATACTACATGTAAAATAAAAACACAACCTGGCGGCAATAGGGGTTTGTGGATTCAGATTATTTTCTCTCTTTTCCAGTTGGAGCGAACGTGCCTGACTTTAATGCCCTCGCAACTCAATGAACTCTGGCGACAGCCAAAAAGTCCATCGAGTTCAATTTATCAACAATTCGGGGGGAAACTCTTTGTGTGTGTGTGTGTGTTGGGTTGTTTGTATGTTGGGTTATGCGTATGCGTGTGCTGACTGATTTTGTTCATTGCAATTTTTGGCACTACAGCATGTTAGTCTCATGAAATATGCATCATTTAGCATCTACGCCGGGCGGCCAGGGACAAGCACTGCAACTGACAGGGGCACGCAACCAAGAGGGTAAGGGGTGGTGGTGGTGGCATGCTGCAGGCCCTTTGGTTATGGATTTGGCTGCCTGGACATAAATGCCACAGCATTGGAACTGACACTAATGCTCAAAGCTCGGTTAGGCAACTAATAAGCGTGTGCCGAGGTGCACCACACAGTTTTGCCACAGTTGTGTCCTATAAATTGTGCAGCACCTTACAGAAACTCGAAAGATATCTCTTTCTCTATCGTTCGCATAAGCAGGCTTAATTTAACCCATATCAAGCTAAGAGTATTGAACAGTTATAAGCCAGACTAGACATAGTCAAAACTGTATCACATACCAGACACACGAAAAAGAACAAGAACGAAACATTAAAATATGAAAGGCACCTAACCAAAACGACAATGGGCCAAAAACAATACCATATACGAATGCTAAAAACTAAGAATACAAATTGGTAGCGAGAAAAACAAACATTTAATTGTTTTCTTTAATTCATAATAGCATTTAACGTAATAATTTAAGAAAGATTCATATGCTTATATGCTATTATTTTTGATTCACAAATTGTGATTGACATATTACAGAAAAAAAAAAATTAATTGTCATCTTTTAGTGTATACTGAAAATCTTTCTACTTTTTCCCATTGTGCTTGGGCTAAAGCGATTTGAGAATTTTAAATCAAGGCACTTTGATATAACCACAGCTCAGACATGCAAAAAATGTCTGTACGTTCAGTTAGCTGGCATAGTACACAGAATCTAAATCAATGGCATATTTATGCAGCACAAGGGACTGATCGGAGCAACGAAACTGAGTTCAATGCATTGATTATATATTCGAGATAACACATACGCCTCGTATGCGACCTGGCAAATTGTAGGGCTAGAAATTAAATTTAAGTTTACTACGTTGGTCAGGGCCAAGTTCAATGAATTATTGATAATGCTATGAGCCAATTGCAACTGTGGCAACTCAAAACTTTAATCAAATGAGGCTGCTTTTGGTTGCGGGAGGGGAAAGCAAGCAAAACCTTCGTTGCGGACGACGTTGTAGTTGGGGATTGTTGATGCTTCCATGGAACTTATTTAATTTATAATCAAATCAAAAAGCGGCCAAGCCAAGTCAATAAATGTCAAGCCAAAGTGCGGGCACAAGAACTTGAGGCATTTCTGATTATTGGACACTGAAATTGCCTCAAGCATGAATAATGTGCGGGCTCACACAGCTGGATAGGAAATTTGCGCTCCGTGCCGTTGTTGCTGTTGTTGTTGGTGTTGTTGTTTGTGCTATTGAAATACTTAAATGAAATTAAATAAACGTAGAGATTCGCTTAGTGGCACTCGATGCGAATGCGAATACCAATTCCAATGCCAATGTTAACTTTTGTTAAGCTACATATTAAGTTTGCAGTTGCTGCCAATACAAATATTCAATATGAGACATTTTGCGGTAACGAATTTTAAATGAAAGATATTTGTATTTTACTCGGCTGCTTTTTTTTTGCTAACATAAATTTACAGTTGCGGTAAAGCTGAGAAATGAGGCAGTTAATAAGAAAATCCACAAAGATCAAGCAAAGCTAAGAAGAAGTTAATTTTAGTCTATTTCTTGCTATAACATCTTGAATTTCAATATCTGTACTATATGAATAATCTGTTTATAACAGACTAACTGGAAAGTTTAAATTACGTTTTAAGACATCAGTTATGGCATTTATGCTTTTTAAAGTTGCTTTACAAATATGCTTATAGATAGAGTGTTTTTTTTAAATATTTATTAAACTTACTTAAAAACTTAAACTTATATATTGGGTAATGCGACCAGAGGCAAATGACACAAATTTGGGACATTGTCCTTTTAAAGTAAGTTTTTCATCGCTGGCAAATGAGAGAGGAAACAAAAACAGGTAACTAAAGGACATTTTTGGATAATGTATTTGCGCATTTTATTAAGCAGCTGTTAATCAAATACAACACAATTTGCGTGTTAAATCAGTTGTTTACGCTATGTTAATTATGATAGCTACAAAAGTAACGCCTTGCTTTAACTATTACTTAAAGCATGTTGATTGTTAAAAGAAGTTATGTATCCTTAGAAAGTTTTTTAGAATACAATAATTAACTGGCAAGCAGTTAAGACTAGGAACAAGTTTTTTGCGACACTCATTAAAATGCAGTCGCTCTACATCACCTCAAAGGCCGAAAGGTGGGGCTAAAACCGTCACTTGTTGCCGAGCTTCAGCAACTGCTCAAAAGAGCGAGCGAGAGAGAGAGAGATAGAGGGATAGAGACAGAGAAAACAGAGACAGAAAAAAGTTAGTTAACCAACGTTTGAGTCAAGTTCTTAAGTTGCAGGCAGACGCGTCTTATTTTTTTTCATCCTAATGATGTGTCCTGTAAGACATTTCACACAGACTTATATTTTACTGTTCTACTTCTATGTATACAGAAAAGTGTTTGGCGTTTAAAAGTATGTCAAACTTTCAGACTGGCGGTAATATGTCAATGTCATTATGCAAGAAATGACGGTGACTTGAGCCTCGTGAGTCTCGACTGCAATTGCATTTGCTCATATTTCTCTTGCCCAACAATAACAGCAACAATAGAATTATAAAAATAAAATAAATGTTTTTTGTTCATACAAACACACATTTGGGCTTCGCTGCATCTGCATGCATGCATATTTGTATTGGTAAAACAATTTTTCTGCTCCAATTTCCAATCAAGACACGCACCAGAAATTCATTGCCACCTGAAGCATACCAAGTTGAACGCGACATTTAATGTTGCAGCCTTAACTATTTTTGCGTTAGCATTCTTTAGCATTGTTGTGGTTTGCAGCAATACACAAAATTTAATTGTTAACATGATCAGCGTATTGCAAACGGTGGGTTAGATGTGTTTGGCAAAATCTAAATGCGTAATGAACAAATCTATGAACACAACTTGGTAAAGTACTTAACAGATGCTTTGCAATATTAATAGCAGTTTATTTCATTCATTGAAATGCGTTTTCTTTACGTCGTAAATACCAAAAAAATAAATATTTATCAAATCGAGGGTAAAAAAACATGCTGTCACACTTTACGGGTGACATTTTTCACTTTTCCTGTTGCCGCGTATGTTATCTGACTTGACTCGCGTTTTCCATACAAATTTAATTAAAGAATTTTCCAGTGCTTTTACACGACAAAAAAAAAAACAACCAAAAAAAAATCCAAGAATAAATAAATAAAAAGCCAGAAAAAGAGAGAAACAGCAGCGAAATCAAAAAGATTTATTTACCAAGTGCAAATTTATTTTCATTTCCCTCACTTAATGACTTTATGCAAGCGAAACCCGAGCGGGAAAAGCTCGGCAGACAACGTTTGAGACACAACATGTGTCCCCTATATGTTGGCCCGCACCGCACCGCACCGCCCGCTCCACACACCATCATCCTCTATTTAATCGCTTGTGCAACAGCTAAAGCCTGGAGCTGTCTCTTAAATAAAGGTGCAGGCTTCACTTTCATTCGTGCAACCAAAACAGAAGGCACCTGCCTCTCACAACTTCCTGACTTACTCAGCAACTGTGCAACATAAGCAGCAGCAACAACAACGACAACAACAACTCAAACAATAACAGCAACAATTTCAAAGAATGGCAACAACAACGACAACGACAAGAACAAGATGTATAATTTCCTTTTCTTAACATTATAGTTTTTTAAGTTTTCGTTAAATGCATTCTTACCCACAATAACATCCGTCCCCCAGCCCCCCTTCCCACCTCATCATCAACTGCTAAGTCTGCGCATCTTGCACAGCACAAGTTCACATAAATATCTTTGGTCGTACACACGGCACACACGTATCAGCAAAAGATACTTAAGCTTCCATGTAATTCGTGTAGCTGCGAAGCTCTCAAGCCCTTAAGTTGCTGGCTTGCCATCTTCCCCTTGCTGCATTCGGTAATGTAATTTTCACCTCCTGTATTGTCTTTCGTGCTGTGTAATTATTTCCCCTTTTACTTCGACCAAAAAAAAAAGAAAAGGAAATTTCCAAGTTGGTAATACAATATTGTTGTTTCGTATTCCTGTGGCCATTCGATTCTTGTGCTGCTTTTTTAGTTTTTATTTTTTAATTAATTTGCTACGAGTCGGAAATGAAAAAGAAGATCTAAGCGTGACATGGAACGATGTATGTAGGTCTCTCGTTTAACAAAAGATTGCTCAACGTATTTTCGGTATTTCCATTTATGGCAAAACATCAGATTCTTGTATATTTTTAAATGAGAAAAGTAAAATAAAATTGAATGTTGTTGATGTAACCAAAAGCAAAAATTACACAAATGGAATATTTTTGACGTTTGAATTACTTAACTACTCCTTTTGACTGGAAAATAGTTTATATGAGTTATCTGACTAAAAAAGCCGAATAGATTGAATACTTTTCAGGGCATTAGTAACACTTTTAAGTAATATATGCATTAAACGTACCTGTCAGGCATTACATATCCTATGAACAGCATCAGCAACTGTTAATGAGTATACTTTCATCAGCTGCAACAGAAAATGCATAAACATTTCACGTAATCGCTCAACACCTAATCAAAATTCAGGCAAACCTTTCAAAAGCTGCCACTGACAGCCCCTTCGCAGATCATACACACACACAGCCCACACACAAACACACACAATGCAACAAAGTGAATGCCAAGCCCACAGCAGCCACAAAACTTGATGCAAAAGGAAACGAGCTGAGCGTTTATCGCACTGAAACTGAGTTTGGTAAGCAGATGAGAAGATGAGCATATGAGCATAAAGGATATACGCTGTAAATTTTCATTTTTATGAAGTTGCACAAAGTACGAGAATGTGGTTACAGTTTGGATTAAACTAGTTGTTGTTGTTGCTGTTGCTGCTGCCGTTAGTGGCAGCATTCGTTGCGGTAGTATGTGCCAACAAACGAGCCGAGTAAATGTCAAGCGAAGAAAGCGAAAAGTGCTTTTCTTTTCGCTTAGATATACATACTCGGGCAAAAAGTTGCATGAAAATGCTCTCAATATACAAAGAATAAATGACAGCAGGTGCTAAAAATATTTCAAGGCTAACGTTAGCGGTAAATATGCGGAATAAAATTAAAAAGAGACGGTGATAGTGGAAAAGAGAGAGACAGAGTAGATGAGCTTAATTGTAATTTCAGTTGCTTTTATGTTTAGATAATATGTAAATTGATATTATTTATCAAGTCGCTTGATTCAAAAGTATTTTCTGTTATGAATATTTTACAGGTAAACTGCATTAATACAAAAATAAATCTTTAAACAATAATTATTTATAATAATATTTAATTGACTAAAAATAGAAATAAAACATTTTCATAAGCTTCAAGTGCGTTTTAAGCTTTATAAATATATTGATTCGGTTTAACTTTCTCTATTTTAGCCCGAGCAAAATAAACAGCCATAACTTGGAGCTATAAAACCGCAATACTGCCACCTAGTTGCCAACGAAAATTCCACGAATCTTTGCCAGTCTATAAATCAACTCAACCATCAGCCATTCCAATTTCGTTGTCAATCAGTGCCACATGAGAGTCTGTGACTGCCAACTGATGCTATTGCCATGTTTGCAAAAGCCACGCTCCTTTCCGCCACATACCGCTGTAGCCCACTGCACAGCCACAAGAATTCTCAGCTCTACACACATGTTAACCTCAAATACGCTGCGTTTTCTTTACGCAGCTGCGTCGCGTCAAAAGCGCAAAGGAGTGCAGAACGTTCCACGGTTGATTTATTTTACATGTCACGACATAAGCGAACTTTTTCAGCTGCCACACCCACCGCCTCCTCTCCAGCAAATGTGACACGTTTGTGTGTTTTCGTGCGTGTAATAAATTTTTTATATGCACTGCATACGAAAAGCAAAAAACAAAAAATAAACAAAAAAAAATGAAGTTGAATTCTAAATTCTTAATCGACACCTGTCAATAAAGCATTTTGTTGTTGTTGCTGTTTTTGTTGTTTCTTTTGCCCTATATTTTGTCTACTACTTTGACTTTGGATGGGTGGGACTTACTTCACTGCGGGAGTTCGGGTCTCTTTTTAATATGCCTTTCTTGTGTGTGCTGGGCAAAGCGCTAAATACACAATGCTTTGCATACCTAAAAGGGTATGGCAGGGGTGGCCTTTGCCCTTCAATGCGGACACTTCTGATTAATATTTGTTTGTGTTGACAGCTGAGATTTGGCGCTCGACTCCCCTGCTTCCTCATTGAGTTAATAAAACGCCGACTGACATGCTATAGACCCTTGAACGTACATTAAGTTCTAAGACCGAAGAAATGAGCAAGTCCAAAAGGGCTTTCATATGTGTGCCCCTTGAATTATTGTCAGGTTTTTGTTATATGTGGTTGTTTTTAGTTTTTTTTTTGTGCTTTGCCAACCAACAACAGCAACAACAGGAGCAAAAGAAATAATAAAACCAACAACAGTAGCTAAAGCATAACTCATACGCCATGGACAACGCAGCAACCGCAAGGACTTGCACTCGACCCTAGCTTGACCCAGCTAAAAGGGAAAATGGGTGGCTGAGGCGACGACTGCCCAACAAACAAAGTCTAATGACAGAGATTTATGCTGTAATTGCATTTACTCGTACTACTACGTACTAGCTACAAGGTATGAGGCATAAAGAACGAGGTACGAGCCATGCAGAAAGCCACAATTTAAGCCTTACGCAAAATAACGACTTGTATATGCGCTCACCAAAGGATTAAAACCGTTAAGTGGGATTAAAAGAGCAAGTCTATACAAATGATAAAAAATTCAGCTAACCACCAAAGAAATGTCACATAGAATGGATATCAGATTTGTTAAAAATTCACAATGTTCATCACAAATTGGTAAATTTTTAACTTCTTTAGAAATTTGTCTCTTTAAACAAGTTGCAAAATTACAATCTTATATTTATTGAGGCTTTTTATATCCTATTAGCTCCTTTGATTTTAAGATTCTCTTAAAGAATATTACAATCTTAGCTGACCTTTGCACAACTCTCAAATGATAGTTCATACGCTTCAAGATGATTTAAGGGTATTGGCAAAAAGAAATGCGGCATAAATAAGCAGTAAAACCAATTATAAGTTTTATTTTGCTTGCAGCCTGCAATTGCACATTGCACGGTGACATCCAGAAAATGGCCAGGCACAAAGTTTAATGAAATTGAAAATAAATGAGAAAACATTTTACACACTTCATCTCCTTGTTCTTCTTTAACTGCTTGCTTGCTTGTCGCCCTGCATTTGGAATAGGGATTTGTACTGCGTTTCTGTATTTTAATTGCACGCGGACCCGAGTTAAGCGCTTGCAAGCTAGCTTAAGATGAAGTGAGATAAACGCTCAAAGCAAATGGCATTCGCAATTCTCATCATCATCATCAGCAGCAGCAGCAGCAGCCGTAGTAGAAACTGCAGCCAAACAAATGGACAAATTAGCATCTAACTTCATGGCAAAACCTCCACATTCTACACACCCGTTTCGGGGTGCATTCTACACACGCGCTTACACGTGCGTACTTGACTTGGACTTCATTGCACTCGTGGAGTACGTGGAGCGTACTTGTGGAGTTTATGGGTCAAGTGTTTATTACGCCCACGGGCGTGGCCTGAGAGCACTGCTAAATTGTAGCACATTGTTCCGGCTACAATGTAAGAGCCTTCAAGAAGTGTTTGTTTACTTATGTAATTGTGACGTCTCATGTGCTCAACACAATGGCAACAACAACATCTCTTACCCCCCATCCTAGCCAGCAAAAATGTTGGCAAACATTATATTCTCAAGCATCCTGTCAGTGGCAGCAGCAGCAGCTGCGTGAGTTGACTTTAATTGAAAGCTAATTGTGCTGAAATGCAAGTCTTTTAATAGTGACATCTCGAGGCAATCAATCTATTAGTACATCGATTGGCTCATTTGCCCAAAAATTATCGAATGTTGCAGCTCTATTTGGCAAGCGAATAATTGAGAGCATTCAAGCAAAAGTCTCCATCTGTTTGACTTTCTATTTCGTATTCACTCACTATATCTCTCTCTCTCTCTCTCTCTCTCTCTTTTACACTTACGGCCTTTTAATTGCAGTTAATTGAACCAAATTGTTGTTTGGCATATGAGCAGGAAATATTTGCTAAATACTATCTCTGTCTCCGAATGAATTCAACTTGTATTTACAAATGTGTTCGGGTTGGGCGCGTGCCTTACGTGACACGGGAAAACCTTTTACTTAACTCAACTTATAATGAATAAAAGTATGTTGTCAACTTAATAATTTATTTCATTGTTGTTGACCGATTTATATTCAAACAATAATGAATAAACTGAATTGTTAAAGCTTACAAAGTTTAAATAATATTCTCACAAAAACTTTATATTATAGTCAAATATTATTCAAATTTATTTTTTATGCTACAAGGCAATTCCTAACATAATTTTTTGTTCTTATGTTCGTGTTCTTAAATTTCAAGACCTGCACACATCTCCAATCTGAATGATTTTGTGTCTCTATGCCTGTTTGTGTATATGTATTTTTGTCCTGCTTTCCGGCAGCGTTAGAAAAGTATTTTGTAACAAATTGATAGCTCACAAATTGCCTCAACTGTAATTGAAATTTGCGTCTGGAGCAGCAAACAAAAAGCTTATTCTGACAATGAAGTTAATTGATAGTTGAATTCAAACAAAATATCGAGACAAATTGAAAGCAGCCAAACCAAATTATCCTGAAATACATATCAATTTAAGAGAAGAGCCAAGTAAATTGTCTGCTAAATAGTATATGATTTGCTACATTCTACAAGCCAAGCTAAATGCAAAGATGTAATTTTCTAGAAATTCATTTCTTTCTTTAATATTTATTAGAGCGAGGCAAATTACTTTTTATTAATTTTAAGAACTCTTGTCTGCATTTGAATCTTGTTGTTGCCAAGTTTAGCTAAAGAACAGCTACACATTTTAAGCCTCTTAACGCACAAAACTAATATAGTTTATAATCATTTCATATTTTAATTTAATACACTTGTAAAATCACAATTTACAACAAATCCCATTTAAGCCTTTATTTCATAACGTATTAAAGGCTCATGCTGTGCTGCTTATTTGATGATTAATAAATAAATTACGCTATAAACACAATTAACTAATTAATTAACGGCATGATTAACGGTGAAAGGCCAACAGGCTTGCAACAGCGAAATCAATTTTTCATGCATTTCTGCGCTTGCCACAGCTTTCAATTTGATTATTTAACTGTGACGACTTTCAAGTTCAAGCACCCATGAAATGACTGACATACATCCTGTCGCCTGGCGTCTTTATAAGCCAGCGAACCGAATAAATAGAAAATTCTTTACAATTATAAACATGGGTGATAAATTAAAAGTGTTATACTTAAACATGATTGAGCAGAAGATACTCTTTGCATAAATCTTCTCTTTAACGGGTGGACAAAAATAATGTTTAAAGAGTGTGAATTCTGAAGTATAATCATATGCACACACTTTAAATAGCGCTGGAGCTTTTATAATCATAAGAAGAGTTACCAAAGTCTATTAAAGCCGCAAAGAAAAACATAAATAAAGCCCCAGCAAAGCACAAAAATCAGCTCAATCACAACTCAAAGGAGTTGTTTATGTTTGACATTAGCAAAACTTTTTGGGTAAAATAAAAGAAACAAAAACACACACACAAGCACAAAACACATTCACACATGTGTTCCCCTGACAGTCTTACGAAATTGGCTAATTAACTAGCAGAACAAACTTACAGCTACACACACATATGCTTATACATATATACTCATATACCTGCCCCTGGGCAATTCAAGTCTAACAAGCAAAACACAACTTGTGTGTTTGTGTGTGTGTGTGTGTGTTTGTTGGGGGAATTCGAAGGAGCTCATTCAGTAACTAATGATAATAATTTGGCAAACTCTCGTCGCTGTTTGGTGTCCAATAAAATAAATATACTTTAGCAATTGCCACTTTAGTCATTGAAACGAATCATTCGAACTTTGGAATTGGCTTTGTCTACATGCCCATTGGCACTGGGCAGGATAAGACCAAGTTTATAGGCAGCATTTTAGTTGAAGTTGGCAGCAAGCAAACAACTCACGTCTTAGCATTATTTCATCATATTGAATAATGTTTTAGGAGGGGAGCAAAATGAACTCTTTCGAATGCACTCAATGACTCAATGATCACCAATGAGTGTATAAAATAGTTGCACTATTTGTCACGTTTTCAATAGGCAAATAAACATGGCGCCGAGATCATGGCTATCAATGGTCGATGCGGTGTATACGTGATATTATTTTTGTTTGCGAATCAACAGTCAACGGAAGCAGCCGCGGAAGCGACGGCATTGTGCTTTATTGTTTCACAAATCGAATTCATTTGTATTATTCACGCAACACGGCAAGCTTTCTACTTTTATTGCCATTTTTGGCCCTGGGTTTTGGCGGTTTGCACATTGCCAGTGGACTAATTTATGCAATTTTGCATAAGCAAAACCAAAATGTTAATGAACTCTGCGGCTGACATAACTGCGGTATTCCATTTATTTAATGATTATCTAAAATTAGTTTTTGTCTATTGCGATTTGAATTGGCATGGTGAGTTATAGAAGAATTTGATAGAAATAAACGAGAAATTAAATAAGAGCGGCAAATAGATTCTAGTCGAATCTAATAAATAATTATTAAGGTGCTTTTCGAAAACAATTCGTTCAATCTTGTTTATCTTAACTTAAACATAAGCCAATTGTCAAAATATGGACACACATTAAGCCTTTGTTAATAATTGCCTAGCAATATGTACAATGTACATATGCTATACATAAATACTTGCATACCTTGACTACAATCAGCTAAACATGATATTCAATTTCAATTCAGCTCGATAATCCTAAACCCCATCAAGTGACTATATCAAGCACGCATTAGTACAGCTTTATGATTGATTAACCCAAGTTAGGGCTGCTCAAAAGTTAATATGCTATAAAGTGATGTCATAGACAAACAACCCTATTACAATATATAATGGCATTCTATACCCAATCTTTATACTTTTCTTGCGTTCCTCTCATTTTTTAAAATGAGTTCAAATTACGTTAGGCGCTGCTCAAAAATGAAAGCAAAGCATACAATCAACTACATACACACATATATTTTATACAAGCGAGAGCGAGAGAGGAGCACACACTCACACACACACGACTCAGTTAGTCTTCGTTACAGTAGCCCTAATTGGTTGACGATGCCCATCTTGTGCGCGTGGCTCTTTGGTCCACATCGTTCCGTTACGTTTCGTTGTCCACGTAGCCATCCAACTGGGCAGTTGCCTTTGGTTTTTATGAGCCCGTTATTTCTGCCCAGCTTCAATAGAATATTGAATTACGTCTAATGGCCAGCCACTGAACAATGGCCAGCCACAAAGGTCCACGTAATAAAAGTAAAAAAAAAAAAATAGAATATAGAATATTGAAGTAAGCTAAGCTAACAAAAAAATAATGTATTAAGAAATTGAGAAATATTTTAAATATTTGTGAAACTTAAATATGTTTGGCACACAGTAGATATTAAAGCGAATCGCGCTCCCCAAACAATCGTTAGCTGTTAAAAATGCGATGCCCAAAGACCGTTGAAAACCCACTTGAAATATATTTACTTAACCCAGCCACGGAATATACTATGTACAAAGAACAAACTCGAACATGACATATCGCAGTTTAAATACTTTATTTCTATAATTTCTATAACATATTAATCATATTGTAACTTGCGCTATCATCTTAAATATAAGAAAGTGTTAAAATGATTAATAAATGCAGTTTTTAATAAATATATCGAACTTTACTGACAAAGTGAATCAAATTTAGTTTCAAAAGATTTCACATTATAAAACTTCTTACATTTTACATTCTCTATTTCGTTTAGGCAGCAGTTGCCAACTCAATGACAAGTTAATATAACTCTGCCAAAAGGTTGACATGTTTAAATTTATGCGTTAAGGATGCAGCAGGAGCTTTGTGTACCAGTGTTGGTGGTCAACGGGCAGAAGCAATGCTCATTGAGTGAAGCGCCAGGCTTTTGCCTTAATGGCACAATAAATATTTCGCCTGCCCTGGGTAAATAGCGTAGACAATGAAGACCAAAACCAAAGAGACCAAAGTCCAAAGACTGAACACCAAAGACCGCCCACACAAGCGGAAGTTCAATATGTTTGCATAGGCCTGGACCTGGACTTGGACATAGACTTGGGCCAAGGACTAGACAAAAGGACTCCAAACGGAAGGTGGAGCGATTTGTGGCACATTTTCCGGGGTTTGCTTTTTGTCAAAGAACTTGGAGACAACTTGAAATCGGTTTTTTATGTGCGAGCTCAGAGTTTTTCTTCGGCTTGTTTGCCCTCACAATATTCCTTTGTGCGAGCTAAACTATTGGCATTTGGCATTACTTAGATAGTCGATAAGGATAAGGTTAGGTTGTTGACTGTGTCGACTGTCGTCTGTGGCTAAAAAATAAACCACCTTATGGCAATCAATTAGCAAAGATTGAGCTGCAACTTACTCAAGTCGCATGCCGGACCAGAAATAGCCTCCTCATTCTCATTGGCTAGCTACTGTAAGCCAAATCATTGCGCACTTTGAAGTATTTTTTTCTGCTTTTTGCCTTAAAAATGGGGCGTTTATGTTCCATGCCACAACAATGCCACATTGTAAATACACCTGCCACCAAGCGTAAAAGGTGCAAAAGCTAAATAACAAACTTGTTTAGGAATTTCTTTTTATGGTCACCCAAGTTTCAATGACAATGCCGAGGGTAAAGCAAAAAAAATAACAAAAAGGCCACGCACAAGGAAGTTGCCTTTCATCAGGTTTTTCTTCTCTTCTCTTTCTTTTGTTATCTTTTCTTTTCTTATTTTTTTTAAGTTTTCTTTATACAATTTCTCAGATATTTTTTTGTTGAAAAGTAAATGAAGCCGTATTTGTTGAAGGGCTTAGGTCATAATAAAGATAAATGATAAGCAAGTGATAAGAAGCTTTTTTTTAAATAACAAACAATTCAGGTAACGAAAAAAGGCACAAATTTTGATGCACAGTGGTGCTTAACTAGACCAATGGACAGACTTGAAAGAAAAACTAATTGTTCTATGGGGTCCACTAAAAATTTTTTAGCTGAAGTTTAAAAAGATTGAACTTCTTGTTGTTAACAGAAAAGGCAATATAAAAGAATATAATATATTTTTTTGTTCAAATTTACTTCTAAGTTTGAATTTAGTTTGGTTTTTTCAAATACTTTTTATTTATTATACTATTTCTAGAATAATATATGTTTTCATTATGTTTCTTAGGCTCAATCCTTTAAATTCGCTTGTATTAGATGCATGTTAACAAAGTTTTCCATTTTAATTTTCACCAACTACTTTTTTCTCACTATTTTAGCGTCATGTCCTGACAGGACTACCAGTTTAGAATTATTTTTAGATTTATATGAGTGTAATTTGAGCCTTTGATATATTTCAATCGAAATACCATACTATCTTTTTTAACGGTACACAAGATTAGCTGTTGCTGCGGTTGTTGTTGTTCCTAATATCAATATCTGCAGCAGAACTTCGTGCAATTAACTTCGCGCTATGTATAAACTCAATGGTCAGTAGCGGGTGAGCGATGACAACAGCAACAAAAACTAGCAATAGAAACAACAACAACAGCAATAATTGAACTTAATAACTGCCTGCTTATTATACTCTCTGTCTGTATGAACGCGCGTTCCTTCGACACGCTTATAGCTAGAGACTTGAAACTTCGCAAATGTATTGATTTATGTCTGTGCCAGAGAAAGTGCCAATATAGAGGCGCTAAGCCTACTAAAGGACTGGGAAATCGATAATTAATCGGTACACCTCTAGGCGTAAAACGATAATACACACATATTTCCTAAGATTTAACAGCTAGAGTCAACAAATGAATACAACTCAACTCTGTGTAAAAAGCGTGGGGTGCGATGAAATGATCATAGCATTTTATATCATATATTTGAATTATTTTATTAGTTTTGGTTCGGTTTAGTATTTTGAATTTAAATTAATTGAAATTTGCCAGTTTGTTTGACTTTGGTCCCACTGTGTAAAGCAACCTGCACGAATATTTGACAAACCCTGGCGCTAAGCCTTTGACCATCTTAGCCATAAATTAGCGACTTGCAATACACCGAATTTCGATTATGAAAGACGAGGAAATACACCATAAAAAGGAGGCCGGAAAATTGCCTCGTGTAAACAACAAATTGATATAAATGTTTGACTTGAGCAACAACCTCAAAATAACATTTAAAAAAAAGAATAACACGAAATTTTTTAATAAAGCAAATGGTTTAAGCGTTCGCTGCCAGTGCAATTAAATGCTCAAGCCGTAAAACCTGACGAGGGGTTGGAAGTTGTAAGACAGCCGGCAATGCAGACTATACCAATATCCGGGGCATGAAACAATGTCCCCTGACCGACTTACTGACAGCCAAATATTTGCCAAATAAATATCAAGGATGGCTACAGCAACAACGCCCACACACCAAACAACCCTACCCCTCTCTTTGCTTGGCAGTGTTGTATAAATCAATTGATTGTCGTCGTTACCATTAAAGTTTCTTCAGCCATGCGTCTCAGTCAAGAAAGTAGCCCGCGGGGGTGTGTTACTAACCCCCCAATCCGAAGCCAACACCCCCACCCGCTGTGTTGGCACGCGTCGATGTTGATGCCAAAATACTTTGAGCAAAATTATGTGCAACTTTCGACCTCGTCATGCACAGATATTGCCCATAGGGCAGGGTGGAAATATCTAATGTATTAATTTCGTACATGCATCATCAGAATTAGGGCGCATTGTGGTTGTCGAGGGTGTGCTCCTTGTGCTCTAATAAAATTGCAAATTTGTCAAGGCGCTACTTTAAGATATTTGTGCAAAGTCGTTGGCCAAATGTCAAAATTTGTGGATATCGATTTGGACTTAATCCAAAGAGGGATGGTTTTCTAATATTGATTTGTAAATCGACTTAAGGGTGAATGTGGAGCGGGGGACGCGGTGTGACCTCTGTTCAATGCTTATAAAGACATATCTATTGTATTCACAAATTAGGGCGACGCATTTGTCAGTTTAGTGTGTGTGCATAAAATGCATTTTAATTTAGAAATAGACAATTCATAAGGGGTTGTTTTGACTGAGAGGGTGTGTGTAAAACGAGGGTGCTAATGCTTGAGTGCCCAATGCATTAAGTATGAAAATAAATTGCACGGAAGTGAATGAAAAGTTATGTTAAAATATTTATTCAAATTCACAGATTCTGGTGCTGACATGTGGATTTAAGTGAAAACGAATAACGCATTAAAGTTTTAATGACCACTAAAAGTGACATATATTGTACACTTAAATCAGGCGAGAATTTTAACTAGAAAAACTTCCGAATAGTTTAGTTTAGTTTACTTCAGATTAAAATTTGCCTGCAGAATGTCTTGTTTCCAAGTCTCGCTAATAAACACATATTTCACCTTATATATATATATATATATATATATTTATATATATATATATATACAAATTTTGTTGAGTTTCTTTTTTTGGTGAGCTAATATAAATGCTTGCTGTACTTCTAAAGATTAATCACAAAATGTTTACATGATGCAATAAACTTAAGTTGTGGCAATACTTGCAAGCAATTGCAACTGCCACATGTTGCAAACTATCAAACTGTCAACGATTTTACGAATGTAATCCATTTGCGGCCGCCCAACCGCTTGGTTATAAATCAATGAAGCAATGGTAAACGCTGTCCGCCCGAAAAATCAGCGCGTTCTCCAGCACACACTTTAAAATTCAAAGTGAATGGTCAAATCAGCCAACGAATGGCAAGACTGCGATAGTGAGATAGCGCGACGAGAGAGCGACACAGAATGAGAATGGGGGACACTCACAAAGTAAACACTTTAAATGCGATTGCTGTCATCCTTGATGACTGGCACGGGCGGTAAACAACAATGCGGTGCAACTAATGGGGCGGGGTGGGTCAACTTTCAGGCTTGAGCCTGCACGTTGGCATCCCTTGATGGGCGGCAAAACCTACATTTGCCCTGGGCAGTCGCTCCACCAGTCACTCCCTTCAGCTGCTCCATCCAGCCCATCTCTCGTCTCGTTCTGGCCACGCAGCAATGTCACCAATGCGATTTACGACCATTATTCAATCAGTATGACTGTTTGTCACTTTGTGTGCAACACGCCACCTACCTACCTTTCAGTTCTTTATTTTTGTTTTCAGCTTTGTTTTTATTTTCGTTCGTTCTGCTGCCATTGTTCTGCAAGGCAAGTGCCCCTCAATTGGGAGCTGGCGAGAATTGGCCCTACTGCAAGTTTGGGTTGAAGTCAACATGACGCCGTCGCGTCTGTAGCATTGTTGGAAATAGCATTCGCTAGTCAACGTAGCGTCGCGTCGCGTCGCGTCGCGTCGAGGGGGTTCAGGTGAGGTTGATACGAATGCAGGGTTGGTGGGAGGGTCTAGTGGAGCCGGCGTCGTAGTCAGTCACTCAACGTTGACGCGCGCGGTTTTAATGCATTCTTATGTCATTTTTTGCACTGCGCTGCACTTGAATGTCATTTCTTTTGTGTTTGTGTGTGTTTGTGTGTGGGGCTGTGTGCAAAAGTCCTGGGCAACATCATTTTTCTACACTCATGCATTGTTGTTGTAGTTGGTGTTTCACTTTTCATTCATTTTATACATTCAGAAAGCTGGACGAAATGGTATGGGGATGCGACTGTTTTGAGGCATTGGGATGGCACTGTATGCGAACGCGTCGTCAAACTTGAAATTGTGGGCGCATTTCATTTATGTTGACAAAAGGGTTTTCTTTTTACTTTTTTTTTTTCGTCATTCTATTGCGTTCCCCAATATGTGGCGCGTTGCTGTTGTTGTTGTTGCCTTCTTCTTTTATTTATTTTCCTGCTCGTTATATATATATTTTTTTTTTTTTTGCACTTCTGGCTTCAGTTTGAGGAGTTGATGCATGCGCTTTTGTTGCCAGCCATTGTTCGTAGCCAGAAACAACATATGACACGATATATACATTTATGCTATGCACATTGGTGTGAGTTTGAGGCAGGCACTCAACTGGGGGAAGTGCATGTGTGTGCGTGTCCAATAACCCTTTTGCGAAATGAAATGGCAACAAGCTTTGGATTAACTCACAGCGTTAATACGTTTCGATTGAGATGTGGATGCAATGAATTCCATAAAGTGAAAAAAAAATTATTAGAATCATAAAAGAAAGACTAGAATACCAATTCGAAAGCCTTAAATACATTTCGACAAATTTAAGGCTATTAGCACTTTGCTTTATTTCGCTATTATTATTCTATTGTTGATTGTTTGTGTGTGAAATGTTACTATATCAAAAATATATATGCCAGAGCCGTACAGAATTCTTTTAAAACAGAGCATTTACTATGAATTCGAGGCACATTTTAAAAGCAAATTTGGGGCAACTACTTACAAAAGTGACAGGCCCAAAAGTGTTAATATATAGTATATAAAAATAAAACTGCCACAGAAAAAACAAAATTTTCTTGCCAGTGGGGCTGCCGAGCTTTAATTAACAATTGCAATTTGAACTCAAAACTGAACAGAGAGCAAAGAAAAAACTATTTAGAGTATTTGGAAGAAGAAAATAATTTTTATGGCAAATTGTCACAACATATTTCAAGTGTGATTAAAAATGCATTCTCAAGTAAATGATGTGCGGCATTTTAATTAGCCGCGTAGCGAGCCAAACTAATTGAATTTGCAGTCGCGCAGCTAATGCAGAGAACTAAGTATAAGAGATCTCTAAAGAAACCTGATAAAAAAAAAAAAACAAACACACAGAATATAACCGAACTGAACTTCAAAGACGACAATTTGATTCAAAGGCAGAGTGAAATGATGATGATGAGAAGGCTTGCGAAGAGTCGCACGAGTAAACGACTTTTGCTGCCTGGCATACAAATTAGTTTTTGGCACTGAGCAAATTTGACAAAAAGATGCTGAGTGAGAGATGTTGACGAAAATTTGCTGCAAACTTTCGGTTAACCGAAAAAATTAAAACATCATCATTTCGTGTACTGAGCCACACACACACAGACACATACAAACGCATACACAGAAAGAAAAGCTATCTTCTCGACGAGTTGTCTACAGAGGGTGACAGGACCCAGAGGAGTAGGGATACTCTGGGTCTGTCTGTCTGTCTGTATGTCTGTCTCGCCTAGTTATACCAGTCTATGTCTGCTGAATTTCAATTTGGCTTTTGACTCTGCCAGCCTGTCACTTTAAGGCAGGCAAGCCAACGAGTTCATATGAAAAACATTACGCATACGCACGGTTGCACAATTTTAAATGGCACGCGTAAGAGTCGCTGCCCCATGCCCAAATCTGTGGCAGCCAGCATTTTTGACTAACCAGCCGTATCTTCCAGCTTGGCAAGTTCGTGCGTATTAGGCGCCTACTTGACATCTCTTTGACCCAAAGTTTGCCCAAGCTATTTGCCGAAAAGAAAATGTGTCTCCGTTGACTTTGTTTTTAAAACACGGAAGCCAATTCACTTCGTTGTTGTTGTTATTCAACCTCTCCTCGTTCATTTTGTTGTTGTTGTTCTTTAGGTAATTCGCAAATAATCAAGAAAGTTTTCGTATTAATTTGTGCAGCGCTTTTCTTCTCACCTCGATATTTATGCAGGCCACGTCAATTTGCTTTTACCCCGAAACGTTTTTCTTGTTTTCAGTTGGGTTATTTGAGATTTTAAGCTGACTGGCGAAGGTGAATAAATGTGTATAAATTGGCTACATGTTTTGGAATTTGATTTCTGCATTTCTTGTAGCTTAGAATTTCTAATATAATTTTTAGAACGTTTTACCATATATTGTGTTTTGTAATGAAATTGAACATCGTGCTTTTGCTCACACTTTTAGAACTAAATTAGAATATTTGAAACAATTTTAATTTATTTTAATCTAATTCCATTACCTTGGGCATATTTTACACCAATTCAAATTATGCAAATAATTTGCATATCAAAAAATTCTAATTCACATGCAAAACAGATGATAAATATTTAATGAGTACTTACTGCTTTTTGACAATTAGCTCGTGAAAAGTAGCTATAAATTATATTTAATGTACCTGCAGGCAAAGTGCGAAGCACAAAATATACAAAAACGTGTCATAAAAAGAAGATTTGCAAAAGCATAAGGCAGCACATTTTATTACTGCTCAATTTTTACTGCTGCCTGTGCAGGAAATCAAAGCCCATTTCCCAAAGGCACTCCAATCTGTGGCCCCAATTTGTACCACCATCATCCAATCTGGCAATACTCGTACTTATAAGCATACTCGTATACTCGTATACAAACGCTTTGCGTGTCCTTTGCAATTTTCTCATACATCAATTTTCATATGCTCAAGCAAACACACACACACACACACACACACGAGTATTGTGCAATATTCTCTGGCATATTTGCAACGATTTCCTTTTGTGCGCATTTTACGCACGATTTCATTTACATTTGTTCGGCTTAGGTTTGGTTTTTTTTTCTGTTTGGATTTTTTTTGTGTTCTTGTTCTGGTCTTTTTGTCTTCGGCTTTGGACTCCATTTGGAGCGTCCTTCACTCTTCCTCTGCACCGGTTTTATCAGTTTTAATAAAAAAGAATTAAATCTCAGCAGCAAAGATTCTTATTGTCAGCTTCGTTTTTATGAATTGATTGACAATCGCTTGGGCTCATCATGCGGATGGAAAACGAAAGAGTATGAATGGGATTCACCGAATAAGGTAAATGCAGCAAGAGATTTATAACGCATATAGTCGTTTTACTAGGAAACACATTAATGCAGAGTTAATTCGATTCTTAGACCTATTTTAATATAGCATGAAGTTTTAATACAAAATTGTTAAGCATAAAAAAGTAATTCTTTAATAAACATCATTCCATATCAAAGTGTTTACAAACATTTCTTAAATTGAAGTTTCCCACACACACAATATTAAAAAATATATATGTTTTTATTTGCTGTTCTACAGAGCATCTTCAAATCGCTTATAACAAACAGTCTTTTTCTTTATATTGCACTCAGCTTCTGCCACTTGTTGTTATATTATTTATGGCACGAATTTCTTTTGCCACATGCTGTGCTTCAAGGATTTCGAATGTGATGTGAAGAATGGGCAGCACTTTTCGGCAGGTTCTTAACGCACGTGCGTGAAAGGAAAATGTCGTTTTATTAAAACGCCTGCAGGCTGACGTGACATAGACACGCTAAACCTTCGAAAATATAAGTTATAATTTAATGCTTGTTAGAATTACTAAGTTTTACAAACCCTAAATTGAGCCGCGGCATGCACAATGTAAATTATTCAATTAGTTCGTTATTAAACATCAATGAAATTTCTGTATATATGTATGTACATAAATATGGGCGCCCTACACAAAATTTTGCCAAGGGGCGGTCCTTATTGGTTTCGTGCTGGTGGCAAACATTTTAAAATGATTGAAAAATATTATTCCATCATTGGCAGCTGCGGCGCTGCTTACTAATTTGCATGAATCTATATATATGTATATAAATATATTAATGTTTATGCATAGATCATGTTGTAATATGTGCGCATGGAATCCGTAAAATAACAAACAATTGACCACAATTGGGTTTTTGAATTATTTTAACTGCCGATTCGGTGCATTCGGTCCAAATGGAAATAGAGCTTGTCTCTAATTTAGTTATGTGGTAAACGAAAATGCATTAAAATTTATTTATTACAGTTAAATTGCCAAAATGCTTAACAATGATTTTTGTATCCGTCTATCTGTCTGTGTTTGTTCTTGTTTGCCAAATTATGAAATTATGTTTATAGTTATTTGCATAATAAGCAGTAAATATGAAGTAATTTCGAAAGTAGCTGCAGCTATTTGATATAAATGTAGAACTAGCAAAATACCGCTTGGAGCTTTTTATTTATATAATGTTCATTGGATTTATGTTATATCGCAGATGCTTTAAGCAATCAAAAGCTAACAAATTTAATTGAGATGAATATTAAATTGAGATGTTAAAGCTGGTTTGTTATTGTACGTACACATACATATGCAAACAATTGCAAAACAAAATTATACAAACATAATTGCGCTCTTTTATGCTTCTTCAGCAACGTGCTTTAATTACGTGCAATTTTACAACTTTATTTTTTCCTTTTCTTTCATTATGTTTACCTAGGACAAAAATGCTTTTATCTGCACTTGTTTTTAAACAGCGATCTCTGTGCAGCATCAATTACCTTGCTGTTAGCGGCAATCATAATGAAAAGCAAGTAAAATGCAATCCACCCATCCCACAATACACAGCGTATGCTATAAACTGGCCAGACAATCACAATGGTTGCCAACAATAACTGAACGCGTTCAACCCGATGACCCCAATAGAAATAAAACGCATCCTTTGCAACATTCGACGCCCTTTTAGGTCCCTCAGTTACCCTTTCCCAATGGCAAACTCAAAACTAACCCAAAGCACAGCTAACACAAATGTCCGCTGCTATAAGGGACATTCGCTGCAAGTGTCGCATGCTGCCTTTATTCTGGTCTTTTGGTCCGTTGCCTTTCGCTAACAATATTGTTGTTGTTTTTGTCGCGTTTTATTGTTGTTGGTTATCCTTTTGACTATGTTGTTTTCATAGCCCTTTATTGCTGCTGCTGTTGGCTTTAGAATTGTCCACCCTGACCCATTCAATGTCCTTGTTGGCATTGTTTCTGTTGTTGCTGCATTGGCCCATTGATTGTGTGGTTGGATTCTGGTCTTCAGCTGACAATCTGAAGCTTCAAACTCGTCTTTGCCTCTGACCAATTTACAAAATGTCTGCAAATTTAACACCACCATTGAATTTGGTTTAATACACATACCAACAAATGTTTAATTTAATTTGAAATACCCGAGACAGTAACATTTGTTGCTGCTATGCAATTGCAACTGTTATACTAGGCAACAAATTGGCAAAGCTATATATATTATAAGCCGCATGCCACAACATACAGTTCTACAGAATTGTCATATCAACAGCTGCAACAATCAAATGACCCACAAAACAGAAACTCAAGCCTTTCTCTCTCAGCTGTCCGGCTCGGTTAGGCTCGATGGCGACTTACGTTAATTGCATCAAATGAAAGCCAGCCAGGTCCTTCTTGCCACCGAGCACTCTGTCTAATATGCTAATTACACTGCAGGCAGCACTTCATACTATGTGTGTTTGTATGTGTCTGTCTGACTGCAATGCGTTAGCTCGTTCATTTTTGTTGGGATTTTCATCAGCAGGCAGCAGGTAGCAGGCAGCAGGTAGCAGGCGTGTCTGTGTTCCTGTTTGTCTCTAAGCCGCTTTAAGTGAAGTGCACATCACCTCTTCATACCCTTTGCAGTTACCCCTGTCTGCGTCAGTCTAATTAATTATACTTTTCAATTGTAGCGCAAACAATGATACATACCAAAATTCTTCGCACGCACTTTGACCCATTTCTTCTTTTTGAGCCCGCTTATCGCAGTGACAGTCGAAAGTTTAACTGCTTTAAGAGGAACACTGATAATTTTGCATACGAAATGTTTGCCTAACCTGCTTATCACAGTTTTGGCACACTACATTCAAGTGTGCATTTGTTGAGGCACCCTTTTTTCAGTCTTTCTTATAGCTAGATAACGAATGGTTTATGTCCCAGCTTAGAGTTAGGAAAGACACAATCAAAAAGTGAGCATATGAGATTTTTTTGACTGAAATTGTAAATTTAAAAGTAACAAGCTTAAAATTATAAAAAAAAAAAAAAAAAGTAGTTGTTCAATTGATTAAAGCTCTTAAATGTTGCTTTCAAATAATAATTAAATAAATGTTATAAAAAACAAATTTAGGTCGTTCGTGACTATGAATATATCAATATATTTTTTATTAAATTATTGTCTTTTATTTAGCAGTGTATACAAAAATCTAAACACAACAAATAACCCACATCCAATATATCCAGACAAATGTGAACAACAACAACCATAATAATAATAATATACCGCCTTTGCCTAATTACGCACAGATTTCAACGTATAAAAGCAATAAATATTATATTGACAAATCAAGATGTTTTTCTCTTTTCTTATGCTCCCTCGAGCATCAGGCATTTGTCCAGCGAATATTAGCACGCCCACTCAACGCCTACAAACATACAATACACAAAGCATAACAAAAGAAATAAAAGACCCAAAAGCAAAACCAAAATCACTTCATTATGTGGGTTCCTTTCATACACACATATATCATTAATCTTCGAGTTTAGCTTCAATACCGAAAAAAAGAAAACAACTTCATTTACAGCAACAGCTAATAAATGTATTTCTGGGCATTGGCCAAAACCAAACTAATAACTAATAAAATATAAAAAAACATTATTGTGATTTACACTACAAGGCGTATACATTGCCATTAGGTAAAAACGTGACTTTCAATTTTAATTTTTTATTTAAGAAGAATTTATGAACTGATATTAATCTGATGACGTCATTCAGCACGCGAACATACTAATGCTACCTCTTTCGATATTCCACTTTTCCTCCCCACTTGAAATTATCGCTGTATAAATAATATTCAACTTGATATATGCAAAAATTAAAGCAGATAGAAAACAAAATGAAAACTTCAGGAGAGCGCATAAAACTTAATTGAAATAAATTGGTTCCTCAAGAACGGAAAAAAATAAAACATAAATAATAAAACCAAACTTAAAGACAATAAAATCGAGCTTCCATGAAGAAAGAAGCAAATAATAAAACGAGATTACTTAGTTTAGAATATTTAAATTTAACTGTTCAAGCCCTTTAGGTTAAAGTAGTTTAATTGTTTGATGAATATTTCAGCGCGAAATAGAATATATGTTGACCCATCGCAAACAAGAAATGCAATGATTAAATTGTATATTAAACTGCTTCCACGCTGACTGCATTTCGATGCCTGTACGCCAGAAAATAAACAGCAACTCCCTCCAGTCAGTGGCAGAACTATTAAAAATTATTCATTAAATGTGCAGCACAACAAGAAATGTACAGACTGAATAAGAATGGGCAACAATTGTGTGATCTTGCCTGCTGCCCGCCAATTCAAAAGAGCTACCCTTTGCAGCTCACAAAAGTATGCAACGAAATTACAAAATGTACAAGAGTGCAAGCTGCCAAAAGCGGCGTAGAGTTGGGCAGATTGAAGCTGAGCTGAGCTGAGCGGCAGGAAAGCAGGCAAACAGGCAGCCAAAACTAACTAGACTTTCACTTTATTATTCATGAAAAGTGAAAAGCGCACAGCAGCGCGGCAGCTCAGTTTTGGGATTGGCGAAATGACTAGCGAGAAATGATGTGATGTGGGGTTCCCGGCTGAAAATTAAATGAAATTAAATGCAACGAACGGTAGCAATGCCCCCGTGCAGCGGACAAACTACTGAAATTATATTCAAATGAAATTGCATTTCCCCCAAAACACACACACACGCACACTCCTGTTTGCCTGACAACTATATGCAACCTAAATGTGTACATACATACACATTTATACAGCTGCTCACATGTTTAATAAATTTTAATTAATTTGGCGCATATAATTTTTATAAATAGGCAGCACTAATCGTTCGTGCAACCGTCTCACACAAACAACCACTCTCTCTCTCTCACACACATACAAAAACAATTTGTTTCTATTAACGAAGCTGCGCCTACTAAATTGCGTTTCATTTATCAAGTTGCAAAACAGCGGACACACCTGAGAAATTGTTGATGGTAAATGCCGTCATCATACAAAACGAAATGCCTTACTTTTATAAAAATGGACTAACTAATGTCCTGTAGATGTTTCGAAAATTTATTGTTTAATTTGTGAACTGAATTCCACGATGCCAGCATGAATTTTTTACATTTACGAGGAAGACAGCAGTTTGAAACAAAAATCGAATAGATATTTGTTTAGTATCCACTAAAAATAATTTAGTTAATTATGTAATGTTTTTTAAGTTCTCAATTCCATTTTATTTCTGTTCATTCCCTTAAATTATTATATTAAAAGAAAGAATGATCCTAAAATAATTAAGAAATTTCAATATGAATACAAATAGAACTTTATATTATTCAATGAACTTGGTGGTTAACTTATTAAGGCTCAACCTGTAAAGCAATGTAGCCAACTTTGACTTAAATTTTTGGCGTAAATATCAAAGCAAGAGCGCACATGCGAGCATTCAATGAGAGATGGAGCGCGAGGAAGTTAGAGCGTGATACACATGTGTTTTGGCATTGTGAATGGTCCAGCAAATACACTTGTGTAGGTCCGTCATAAACGACGGCCAATTTGAAGTCATCACTCAGCGTTGACAAACAAGCAGCCAAAGGCGAATCGCAGACTCAAAGAAAAACCAGAGACCTCATAGCAACCGAAACAGCCAACCGGACGGAGCGATAAGCGCGTCCTGAAACACTTGAGGCCTGAAGGAGCTGAGGCATAAGTAAGGTAGGGTACCTAGGTAGGGGTCGTGTGTTGAGGGGTAGCAAAAGTTGGCAAGTCAGCTTTTGGCGCCCCCAAAAACAGCTCGCCATTACTCACAAAAACACATCAATTATGCGGTTCTACATATGTGTGAGTGTTCGTCCTAAACATGTGTATGTGTATGTGGGTGGGTGGGTGTATGCCCTTTATTAATGACAGTTAAACTGTCAGAGGTGTGTGTGTGGCATTGCAGGTGCCAAAAGCAACGGCTACGTTTCACATTCGCTACTATTTCATGACGTAAAAGCTCCTCTCTCTCTCTCTCTACACAAGCACAATTTGAGTAATGTTCGCTTGCCAAATTTTGACCAAAACGGACAGCTATAAGTCAAGTATTGGCTGCAATTGCTACCAGGCTATCAGGCATCATTTGAACTTGGCTTAAATCCAGGCCCAAGACTCATATGTGTGTTTGTCAGTTAACTGACTTTCCAAACTAAAGTCAATTGCAGTTCGAATTCAGATTGCAAAAGAGCAAATTTGCGAACCTTATATGCTGCCAAAGCCGACAACATATTAAAAAATGAATATTGCAAAATTCAAACTTTTCTTTGTCCGCAGACTTTTCTCATAAAAAAATGTTAAATAGTAACATAAGCCTCTTTCCTTACTATTAATTTATTTACGGTTCAAATTAACTTCTTTTTAAAGCTTATATAAAGTTAACTTTTTTTACTAGTCACAAAAACCCGGCCATTCATCCATTAAAATATTCTATAAAACCACTTTAGGAACCCTTTTAATTTAGCTACTTGCCACCTACAACTATATTTCGGAAAGTGGAGTTTTGTTGGCTATTTTGTGGCTCTTGTTGGTGGCGTTGCGTTGAATGCTGCTCAGTGTTTACACCAGAGACTTGCGCATTTTTTTCCGTTGCAGACTGGGACTGTTCGCATTTATGCAGGCCGAATAACTGTTGCATAGCTTTAGGCGTAAGCGTGTGTGGGTCGTAGTGTATTCCCCAGCTGTAACTTGCCGGCATTTGAAATCAGTTTGTGTGGCATTTGCCATTGCGCTGCCTGGAACGCCAGCGGCACAACGATTTTTAATTTTTCAAGTGAAATCCACTGACCATGAAATTGAATGACAAGCCAAATCAGTCAACCAACCAAAACAAACGTCAACTGTGTGTACTTGGGTGTGTGTGTGTGTATGTGTGTGGGTATTTTGTAAGTTTATTTTTGTGCAATACCTCAACATCATTCGGGGAAAAGCAATCAAAGCAAACATCAAATCAGAATAATGCCATCATTTATTTTCAATAAAAGCTTCGTCCCTGCTGCGAATTGCGAATTGCAGAGAGACATGCAAAGCAGGCGTAGTTTCCCTATTGATGATCCAAACAGCCTCACTCTCAGCTATTGATTGCATAAGAATAGATAAACATGCTGTTGCTATTGTTGCTGTTGTTGATGCTGTTGATGTTGCTGTTGTTTTTCAACTCCCCCTTGAATATCAATCTAACAATGGATAAAACAATAACAACAGCAAGAGCAACAAGAATGGCAAATATAGAACCAACTGGGCTTATATGCTAAAGCATTTCGCATCAAAATAGTAATGAAAGTCATTCATACACATACGTTCGGGTTTTCAGTTTATCCCATCCACGGAATTCGCCTGCGAGGCATCAAATTTATAGCATACTCTCAAGCGTTGCGATGGTTAAAATGTGTGTGTGTGTGTAAGAAGGAGAGTGAGAAGGAAGGTGTAAGCTGTTGTTTTGCTTCTTCGAAAGCAATTAATGTGAATGGCATTTCTGTTGTTTCCAAAGAAGATTTCTTAATGCGAGTATGTAGCAGCTTGGGCATTATAAACTATTCATTGATGAAATGCTAGTCGTAGTAGCTTGCATGCTAAAACGTGTTTATTAAAAAAGTCAGAAGAATGATAGTTTTTGTGTAAAAAAAAAAACAACTGAAACATATTTTGTTTGTTGTGAATAACAATCGATAAAAAGTAACAACAGTTTCTGTATTGATTTTAAGTATGGATATTCTTTGATATTTAATTCCATAAAATTCATTAGTCACATGAATAAATTAATACAAAAAAAAAAAATACAATAAATTGTGAATGGAAACTATAAAAATTTATCCTTTTGCAGCACGTTACGGATACTACTTTATTTTGAACGTTTTTCACCATTTTTTCTGAACATGTATTAAATTACGGAAAAGATACCGGTAAACTGCAGGATATGGAAATTGTTTTCAAAATGGGATTAAATAAACGTTACACATTAGTGGAAATATGATAGGAATCCGATTGTATTTTACAATACACACAAAAACTTAAAATTGAAAAAAAAAAAAAAATACCAATGTGAGTCCGATTACACGGAAGATGTGCAATCATCTTGGAGTTAACTCCTTTGCATAGTTGCAAGTAATTATGCTTTTAAAATGTTCTTTACTTTTCTCATACCGTCTCAAGGCTCAGATTCCCGAACTTAACTTAACGTGAACTTAACGTAAACTTAACTTGAAAGTGAACGTTAACTTGAAAATCAAGAGATTACGCAAAGCGTGAAGCTGTTGCCTTCAAATAGAAGAGAACAATATTTGAATTTAATATAATTAATACGCAAGCAGCCAGATTTTTGTTGGATGGATCTTTAAAATATTTGCTTGACAACACTTACACTAATACAACGACAAATTAGCCGATTTGATCTTACTTCTTACGTAAGATTCTTTGTATGTATTTGAAACAAGATTTTTACCTCAAGAGCCTATAGATGTGTACACATCAAAAATTTAAAACAAACTTTAATAAAATGCTGTCCAAATAAACGCGTTCTTAAAACCCACCCTCCATTGTTACCTGTGGCAATATACTGTCATGCCACCTTAAGGTGCGTTAACAGCTAATAAACAGCAAATATTAAAACATTTACGCTCACGCAAAGCAACGCAGGTGCCAGTTTGAAGGAAGGAGCAGACTATTCAGGCTCAGTGCTCTCAAGTGTGCCAAAACTCAACACTCAACGTAGAGCGTTCAGTGGCAGCTCAAGTGTAATTTCCATTGTTTACATACACACGCACAAATATATATATATATATATAAATTCGTGGACAGAGTGTAAAAACAATCTATTACAACACGACAGCGGCAGGCGCCGGGCGACACGCACGCAGGACAAGACAGGACGGCGACAGGCCACAATGTGCAAACGAGACTCGAGAGCGTAGCTCGGGTTGTGTAATGGTGAGGCAATCAGCGACACCGTCGACAATCGTCAATTACTCAAACTGCAAAACAGTTAACCGTAAACTGCAGTGGGACAACGCATTTTATATTTTATACATATTAGCATAAGCAATGCCTGAAGGTAGGCAACAGCAAAAATTGTTAACACATCAGCACGCCCGCACGAACAGACACACATACATTGTGTGTGTAGAGAGAGAGAGAGAGAGAGAGAGAGAAATACACTCATGCTGGCACTCATTTTCAGCACTCCACTCCAGTCTCCACATCACTCACTGAAGTATGCAATTAAGTGCTTAATGTGTTTATTAAAAGTGAAATGCCAAACAACTTTTCATGCCATACTACCCTATCAATTTGTATGCCTGTGTACTTGCCTCTCTCTCTCTCTCTCTCTCTCTTTCTCTTTCTCGCTCTGACTGTTGTTGTAATGTGTGCTCTTTCCTGTTGATGCTGTGTAAGTCACTCAGCGTGCGGTCGGCGTTGTGTGTAAATGTTGTCCACTTTTGTTGCTCTTACTGTTGCTGTTTTTCAGTTGTTTTGTTGTTGTTTGTGTGCTGCAGGGCACACAACTGTGTGGCTGCCAGCCTTAAGTTGCAGCAGTGCTTTCGCATTTTAGCCAAATAATATAACAATGCAATTTTGAGGTGCGAATGAGATATGAGCTAGTTTAAAGCAGTGTTTCATACAATATTTAAGCCATTAACAAGCAACAAAATTAAATATGCTTTTAAATAAAGCTTCAATTGAAAACAGCCAAAAATAACTTAATAAAAATACATGACAAATACATTTCAATTCCAAGAGTTTTTAATCACGAACTAACTGAATCCAATAACATTTTCAAATTAAATAAAAAATTTCTTGTTCACAAAAAACAAAAGTCAAAATTGTTCAATTAGGCACATTTATTTAAATGTCGAAAGCAATATATCTTCACTTCGTCAATTATAACTGAGTACATTCATAAAATAAAACTCTTTACTTGAGCAGCAACATACTTTATTTAATTTGCTCATTGCACAAACTTCTTGATTTTTACTTCTGTCACACCTTAGTCTGTCAGTCAGTCTTTGCATCTGACAGATGGCTACACAAAAATTTATTTTCAATTCCATTCTTAAGCAACAGGATTTAAATTTTAGTGCGTAGAGTTAACATATTTGCTAACAATTTAAAAAAAAATCAAGTGTACGAACTGTTGAGCAAAGCTCATATGTATTTTCAACAACAGCAAAAACAACTATAGTATCACAGTTACTGCTGTGCTTTCATTTTTCTGTAACAAAAGTTGAATATGTTCTCTGGCAAGAATTTGCCTCAAGCCATTGCAGGCAAAGTCATTTCCTCCGAGACATTGTGGTTGTGTGTGTGAGTTTTTCACTCTCTGTGGGTAATAGAATTAAATGCAGCTTACTATTGTTTTTATGTGTGTGCGTGCTCAAAGTTTTGCCACATCCGCTCAACTTTATATTTAAATATAAGGGCAGCAGTTTTGCCAATTAAATGACTAGAAAATTATCACAAAAACTGCACAAACATTGCTGACTTCGGTAAGCCTGGCTAAGGCCAAGATAAAAGCATAAAAATGCAAGCAGCCCAGGGCAACAAAAAGTGCGTGTCAAGGACATCCTAAGACCATATGGAATGAAGGTAAGGGATCAAAGCACATTCAAAGAGCGTAACTACAATTATATGCCCGAGAAAACAAAACTTGATAAGTTGAAAAGGAGAATTGTTTTTTAAACCTGAAGCAGAGAATTTGTGAAAGGTAAGCTAAGGAAAAATCAATTCCAAATACAAAGGTTGGACATTTTACAGTAAACTGAAGGCTATTTTTAAAGAAATTATGAGTCAGGAAACGGGAAAATGCAAATATTAAAAGTATACATTGCAATATAATTTAAGAATGCTTAAATAAATTGTATTGCAATTAAATTTTGTATTTTTTGCACATTTATTTGATTTCAAAACTGTTAAATCTTCAACTAATATTTTATTTTACGTTTACCTGCCTAATGTTAGCTAAAACATATGAATAATATGCAGAAATATTATTATTAAACGGCAAACTAAAGCTCATAGTCCCACAATGTCTGTAAACTTTTGCACGGTCAAAGCCAACAGCAGCAGTCAAATTTATTAATAAACCACATAAGCACTGCGATAGCAAATATCAAACAGTCTCACTTTCTCTCTTGCACTTTCTCTCACTCCAACTGCTTTCCTCATCCTAGCAAAGATAAAAATTCAAATATGCAGCATCGACAATTTTGCACAGAAAGTTGAGCGCCGAAACGAAAACTATGAAAACACCATAAATTTTCTACAGACAGGCAAAAATGTTTACCGCTGACTCATCCACACACACACATGACAAGGCCACAAGTAATGGTGTAGGGTGAGAGAGAGAGAGACGTGACTAACAACTAAAGCGTCAGAAGTACAGTAAAAATTATCCAAATGAGGCATTCGCCAAGTCAAAGCAACAAAGTGAATGGTCTGCCCCTTAACAATTAATACTTGGAACATTGCCACCAGCTGCAGCTGTTACAACTGACACCACACTTTTACTTGCTACAACAACTGCAATGATTTCGTCTACCAGCCAGTTCATACAAAGCTCCTATCCAGAAGACTAGATAGTCTGCCTGCGTTTGAACTTTGCTTGTTTGAACGTTTGCAGGTGATAAGCAGCGAAAGGCTGTGACACAAAGGTCAAAATAACAGCACTCATTAGGGTTACAATCAATTTGCCTCGGTAACTCTCCAGTTCCAGTTGCACTTCACATTGCATCACAAGTAAAGTCAGGCTTGGAGGGCATGGCAATTCCTTTAATCGTGCACTAAGTGAATGAACTAAAGATGCCAACGTTTCGATAGTGTCAATTGTGTTTGTGTTTGTGTTTCAGACAGATCAAATGCTAGATACGAATACATTTAAAGAGCTGAAAAAGTCAAGACAGTTAAATTGCTTAATTATAAAAGCATTTATGGTATAACCAAATGGTAAGTAAAAAGCTTTTTCAATTGCAAAGAACAAACGAATAAAAAGCTGAGATAATATTTAAATTAAAGTTTTAATATAATAATTTTATATTAAATACATGTACTAATATTATATAATTTTAATAAACTGCCTCCGCTCTGACACTCGAGTTGTAATCAAGTTAGTTGCTCATTAGGACAACAACAATTTGCATTACTTTATGCAATTTTCCTATTTGCACTCATTTTATTTGATTTGTTCAAATGTTCTTGTCTCTCTGATTCACTTTTTCTTTTGAACATTTCTTCTCTTTCATTTGCGTTTTACGCTTTATTTATTTGTATTGACTTTTGCTCTGTGTATCTGTGCAGGACGCGAAGGAAGCAACAAAAGCAAATACAATTACAGTGAGTGCTTCAGTTCCTGCCTTTCCCACTCCCCCTCCGCCCGCATGCATGCCCCTCTGGCCATCTCCTTTGGCTAGCAAATTGGCTGGCGCAACAAAATATTCCGCACAGATAAATGTAAATACATAAGCAAACAAATCATTTGGAAAATGTTTCTTGCAAAATCACATTAAGGTGCAAAATATTTACGAATATTATTTTTGGCAAGGCAGCGAAAAAACCCGGAATAATGCCAAATGCCAAAATGCTCGCAAAGTCAAAGGCAAAAGTGTGAAAGTGTCGAGAAGCACGAAAAGTGTAAATATTGCCACTGACATAATATTTGCATAGCGATTTTTTGATTTTACTTGCATTCTGTTGATGAATGAATGTAAGCTTCAATGAGTTTGCCTTATACTTTATCAAGCACGAAAAGTGATTGACTGACTGACAAACAGCCCGAACGACAGATAGACAGACATAGCAGTCGAACAATTTCTTGTCAGATATTTAAAGCTAATGGCCCTAGATACTTTGTGGCAAGTATGAAACATAAGACATTTATTTATGGAATATTGTAAATGATGTTCTTAAATAAAATAATTGATTGAAATATATATAATATTTTATTCTTTCCATCCATTAAATTGTATAAGCGAAGTAATTCAATTAAATTTAATCACAACAATATATTTTTACTTATTCCTTTGATGGCCACGACTAATACAAATTGTAAACAATGTTAATTGATATGACAATTATGAAATATTTCAATAATAAATGTTAATATTTAATTCAGTTATTAACGCAACCAAAACCTCTAATTGATTTTAATTATGTTGGCCAATTAAATAGCGGTTCTTAAAATACTTTGCCAAGGTCTCTACTTATCCATACCTCCCCGCATAATTATCCCCGATTTGGTTTGCATTAGTGTTGTTCCGAACAATAAAGCACAGTTGAATAAAAATCATATTAATGCAGACTGAAGAACGCAAATTATGTACACACAACACACAGGGTATAGAAAAAAACAAACAGTGGCGCAGGTTCTTTTACTGCTGGCACAGATTATTATAATAAAACAAATAAATACACAAAGGACGAGCAGCACTTGGCTCTAGGGCCATGTAAAACGGGGCGTATGTGTATTTGTATTTATGGCATAAAGTTGTGAGGGGCACAAAATACGCGCGCCAAGCGAGCACAAGCTACAATTTTACAAGTTTTGCTCTAAAATAGCTGCGAAGCTTGTGAAGCATGTGAGTCATGTACACATTATACGTGCCGGTATGTATGTGTGCGTTTGTGTGTTTGTGTGTGTGTTACTGCGTGTAATATGTATGTATGCCTATATGACTGTTAGTTTCATTGTGGTGCACAGCTCCATGCCACTAATAATGTTTATGTAAGAACTGTTTGGAGTACGAGTTCTCACAATAATTTCTTTGTTCGCATTCCATTTGCCTGGCTGTTGGCTGCTTGTGTTATTTTGTTTTTTTGCCCCTTTCAATGATAATTAAGTGTGTATTACGATACACGTACATGTGTATGTTAATATATAGAGCATAGAACACCCTGAGGGAGAAAGCTGCGAGTTGACGCTATTGTTGCTTTTGAATGTATGTACATGCATATACTTATGAACTATTTTTACCTGCCCCGAAAGGCACAAAATACGAAGCCGCATTAAAGGATCAGCAGTGAGCAAACATTGAAACGAGTCGAAAGAGTGTAGTGTAGCTATGCCACTCCAAAATAGATTATCATATAACATCGGGAAAAAATAATAATATACATGTATTTACTATAAGTTTATATAACTTTATAATAAATCTATAGCAGGAAAGGGTCAAAATTCAATTTAATTTCAAATATATTTAGTCTTTTTCTGGAATAAAGTTCCAGTTTAGATTTGTAAGCAAACAAATTAGGCATTATAAATAAATATTTATGCATAAATATATTCCTAATTTTATTATTTTGACAAACAATTTATGTTTTTCGTTTGCAATTCGAATGCTAAGCTGTATAAAAAGATGCAGCTCACTTTTCTTTATCCCTAACACTCCACACTCGCGACGTGTTTGCCACAAGCTAAGTTTATAAATCGACAGGAGAAATGCTTATAGAAGCTTACAAACCGCTGCAAAGTCCTGTGTTATGCTGAATAGTGTGGCGCGTGCTGCGAAACGTGCGTGTCGGAATACAACTATAATTTAAATGACTCTGTAACACTTTAGTTTAATGGATTTACATGCGTTTGCCACACACAAATGGAGAATGAAAACAAAAGGGTAGCGTAGGGAGTTCGAAAACGACCGCAAAATGTGACTCAAAACAGCTTTAAAATTGCCAGCCATAATAAGCATAAAAATATAATGCTCACATACAATGAAAAGCACAAAACAACCCGGGCATAACTGGAGATGAGTAAACTCCTGAAAGTTGTTTACCAACGCATTTTGATGATGATGTCATCATTCTGGGAGCCAGTCATTTCTGCAAATGGGGGTGATTCCCAAATTATGCATCCTGCTGTACGAAAATGTATTCCCTCGTCCCACTCTATTGCAAAATCAATAACAATAAACAGAGGAGTCTGCAACTCAGAGATGAGCGTCAGACGTCGCCTTTGCCATTTGCCAGACGACCCGCCAAACAGGCGCCAATATTTTTAGCCGGTTTTTTTTTTGCTTCCTTTTTTCTAAGGGTGGTTTTAACGTGTGTTGTCATTGTTGTTGTTGTTGTTGCATCTGACTGGCTTTTCTCGATAGTTTTCATAGCTGGCTTAACTTTCCTGCAGTCTTGGCAGCGCATCAAAAAGATTTAAGGCAAAATGCACATGCATTTATATATATATATTTAAAGAGCTTATGATATAATTTTGACTTTGAGTGCGTCTTATTAGTTAGATAAACATCTTCAGGCAAATGCCGTTAATTGAATTTTGTTGACTAAGTAATTGGCTCCACAATAAAAGTGAAAGTTAAAAACATTCTTCTTTAACGATTGGAAATTAATAAAATTAAATCAAGCAGCTAAAAAGTTGCCTGCCGGCTAAAAATGTACATTTTACTTTCATCTTTTTTGGTAAAATAAGTGTTAATACGATAATTATTAGCTAATTACCAGCTGACATTTGCAGCAAAAACAGAAGTTTGCAAATTTTAACTTTTTTAAAACATGTATTGTGGCCGGGAGGCAATCAACAAAGACGTTTCTTGAACTCTGTAAGTGAAAAATGTTACTAATGCGTTTGGGGCTACTGAAAATGAATTGTATACCAACTTGCATGTCTCTCCGAGATCGGGTTTGAAAGGAGCTTTTGATATGGCATCCAGTAGTCTACCAATCAAATTTAGCCACTCCAAAGAATATAGCAGTTAAAATTTGCATTTATAAAAATCATTTTTATAATCAAAATTATTTTACTGTTCTAAGTATATTCCTTGATTTAAGAACTTAATTTTTTAAGCTTCGCACGTAGACAAACTCTGCACAAAACAAAAATACTAAAGGTAGCACTTAAGGTATGAAAAATTAAACAAAACTTGGTACTTTCCCGCACTAATTAAATAATAAGTTTAAGTAGTGCAAACCAATGGCTGTTGCTATTGTTGTTGTTTATTTGTTTGTTTGGGCCAGCGTACATTTGTTTTATGTCCAGGTCGTTGGTAACATCATATCATGGCCGTCATCAGCACACCATCGTCATTTCATAAAGAGCTTTGCGCACACTTGCACACAAATGCAGTGTGCGGTGTCCGGACGAGAGGGACAAGGGCAGCAAGGAGCATAGCTTGCATTGCAATTGCATTGCATTTGGATTGCATTGAGTTGCGTCAAGTTGTGGGTTCCGGTGCTGCTAATTACTCAAGAAGGCGGGCACGATGAGGATTCAAGGACCTTGTGTCGGCGGCAAAACACATAATGAACATATGCGACACAGTGGCATAAAAAGGTTTTTGCCACTTCACAAGTTGTACGGCTTCAAACTAGGGGGAAAATGGTAGGGAGAGGTACAGCATATAATGCGCACATAATTTTAATTAGTGGCATATGAACAACATTAGAGAAAGACAGAGAAAGGGAGCGAGCAACACACAGAAAAATATTCTTGCACAAAAAATATTATGTTATTACGGCTTTTGAGCACAAGCCGCGTATGCGTGGGCGGGTCCAGCTAGATTGATGGGAAGGGGCTAGCGAGGAGAGCGCGGCCACAAGGACCTTTCCTAGACTAAGCAAGCACCGTCACTTATGTGTGTGTGCGAGTGTGTGTGTTACGTAAGACAACCAGAGCATATTGCAGAGGAATAATGTGGGTCAGATTAGTTTGCGATGGCAAAGAGATAAAAAAAAAGTTATTTGCGCGCATAATATTGAAAGGCAGAAAAATTGGAAAGCCATACTGAACTTACAACTAAGCTTGATAAGCAATTCATGAGCAATGAGTATAATAAAAGTTGTGTTTTGAAAACAAGTTATATACTTACAGTTGAGCTGTAAGACACTTGAAACTGGGCATATCTATACTTTTATTTTCTGATGCAATAATGAAATTTGTGTTTTTGTACAGATACAACTTATCATATCGCCATGAGAAAGACTTATGTTACTTACCCTCATTTGTGATTTGTCAAACAGATAAATTTTGTTGAAAATTTTACGTTTAGCATAATGGACAGACGATTTTATTATTAACTGAATCCAAACCTACTATTTTAATATTCTAAATATGGCGTGAATTAAACACGCTTCCACGTTTTGTTTTATCTTTGCAACGAATTTATACTCTGGTACTAAACACTAGCTTTTGACACTACAAAGTTTGATTAAACTTTTTTTTTCATACATTTTTTTGGTCCTTTGAATTTTTCACATTCAAATTCTAAAATAAAATATTATATGCATTTATCAATTTAAATTATAAAATAACTCCTGAAGCAATGGTTTTTAACATATAAAAAATTGCTCTTAGTAAACTCTGTTCGATCCCAAAGCAATCGATGTCAAAATAAATATTTACTTAAAGGTTGTTCGTCTTTTAAAATCAGTATCACAAAAATTTTTGGTTTCTAAAAGCATAGAACTAAATTCGTGATTTTTTTCAAAAACCCAAGTCAAAATAAATAACGCATTATGTCCAGCCTAGACGATTTCTTTGCCAAAAAGGACAGAAAAAAGTCGGCAACAAAAACAACCCTCTTGGCCGCCGACGAGCTCTATCGCACACTAGAGGAGACTGCCAAAGCGCCCAAGGAGACGGACAGCAAGGAGAAATGGCAGCCCGAGGTGGTCAACAATACACAGACTACACTTGAGCTTGGCATACGCTTCTTGGACGAAGGGCCTGCCGATGAAGAGGAGGACGAGTGGTGCAACTTCACCGAGGAGCATGATCCACCCTTTCCAAGTCTCAAACGCAATGCCTTGTTGGCATTGGGCCCAGCAGCGATTGTCGTTGCCAACGACGATGTGCCATTGCCTGATCCGGAGCCCTGTCATAACGAGGACACCGGCGGCGATGGTTTGGACGTGGGTCAGTCCTACGATGAGCTGGACAAGCCAGCTTGCCCCTGGTTCAAACAACAGCCCGCAGAACCGGCAGTTGCAAATAAGTTGCAGCCAAACATCTTGGCCAAAAAGGCAGAAGTCTATGTGCCGCCAGCTTTGCGTCAGAGCCAAGGCGACTTTAATAATGGTCGGCGTGGCAAACAGTCGCCACAGGGACAAGTGAAGCTAGCCAAGGGTCAGGCGCCAGATCTAAACAATATCGAGTTCTTTCCCTCACTCCATCCCTCACGCACCGGAAAGCGTGCCAAGTAGTTTTCTGCATAAACTCATTCAGTTGTTAGTTTTGTTTAAGTTTGCACTTTGAAATTTGTCACGATTAAAGCTTGCGTTCCTCTGCCCACTGTCTTTATGCACATCTTATTTATCTTGCTCTTTCTCTCGCTCCCCGGCGTGTCGTTAGCTGCAAACGAGCCAAATATTTACAATCAAATCGGTTTAGCGCTAAAAGCACCCCGTGGACTATTTTTGGGCAACACGCGCGAATTGGCAACAAAGTTTTTCTTTTAGCCCCCTAGACTCATATTTTAACGTTTATCATTTTAAAATTTCGTCATTTATGCCAGCACATGAATTTTGCATATTAAATTTTTAAACAAAGCAATAGCTGTATTAAAATACTATGGAATGTCAGCTAGTGCAATGTACATTAATATTCAAAATTTAAAGAAAAAATCTACTACTTCCAAATATCTTTTAAAGGTTTGTATTCACATTAATTTATTGTTTAGGGACAAAACATATTTATAGTTTGTTCTATGAGAAAATCAACACATTAGCCTCTTTTCCCAAGCATTCATCTACAGGGTCCTTTGTTAAAAACCAGTCGAAGTTAGCTAGTCAAAACCTACTTTCCTTCTAAGCAGGCTAACAGTGTCCACCAAAGGCTCCATAGCAGGAACAACAGCCATATGGTCCAATCGGGCCACAGCAATGATTAACTGCTCGGAACCACTGTCCATTGTAGGGTCCGCAAAAGCCGCAGGGGCCCAGACCACCTGTTGGTCCACAGCATGTGCCGGGCATTGATCGCAAGCAGGGATTACACATTTTATTTCTTCTACAGAAAATGGTTATAAATCAAAATAATTTAATAAACTTACTAACTTGCGCACATATTTTTAACTTACTCTGATTCAGCCTGTTTACGGAAGTAGGTTTTTGAAAAGTGTTTTTTTTTTTTTTGGTAAAGTCCAAAAGATGTTCGTTGCACAAGAGCCCTGACGAATATGAAAAATAAGTAACGTGTTGAGCTTAGAGAAATTTTCCGGTATGAAATTTAAAATGAAATGCCTACTAAGACATGAAACTTTCTCATTTTTCACACCGACAATATTTTTTATCCGCATGGCTTTACACAAAAACACTGAATTTTTTAGCTGCAAGCTTAAAGGACATTTGTTTTCTGCCTTACACCAACTCGCACCCAAAGTAGATAAAAACCGAGTCGGAACTCTATTAATAAGCCATTTAAATCTGTTAAATGTAAGTTTAAAGCATTTCATTTCTTGCTCCAACTTTTAAGTTACTGTCGAGCGTTACCGAGCTGAGCCACTCTGTCATCTTATGGGTCCCTAGGCTAACCATTAGCATTTGTGCTCCGTTAAACTTTTGAGAAATCAGCGCTCACAGAACTAAAAATCTGTGTAGTCATGTGCCATGAGCCTGGTAGCCAAGAGTCAGACGAATCAAATAGAAATACACTTGACTGCACTTGTGAATTATTCCAGTGTCGCTCGCCAGTGTTCCCCTCAAGGCAACTCGTGCCTCAGAATGGAGTCATAACTTACAGTTGAGGGCGCAACAAGTGGAACCACTCACCACAGTCTAACCTGCTTACAGTTGGCCTTCTTTTATATTATACCCTGTACCTATCAACAAGAATTATACCAGAGTAGAGAGTTATAAAAGCTATCTCAAATTTTTTAGGCTACTATCTAGGCTGTCAGCTTTTTAAATTGAATAGTTTATTTTTAAATTACATAAAGTTTTAAATAAATATTGATTGTTGGCAAATTGCAAAGAGAGTATCTTTTAGTCAAGTACTCTCCACTCACTTGGATTGTTTCAAGCGGGGAGCAAAGACAAAAACAGAGAACCCAAACCACTTTTCTTTACTTTACGTTTCATAAGAGAAATATGCTATTTATTTCGTTAGATCCTGGCTCTAGGTTGTTTGGTGTACTGTGCTGCTCTGTCTTTTCCCCGGTTGCTGCTGCGCAGAGTTCTCTTTTGTTGTTTACTTCAAACCGGATTCACAGTCAAAGTGAAGTAAAGTCATTTGACAAGTTTTGTCACGTGCGTCACATGTTGGAATGCTCCTTCCCAGCTATATAGTACAGCACAGCTACGGCTGCCAAGCTGCCAGCTCTTTCGACTTGGCTTCTGCACATTTTAAGCACTTTTCTACACAGCAGTTTTCGTCATTGTTTCAGAAAATTATTCGACTTGTTGTTGTTATTGTTGTTGACCTGGTTTTTCTGCTTACACAGCGCTCCAACGTCGACGCCTAGCTTGTGGAAGTGTCGCTCTTGTCGCTTTCGTTGTTTGTTAAAATGTATTTGTGATTATTTAGTTATGGCATCTAATTGAGTTTAGTGTTGTTCTTGTTGTTTGTTCAACTGACTGCGAATGTGTTTGTGGGATGGCTAATTGAGTTGATTACCACAACATTTTGTTAATTGTCCGTCGATGTCATGCAGTGCGTCAGGAAGTTCAGCAGTGTGTAGGTATGAATGTCTAAAGAAGAAATGCAATCAAGTGAAGAATTCCAACACAAACAGATTTCTATGCTGTGGCATATAAAAAGGTAAGTCATCCATACTTATTAAAATGCACTTTTGCCTCGAGAGACCTCAATCTGCATTATACAACATTTTAAAGTAGATTATTTCCAAAATGTACCTATTTACGTTGTCAAACATATATTCATAGACACTAAGCATTCGCAAGAAGAACAGAGAACGAATTTTATATTTTTGATGTGCCCAGATTAATATAGGAATTGAAAGATAAAATTTGTATGAATCGCTATATTCCAATCATGGTACATGTTATATATTATTAAAAGGTCAGTAATAAAGCTGCAAAGCTCACAAGCATAAGAATCAATTGTTAAATCTGTGAAAAAAGCGCACACATAATCTTGTTTTCGATTTCACAAGTTTTGAGTAACCCACAGTAGCATGAACAAGTTCTACAATGCAGCCACAATACAATGCCAAACACAAGCTATGCCTCACACACACACACAAATACTAACATTCACATATAGTATAGACGATTGGCAGTAGACAAACTCAATTTGAGCGTATAATTGCATGCAGCGACGCTTTATAAATCAGCATCGGCAGCTTCACGACGTCTTCTCATCGCCTACTCTCTCTCTGTCTTTCTCCCGCTCTCTGTCTCTCTCTCTCTCTCTCTCTCTCTCTCTGGGGTTTTGTGCTTTTGATTGCTCAATTGCTGATGGACTCACTGACAGACTGCCTGCCGGACTGAGTGGATGAGTGAATGAGTGACTGGCTGGCTGACTGCCTGAATCGCTGCTTGGCTGACTTGTTGTGCATTTCAATAAAACATTCGCTGCATAACTACAATGGGCATAAGTTATGCTCCCTTTGCGGCGGTAGCGATGGATTTGAACGGAACTGAACGGATTTCAACACAAAGTTCGCTCTTAACTCGCACTGATTCCTGCATGATGATGATGCATGCATTCAATTGACAGATGGATGCGATTCATTCCTTAAAAACGCACACACACAATCAATTTTCTGACATCTATGAGATTATTTAAGCTGACTAAATAACATCTATTATTATGGTTAAATTACAAATGAGATTTCGATTATGTTTGCGGTTCTTCTGAAGTTTACCTGAACACTTCTCAACATTTATATACTACTATAAAAAAAAGTTAAGTTTTATTCTCAATTGAAAATCTCGTTTTTATATAAATCTAAGCATTGATCTGATGTGCATATTAAAATTTTTGATAGTTTTTCTGGCGCTGTGTGTCGCATAAATCAAAATAAAAATAGCAGCAACTCAAAAGTTATCGTTAGACTTCCGCTGCACGGACGACGCGACGCTTTGAATGGGGACATTGAACTTCCTCAATTTCCAAAAGCTTGAGGCATTGCGCAAAAGCAACAACAACAGCTTTGGCAACAACGACAGCAGCAGAACCAACGGCAAGCACGTAACATTAAACAAGAACAGTCACAAAATATTCAACTCCGTTGTTGGAATTTTTATTAAAGTTTTTCAACTTCGCATCAGATGGTAGCAGCCGCAACTATGCAACGAAATACGAAACCAGCACGCGATAAAGAATGAAGGAACAATTAAAATATTGCGCTGGCGTCGGCAACCCTTAAAACTAGAGCTGCTTATATGCTTAAGAGAAATTTAATAGAAAAGTTTGAATAGAAATAGGCATCGCTTTTGTTTAGCACGATAAAAAGTATTACAAATATTCATTTGGCCATATCGAAAGGTTCATTCCATTAAGTCAACGATTTTCAATGGTACTTCACTCCTAGAATTCGAATCTCATTCATATTGCTATCAATTAATTAAATTGGTTCTTGCTTTTGCAGCTTGTGCAATTATACAAAAAGGTATCAAGGTTGGCCAACTGCACAAATCAATCAAAAACTCATACAATTTTCATTAAGAATTGAATGTGAATTACACTTTCTGAGCGGTATTTTATTTTTGGTTTAAAATAAGCAGATCATTAATGAACAATACAAATATTTTCTTTATGTTCATTATGAATAGATATTTCAGATCTTACTTTTTTTTCAATGGTGCTTTGTGTTTTTCTTTTTTAAGGTGCTCTTATTGCTTTGGCAGAGTTCCCTATTATCAAGCTCAATCAATGATATAACTTGAAGAACTTTTCATTTATGCTTGTGAAAATTAAAAATCGACCAGCTAAGCAACATGGAAAGATTCACAATTTTGGCAAGTGTATTTAATTTTCGGCACGCCATACCTTTTTCGTTCTTGTTTTTTGAAGCAAATTGCATTTCAAGTGTTTTAATTGCTAAAATCGTTATAAGCTATTGGCCAGCCTAAAGGCTTAATGTATATATGTATGTATACCATATGTATAGATTTGAACTTTGCCATAAATCACTGAGCTAATTAATTGAAATACATATGCCAAATTTCAAGCATTCAATATGAAACATCTGTTCCACTTTCAACCATAAATCTCAAAACCAATTTGTCTTTAAAGTGTCATAAAATTCATGCAGGCTAGCATAGTAAACAATTGGCGCCAGCCAAAAAGGAGTGCAAGTAAAAGTTTATAATTAAAACTTTACGCACGTTTTGTCTAAGTAAATACGACAGCACCAACAAACTACCATACAACACACTAACACACGTATACACACTTACAGCATGGCAACTATTTGGCTTTGGCCTTTACGTATGCGTGATGCGAACAAAAATTTTGTGTTGCATACTTAAGTGGGCAAACCTTTAGAAGGCCTTGGAAGCCCAGGGCTGCGTTTCGAATGCTGGACGTCTGCTCAAAGCAAGCATATGTCCCATCCGGTACAGGAAGGATAAAATAACTGTGACTGACACTCATTACGTGGCAAGCTGGCTAATTTGGGCAAACAAAATGGAGTACACAATACATAATAAAAACAAGGACAACGTTTTGTACGTTTATAAATATTTTTGTAATTTTTAATCGTTGCGTTTTTAAGTGTTTTTGCATAGAAGGTTTTTTAAGAAATGTTTTAAAGACAGCGGAAAAATATTAATTCAGTCGATAAAATAAATAGTGTATGAGAAGAGAAATTTAATCACCGTACCTGGACGAAAGCTTTTTTGTAGCAAGCAAGTTTAATTCAGGAGCAGCATCAACAAATAACAACAATTTAACACCTAAACTAAATGAAAATTCATATGCAAATATTTTCGCAATGTTTACTTTAGAATTTTCGCCAACTATTTGAGTTGAGTTTTTGGTCAGTTGATTATTAGTTGTTGTTATTGTTGTGTGACTGTTGTTTGTTTGCATAGAGAAAGTATTTTGCTTTTAATTAGTTTTGAAATTTGTGGTAGTCAATTTTTAATTTATTTTAATTGCAGTAGCTCGAAAAATAATTTTATAAATTTCACTAGCAGCAAGTGTAAGAATGTGTTGACATGTCTGTGCATGTTGAAGTTAAAGTTCCTTTATGGCCCAGATAATTGTCCAGTTATTGGCCCATCTCTCAACAGGCCAGTATTTATTTGCGTGTTTATTGTCGGAATGGTTCGTCGCTTGCCAATTTTAAAAATGGCATGTAAATTATTGTAAATTTTTGCGGTTTTGTCTTTTGTGCAGTCAACGAAGCGAATATCCTGCATTAAATGTGTTTGGTGAGTTTAATAGTGTCAAAGAGGAAATACTAACATTAAAAATATATTAGGCTTTATTTATTAAGACTTAACAAATTCAAAAATGTTTAAAAGTATTCAAATTAACAGATTACAGTTTTACAAGAATTTTTGCAATCTTATTTAGAGCATTCAAAAATCGCTTATTTAACATATCTCGATTGCATTTATTGTTTGGTGTTTAATTTCACAATTATGTCGCAAACTGCCAGAGTTCAGTATAAAGTTTATTGGCGATCTTTTGTACTTTGTAAGTTTTGTTGATGCTGTTGTTGTTTAAACATTTATTACACAATCGCCACTCGCCACATAAAATGTTAATTTCTGGGCATAGTGAATTAATTGTATTTGCATTTTTGAGCACGCTCTGCCGGCTGATTTCTTATAATTATATAAAATGTGTTAATGTCATTGTTTTGCATATTCATACACAAAGGAAACTTTTGTAAATATTTTGGTTTTTGTTGCATTTACAATGGAAAATTGAATTAGAACTTTCAGTTAAATGATAGTTTTATTTAACTTAGTTTTCGGTCAGCAAGTTTAAAAACCTTTTTTGACCAGTCAAATATAAATATGTAATAAAAAATTATATTTTTAACATGCTTGGCATATTTTTTCAGACTCTGAAAATTCGTCTGTCATCAACAGACGCGTCGTTGCCCGTGACAAAGAAAAAATGCTTGGCTAGAAAAAATGGTTAAGCTACTTTTGGCCAGCAGCTGAACATCATTATTCACATGGCAAAAGTGAGGCATTATCATGTCGAGCAAAAGCTTAAAATAAGGCATAAAAAAATGTGCAGATAAAGCAGTAGAGAAGTGAAAGTGCTGAATAGAAAGACCAGCAAAAAAGTTTAAATTATTATTGTCACAAAATCACAAAAACATGAAGTGCAAACAGAAGCAGAAAAAGTTAGATTCTAGGTCTATGCCAGATAGTGAAGGACATGACGCACCTTACTTGAATATAATCCTAGTCCTTGAGTAGAGCAGCCTTGGAATGCACTTGATTTGTTGTTGTATTTCTGTTGATTCTGCTATTAATCCACTTTACGTTGTACTTGTAAGCCATTCAAAATACCTTTTTTGTGTATTTTCTTTCTAATTTTTTGGTTATTTGGGATTTGAATAAATTTGTCTGATATCAAAGACTTTGATAAATGACTTTGATTGTACTTGAACAGTCTTCTTATTAAGCTAGTATGAAATGGTCAAACATAGAACAATAATATGTGGTTTTAGGACAATCATTATGTTTAAAATACAACGAGCAATAATGAATTTGCTCTGCACGAGGTATCTGCTTAAATGGCTTAAAGAGTTGGCAATTGCACATGAAACTACAGCCGCGTAAACCAAACTGAAACAACGCCAACAGCAAATTATCAGTTTCAAATTTCACTTTGCGCAATCAGTGAGTGGCCACAGCAACAACAACCATAACGCGAGGTTAACACTTGCAGCGCAAGCACAACAGCAACTCCAACAACAAATGGAAGGACAAGTCGTAAATGACGCCATTGCGAAATCGGTCAGTTTGAAGTTGGTCAAGCGAAATGCAATGCAACTAATTGCCATAATTAATTAGGCTTAAGCGTGGCTTCCAGCGCCAACTACAAGCAACTAAACTGAATGGTATATATTTGTGTGTCAGTGTAAGCATATTTATGCCTTTGCCATGCGCTCCTTATCAGTTTGCGTGCCTCGTAAGTGGATTCGCTGAGGTGAAAAGCAAGGCGAAAATGAAAACAACCGAAAAGAAAATTAAATTCCATCTGAAGGCGTTTGTAATTAATGAGCAAGAGCTTTTTAAAGTTGGCTGCAGTCGCGACTTTAAATTCAATTAAATTTTAATCAATTTTCAAGCAACTGCGATCAATGCAACAGAGCAACACAGAACAGAACAGAAACAACACAACACATACGCATAATTTTCATTGCTCGTCTGGCTCTGCCTACCGTTGCCTCTTTACGCTGACTGACATCACGAGCGACAGCCACAAATAACCGCAGGATAACTTCATTTGCATGCATCACACACATAAACCCATGCACACACAAACATACATTTATTCATCCAAGTGAAGTGGGCGTGACCAACGGTTGGGCGGTCTGTTGTGCCCAACACTTTCATTGCATACTTTTGTGAGCTACCACAGCAGCGTGCATAGCACAGCTTTATATATGCATACATATAAGTATATGATATTTACACACATAAAAATATAAGTATGTATATGTAAATTTATATAAATGTAGATATATTTTATCTGTTATCTGCATTTACAGTAAAAGAATTTTCATTATTGTTGTTCGCTGGTTGTTTTACATGCATAAAAAGAATGCTTTTATTAACAGATAGTTAAAAACGTTCTGCGGGCTGTACTATATATAAGCAAGTAGAATACTGAAATACTCTAAGAGCACGTTTTTTATATGATACAATAGTCAAAATTATGACAATAAATTTAAAGTTGAAAAAATTGAAGTATTCAATTTCTGATATCATCAATGCTTAAACATATATTCCAAAAACTGTTTACACTTTTTCGAAAATTGTTAAAGTTTTCTTAAATAAATGTAACAAAAAAGTTTACTTTCGGTTTAACTTTTCATACATTTTTTTTTAATTTATATCCAACGAATTCTTATCATTTAATATCATATCGTGATTATCTACAAAAAAAAAAGATTTTTTCGAATCAACTCTCTTAACTTAAAGCATAGAATTAAAAATTTCCATAGTTTTCAACAAATTTTATTTTGCATCTATTTAATATTAATTTTTAAACATATTTAATTCTATTTTGTACTTCTTAAACCCATTTTCTTGTAAGTTTACAAAACTCTTTGCTTAGCTAATAAGCTCAGGAATCTTGTAAAGCTTTGACATTTATGCAACAGCACTGGCAGCAAATAAAACGCTTGCATATGAATAAATTAATACAAATTAAATAAGAATTTTAATATTGTATATATGTACATATATATGTGCAACAACGACGTCATATAATTGATGTTGTTGTGCACACACTCGAGAATGGTGGACAATTTTTAAATGAAAATGCCGCATAATGAGTCCGTACGATGCCTTCTGCCAGCCTGAAGCCCCAAGTTCTTTAAAATGCCAGACAAGCCACATAAATTTAATAAGGAGCAGAAAAATATGCATAGAACATTAATAAATGGTCAGTTTGTTGTTTGTGGCATTGCAAATAATAAAAGGAGAACCTTTTTGGCCCGGGCGTTAAATTTGCATGAAACTCCCATAAATTGTGAACTAACTGCCGTTAAGGGTTACGGCCGGGTTAATGGCTGATCACTTGCAAAATATTGCTTATGAGAATGTCACATAAAGACACAAGCCAAAGTCCATTGTCTGTAGCTTAAGTTAGTAGATTGGTTGGCATCCTGTTATATGTCACATCATTATCGACTTCAACAACAAAAAGCACTTTATTGCCATCATCAGGCTGGCGCAGCATCTGCAACAGCGACAGCCACGGCTGCCACGGCAACGGAGGTAAGTGCAACCTTGTCAACCAGGCCTAGCATCTATATGCATATATGCTCAGAGATAACGGTTATGGAGCAGGCTGCATTTGAGTTGGCAATCAATGCAACTGTACATTGATAATATTTGGTTGCCAGCGATTGGAGCTTGTGTCCTGCGTGTGAGCAAAGCATCCAAGTAATGTGTATGTGTGTGTGGTATAACCAGTACCACGTAATAGGGGTCCTATTGCTCAAAAGGGCCTGCGGTTTGAGTGAGAGCGTGCGAGCACTTCGTGTTAGCGTGTTTGTGTCTTGAATGACTTTAAGTACGATTAAAATCAATTGAAAGCTCTGAGATTTGAGCAACAGACGCATCTGTGAATGCCCTTATGCCAAAAGCATCAGCTTACAGGTCATAATGCTGGCAAGTTGGCTTACGTTAACTGTGTAAATACAAAGCAATGCACGATTTATAAGCTTTTGACTGTTAATAGCACGTTAGTTTCGGCAGTAATGCCTGCTTAACGGGCAGTTATGTCACATAATATAAAAAAAAATGTTTAGTGTTGCTTATCAAAGAGAAAGGTTTTCAGCCTCCTGCAAATTGAGAGCTATCAATATATGAATAATATTAAAAACTTTTTCAACTTTTTTCTTATGCAAACACTAATTAATTCTTTCAGTTTTTGTCCACCTGCCCACCTGTATAATATTCAATATTGCCGGTTATTTTTTTTTTCCACATCTCTCTTAAATTGCTTATTGAAACATGACCTAGAAAAGCGACGCGTTGCGCATATTAAAAGCTTTTATAACAGTCAACCAAGAAAAAAATAGCTAGGCGTTCATGTCTGTAAATCAGTTACAAAACACTGGCAGACTCAACGTCAAAGGCATTAAAAGTAAATACCCAACGTCAAAATATCTACCTAAAAAAATACACAAAATAAAAAATTCAAGCGGCTCATAAACGGAAATCAAGTGAAAAGGTCAAAATACTCGCAATTTGCCAGGCTCGCTATGAAAATCTACCCACAACGCAACCTTTCATCCCATCCTCAAGCTCATTTCAACTCCTGGCCTGGCGTTAATTTATTTGTCGGTTGATTACAGCGTGCTTCCGGCAGGCGACAGCGTAGGCAAAAACAAATTAATTTTTATGTCTCTATGTCGGGGCGCAACAAATATTTTGAGTAATACGTTAGGATCCTAAGCGGAAGTGTATTAATTTCCGACCCAAACTCAGCAAATGAAATCAACGAACAAAAAAAAACAAAAAACATCCAGAAATGTTGCAAATATCAGCTGAGAAATTGTCATCGAGCTGCAACTAAATATAATGAATTGAAAAATGCTGTGACTGGTCTCGAAAGCAACGGATATGAAATATTGTTTTAATTTTAAATATAAATAAATCTTTAGGCTTATCTTAAAATTCAATTGAACTTTTACAAGGCTTAGAGAAGATATTTGCAGTTAAAGGATCATTGTTTTTAATGTATACAAAATATAAAGAAAGAGAAAACATTTTAAAACCATATAAATAATATCTTTGCCTATCGTTTAATTTGTTTAACTAGCTAAAAATATAATTCTCATAAGTCTTAACCTTTCTCTTATACGTGTTTGTACCACCCAACTTAAGTTTGAAAAATTATACTTATTTCTATTAAATTTCAGCTAGATATTTTATTTAAATGAATTCCAAATGAATGAATAAGCCACAGTGATTAGTTGATTGCTGTCTCGGATCCACAAAGGAGTCGGGATGCGGGCTTTTTACAATTCCCAAGGAGCCACCTAAAGTGACTTTATAACAAACACATTCTCAGGCGTATACACAAACAAACACGCCCACACTCGCTAGCTGCCACACCCACTTTTGAGACTTTTAATGCGCCAGCGATAAATGTCAAGTCCCATGAGGAGACGGGGATGACAAAGAGGCAAACGAAAAACCACAACGTGCCACAAAAGCGCTAGAAAAAACAAATAAACAACAGCTACAACAACAATAACAACAAATGGCACACACTCACACTCACATACTCAACGAAACAACATTAAGAAATTTGTTGAAACGAATGCGTTTTATTTAATTTTTATTGCCGCCAAACGTCGCTAATGCTAAGCGTGAGTGTGTTGGTGGGTGACTATGTGTGTGTGTGTTTGTGTAATAAAGCATTTAAGAATTATGAGCAGCAAGCAACAAGCCGCAAGATCTGTGAGAAGGGGCTGTAAAGGGAGCTGCACACAAAACAATTAGCTGTCGCCGCACAAAAGTATGCTACTAAAAATAACTATGTGTGTGTGTGTGTATGTGTGTGAGCTGTGTTTTGGCAGCGTGCAAAGTGCGCGGATTGAGACGTGATGCCATTAAAGTGCATGAGCGTGACCTGCCACGCCAAACCATCACATGCACCCTCTCCCCACGACATCACTGCAGTGCACTGCCAGACAGTTAAAATGCGGATTGGCTTATGATTAATGATTTAAATGAGGCACACAAACAATGAGAGCGACTTGCTAAGACTGCAACAGAAGCAGCAGCAGCAGCAGCAGTGTGAAAAACCGCACAGGATGCAAAGGATGTTGCTCATGTTGAAGCCGAGCCAACAAAGTTTTGCGTGTTCCACAAGCGACAACTACAACACAAACAGCCACGGCGGACAACAGCAACAATAGCCACAACAGCAGCAAGTGCCAAATGCACATGTGCACCCAGTCCATGCACCTTGTCTAAATGCCCCCACAGGCCCAATACAGCATAGTAATGCACCATACAAAACTATGATACATATTCTGGCTAAAACAAAACAATAATGCAATACCTTAAATATATTTAATCTAGCTTGGTATTAAGGTCGGCTCCAAAATATTGTGATGAAATCTCTGTTGTTTTTTTATATGGCAACACATTGTTGATGTTATACTTAAAGAAAAGCAGAATAAAAAATTATATTTATGCAATAATATTTATATTCTGTAATTTTATGGAATAATATTAAAATTCTGTAATTCTATGGGAATTTTAGTTTTTTTCATTACTTGATAGATTTTGCAGATTTTAAATTGAAAAAAAAAATCAAACAAGAGAATTTCAACTTTCTTCATTTATTTTTCAATATTGAACAGATTTTTCGGGATTTAATTAAAAAAGTTTATTGACTTATAGTTGAGAAATGTGGTTGTTATCCTACGGTGCTCCGCAATGCTCCAATACAGTGTAGTGTGGCCGTTGGGCTTCAAATTAAAGCGCAACATTCGCCACAACGCTGCGCGTCATGCAACTGAAATATTTGGCCGCAACAAAAGTAACAACAACATCAACAGCAGCAGCAGCTAGTATATATAAGTGTGTGTGTGTGTGTGTATGGCTTCACTTTGACGTTAGTGGGCGTGGCTGGCTGGCAGTTTGGTCATTTCATTCGCTTGGTTTTGTCTGTTTGCTTCTAATTAAGCTTAATGTGCTCACATGCTGAACATTTTAAGCATTTACATATATGCCGGCAAGTTGTTGTTGTTGTTGTTTGGTCATGTAGTTGCGTGCAGTTTTTGGCTTGTTTGGACTGTGTTGGGCTTAGCTTTTGGGGCCTGGGCAAAAAGTTTGAAACTTGCCTAAATAAAGGCTAACAAACTTATATGTATTTGGGCTGTCAACAGATTGGTTAAAGCAGGTGCTTTAAGATAAGAGCAAGGCTGTCGAAAATATAATATAAGAATTCTAAATTTAAATTCAAGCTCCAATTTGAACTAATGCAAAACAGCCCACAAGCTGTGTTCAAATTAAGAATTATTAGCAATCATTTTAAACAAAAAACAAAGGTTTTAAGAAATAAATCGAGCCCTCGTAAAGGGCCCACCTATTTTTATTGTATCTCCACGCCCCATAAACAAGTATATAGCTTACTTTCTCAAGAGAGCCCAGAGCTGAAAGAACTTTGCCGTTTACAGCGGAAATGATGCGAAAAGAAAACATTCTAGTAAACAACAACAAGAACAGCGAAGGCGTCACAACTAACGCGAGTTTCACGCGAGTTCAACAATGCCACGCCCCTTAAAAAACTTTCGTGTCTAAACAGCAGAAAGGCAACACTTCTCAGCAGCAGAGGGAGGCAAAGTGATGCGAGGGAATGACTGAAGCAAAAAAAAAAAACATGTTGCAAACTTAAACAACTCCGGAGTGAAATTTCATTCTCTGCGCCACTTGAGAAGCTATTAAAAAATTGTGGTCTCGTTTTGAGGTATCCCACCTAGGGAGGGCCTGCTTTTTTAACGAGTGCAGTGACCCAAAGAAAAGCGAAAGTTATATAATTGACATAAACAAACAGTTCTGTGCTTGAAGGTAGCAAAAAAAAATGTTTGTGAATTTTATTTGGATTTAGTAGTAGCTTTAAAGTTAAATAAACTCAAAGTTTTCTCGGCGTGAAGAATATTATAATTTTATCTGTATTTCATTATTATTTTAGTATCAAAACTTGAGTCAGTTTTATAAAGGCCATTTTAACATTCATCTAACAATACTTATAAATACAAAAATAATACATAAATATATTGAAATCGATTATTAGAATTATTAACGATTTTGTCAGGTATTCCTAAGCTTTGGCCTAACGCCAGTCAGTGTTTTCCATGTGCCATCGTTTTAGCAATCAAGAAATTCTAATATATTATCAAATATTGAACAAATAATTCAAAGCTAACGAATGAAGCTGAATTGCAACAACATAATTTTAAAGAGCTTAAGCCTTAGACCAAAAGGATTGTATGCGTGTTTGCCGTTGATTGTGTTGGGTGTGTGTGTGTGTGTGTGTGTGTGTTAATTAAAACCAAATGCGGCTTTTAATTGAAATTAACCTGGCGATGGATGCGATTGCAATGCGCATTTGTCTGACAAATGTGTGCGGTTCAAAATGCAACACATAAATCACCAAATGGCGGTAATAATCATACAATGCATACAAATACACACAAAGGCCTTAAAATAAACTAGTGGGTGTGTTTGTGTGAATGTGTGTGTGTGTGTGTGAATGCATTTGTATTTGATTTCAATCTCTCAAGCCAATTGACAATTGCCGCAATGCAATTGAAAATCTGCGCGATTTCCGTTAACGAGACGAGAGAAGGAGAGAGAGAGAGAGAGCACGAGAGTTGAAAAGGCGGCCAACAACACAAAACGCATAAATAACTTCGCTGCTTGGCTGCATAAATGCTTAAAATTTATGCGCATGTTGCTGTTGCTGTTGTTATTATTGTGTGACACCCACACGTTGTGCCCCGCTTTGTGTCTCAAACCTCGGCAAATTGCACACAATTACAAAATGCAATGGAAATTGATTTATCACGCACACAACATTTACGGTCACGCATCCAACATAAATTTTCATTCACTGTCTTTTTGGGCAGCCCAAAATCTTTGTTATCGTTGTTATTGCTGGAAATTGTTTTGTGCAGGGCATAAATTGCAATTTTATATAGAAAACGTTGCTTTATAGTATATGGCTATACTATACCGACGGCTACTATATGCCATAGTTGAACGCACGTTCAGTGTAAAAAATGGCTATGAGCCCATATTAAATAACAATAAAACGAAATATATTTCGAGTAATTTGCGGTTAAGCACAGCTGCAATTAAAGTCGCATAAATTGCTGGATTATAAAACTATTTGCCAGATAAAATTTAAACTATAAGGCAAATTTGTGGCGTTAATTCAATTTATTATTATATTTATATGAATCTTTGATAATATAATTATAATCCGCCATTCAATGTGTGCTAAATGATAATATTAAGTGTTCTTTATAAAATGTTTATAAGATTAAAGTCGAAAATTCATTTAAATATTTTCTTTGTTCATAGTTATATTAGAATCAGGTGTTTAAGTAACTAAATGACTTAACCATTAGTCTGAATTGATTTCTAAACTTTTTGTTGTAACCTAGGTCCCCTCGAAACAATGCAACAAGCTCGACCTCTGTTACCGCTGCTTAGAATTGTCCCCCCATGCACACAATACATGCAAGATTTGCATGCCGAAAATTCATTAGCACTTTAACAATGACAATTTATGTAATACATATAAATAGGCACGTCGTTTATTGTGGCCAGACGTCAGCGTAAAGGCAACCTACGTACGAATAGAGCCAAGCCAGCAACGCCCAAATGCAATTTGTGTGTATGCGGTTGTGTGTGCTTATGTGTGTCTGGTCACATTAGACGGATATTAGATTACATGCCGTATGTAATTATTGCTTCCTGAGGTAACAATGCGCATTGCCTTATGCATTTTACATGCTGTTCGAATTTGAGTATTTGATTTGAATAATTTCAATGATTCATCCAAGCAGCTCATGCTGAGATATGGATAAGCTTTGCAGTTGGACAAATTCGATTGCAATTGTAGGTCTCTAATGGCATTGTAAATTGTTTGGCGCAATCCAAAATGTTACATAAATCAGAGTGACTGCTTTTATATAAAGTATACGCCACGTGGTGCTTGTTGACATTGGGGCCCACTTTCGTTGACACTTTTCTATTTTCAATGTCTCCCAAGACGCCACTAAACAAATTAGCGTTAATTTAATGACAGACGCTCGCCCAGCTTGCAGCAAACATGAAATTTATTGGTTTCCACTCTCAGCAGCCGCAACGGCTGGCAAATTGTTACGTTGCGCAAAAGGCACCAGACAAAATTGTTAACTGTTTGTGTTAGAGTGTGCGCGCATCCATAAATTTTATTAGGTTTCCAGATGTGCGGGCTGCAATGTCAGCAGCAACTGTTGCATAGGCGTGGCTAAATGAATGAATAAGTGTTGTCTCTTTTGTAAGTCTGAGTTACTGATAATGGATGTACTATATGCATATACTTGGATTAAGCGGTTTAAAATAATCAATGTTTTAATAGAGATTTCGATGTGGGATAATTTTTGTTTGTTGCTATTCCTATTAAAGTATAAGTAAACTAAGTCAACAATTTGAATCGATCATATTTTATTCTTTCCAACTTGTCTGTTGTACAATATAAGCTCACTTCAAATCCGCCAATACAATCAAAACTAAGCCACAGTCAAATCAACAAATGGTAGCTACATTTATATTATAGTTTCGCTAAGAAGTCGCATAAGCCGACTGGCTGTTAGGTTTAAACTGAATGGCTCTCAAATATTTCCAAATATTTTAGTTACTGTGCAGCCTTTTAGCCCAATCCGTTCCCAAAAGCAGCATCATGTGGCAGTTGCACTGCCCCGCTGTAACTGAATAATAAATCTCAATGCCTCTCTCTTCCATTACCCAATGGCTTGAAGGTGTGCCAGACAGGCAGCAGTCAGGCAGGCAACAACCTGCCAGACTGGCTGCATTTTAGATGCTGTTCTACTTAAGAATCGTGACTGGTCTACAATAGCTTTTACAATTTACATGCATATTTTAAACTTTGTTTAGCTGCCAGAAAATTGACACAAAAAAAAATGTTTTCAACCAAAATATATGAAAATTGAAATGCACGCAACAACGAAGACGCCACTTTGCCAAACTATTTACCAACTTCCAATGTCAAGAAATTATTTACAACAACAAACTATAAACAGAAAAGAAGTGTGAAGTTATCAAAAACATAATACTCTTTCCATAGATCCAACATAAATACTAATAACTCAAAATCAGTAAAAAAATAGTATTTACCAAACATAAAATCGCTTTTTGCTATTTTTTATTTCTATCGGAAAAGTGAATTTATGAATGAGTGAAACCTAATCACATATACCCACTTTTTTTATATTACAAATAGTGCATAAACTATGTAAGAAACAAGAAAATGCATCGAAGTTTTTGAAAGCATTTTTCGCACAGGTGTGCACAAATTTTCGCTCCTCTTTGCGGGCTCTCACATCTTAGTTCTGAGCTTGGTCTTGGTTTTGGTTTTGGGTTTGGGTTTGGCTACTGGGCTATAGTTCCCGGGGCCAGCTGACAGTCAAGCATGCTCCACAAATTTCTATTTGTTGGGCTGCTGTACATAAGTTGAGCATAGTCCCAGAGTTCCTCCACCTTAAGGTGTATTTCTTTTGCTGCTACTTTTTCATACCTTTCGCAAAACTGCAAACTTTTGCATACAACTAATGTGCACTTCCGCTTTGCACGCCATTTTGTTTTCTTGCAAACTTGAGCTAAAAATGCAATGTGAACGATATTATTTCGTACTTCGAACTTTCGCATTGGTGGCAGCCAAAGGGGCGTATGTGGTGCTTGCAAGAAGAAGAAGAGCTATGTGCATTGTGTATTGTAAAAGTTTCTGCTTGCAAAACATAAATTCCCAACAGGATGTGACCCTTAAAGCAACGCCAGCTATGAAGACCCACTCATAAAAAGATAAGCATTTATCGTATTTATGCATATATATGGCTCGTATGGCTGTTTTCCTGCATTGAAGAAGATTGGAAAAGTTCCAATTAGAGATACTAATAATTAGTACATTTGTAAGAACGATTCAAGAATAAGATTATTGAATTTGTTTTTAAATATTTAATAAGACTATTAGCAAAATTGGTCATCAACGGCTTATTCATTGGGATATTTTACAGACTTTAGGCTGAAACAAATTATTTTACGTTGCAGTTAACAATAAATATTTAAACTACATGCATGTTTAATTTTATATAAAATATATTAAGAAGAATAATATTTAAACGACTTCATTGAAATTTTAATAATCCAATCCAGCACTAATCCTAAAAAATGTCAGATTTGCTTATACTAATCTGTTGAACTATCAAAGCAAATGCATCTCAAGTTGTTCGATGTCGCTCTTTGTTGACCGAACTCCCACATTAGCTAACACAAACATAAGCACATACATACATTAATCATAAGCATAATTGCAACACTCAAGCTTCATGAGCTGCTGCCCCGCAGCCAAACGACAGTCGAATTGCTTTGGAAGCTACTCGAGCATTTTCCATTGCTTAATTAAGCGACGCCATGCGGCGCAAATGGCAGCGACGATGACTGCACACAACCTAACACACACTCACTCATGAAAGGCCAAACACACACACAAACTCGCATATTTTAGCAGAACACAGTTACACTGCCTTTTGTCTTCACAATTATTAGCTAGACTCAAATAAACGTTTTTATTTCACAGCCACAAAAACAAGCAGCGTGAAATTAACACAAGCAATACGCCGCCTTTCTTATGTGGAATTGTAACTGTGACTATTACCGTGACTTCATTTGCTATACAACGGCCTCTGCCCTGCTTATGGTACACGCAAAAAATACTTGATGAGTGAACCTAAAATTACAAAGAAGTTACAAAAGGTTACACGTATTAATTACTAAAATATCTGAATTTCAATAACGACCAGAAATACATTTTAGGAATCTTCTTTCATATTTAATAAATATTTTGATTTGTAGCTGCATATTTTTGTCAGTGTATGTTGCTTTTCGCTTTACCCTTATACGCAGCGCACATTCTCTTATAAATGATTTTCTTAAATATTTTCTTTTTGCACGCTTAGAGCTTAATTAAGCCACGCCCACGCAGGCGATACGTTCACAAATCACATTTCGCTTTAAGCTCGAGTTAGACAGGACATTTATGTGGCCAGCCATTGTCAGAGAGAAGAAGCTGACATTTATCTAGCATTTTTTTTTGTTTGTGCAGATTTGTTTTGTATCTTTTTTTTCTCATTCCACTTCTCGTATGCCTTGAAACATTCTCGGGTCGATTCATTTTTTTATGTTTTATTTTGTCTTCTAGCTTTTTTTTGCTGTTTTGCTGTTTTGCAAGTCCCCATGGTCTTTTATTGACACTGATAAGTGTACCCAGAGCACAGCAAAAGGTAAGCAAAGCTGGCAATTTAAATTGAAATTGTTTGCCGCATCGCAACAGCAGGACACAAAGAAAAAAAAAAGAAATAGAAAAGAGTGGGTTGAAAAAAAAAGATGTGGGAAAAAACTGCCAGTTACCCAGAGAAAAATTAAGTGAGACAAAGTGTTTTGTGACAATGCAGCAGCAACAAAATGCAATCCTTGATACACAAACACCCAACAGAAAGAGGTGTTTGTGTATGTGTGTGTGTGTGGGGGGGAGAGGGGGGTGTGGGGCAGTGCGTGTTAATTCCCTTTGGGCAACAGTTTTATAGACTGACCACACATACAGCGTGGATAACCATTCAGATGCCAATCGATGCCTTCGATATGCGTGTCCTGATTGTTTTGTTTAACATGCAGCTGCATCTTCACCTACCATAGAACAGCTGGGTTGAGTATTAAAAGATATACTCGAACATACTCAAACATACTTTCGAACTCGCACTCGGAGTGAGTTGTTATGTATTTTGGGCTTTTGCTAGCATTTCTTGTATGCACTCAATCGAAAACGCAGCTGGAGGGATAAAAAAAAAGCAAAACTTTCTACTTTTCTTAACAGCCAGGGTATCTGATAAGTTTCATATATTTGTTGAATTGTGGTTTTGAATTTAAAAGACCCATTGAAGAACATATTTGAAACTACAATTTATAACTTTTTCCCAGAATATTTTTTAGAATTATATTCTATATGCAGATTACCAGATATAAAATTGGCTAGTAAATAAATAATTATTAATTTAAGCTTCAGATTGAAAATGAAATAAAAATTTATATTAAACCGATAGAAAAAAAACGTGACTTGCTTAATTAAATGAAAATTATAAGCTCAAACCTTTCTCAAATAAATACTAAAATAAAATCGCGTTCAAAAATCAGTGGCAAAAAACAAAACTACTTTTGAATTAACATCGAACAGAGAAAAAAAGATTATTCCAAATGCAAGACAACAAAAATAAAAGAGCATTCAATATGATAACAAACCATTTGACGCATTTACCATTTATGCGAATTTGAGCAAATTTAATTAAAAACTATAACAACAAGCTACAAAAAAATATCTCTCTTTTATTTGTTCAATCAGACAGAAAGCACAGCTTTTTTTATTTGTTTCTTTTTTTTTGGCAATAACCAGCCATAAATGGCGCAAATAGGTTAAAGATGCGGTGGAAGGGAGGATTGGTTAAATGAACGCAATTCAAAGAGTTTTGGGTCCAATGTTGGATTGCTCACCACGTAATTCCCCCCGCTGTGGTGTTCTGCCATTGTTTGTTTGCCTCTTTTGTACAGTGCCCTGGACAATTTAATATAAAAACAAAAATGCAATGGCTTAAACTGTGGGTGGTAACAGGACACCCCTCAGTTGACCATACATCAGCTCACAAAGAAAGGGCAAATATGACAAGTGTAAATATCAGCTTTGACCATAGGGAAAATGGCGAAAATATGGAATATTTGAGAAATCGCAAAAGCATAAAAAATAATGAAGAGAAGTGTTAAAAGAACGAAACAAAACTTAAGATAAAAGCTAAATAGGTAGATTAAAAGATGGGAATGCAAGCAACAGGGAGTTTGGATTGAGAAATACTTGACAGTAAAAAACAATGCATAAAATACGCAACAAGATAGTTAAAATGGCCAAAGTATTCACATTTAAAAACCCAGCAAAACAGACAAACAGAAAATCTCATTTTCAGCACAATTTTCACATTGCAATACAAATTAATTTCCTTTGAGAATTGCCTTTGCCTTGCGCAACTTTATCGAGTGTCCTAGCCAAACAGTTGCAGCAACTGCTGCTGCTGCTGCTGCTGCAGTTACGTTTATGTATATTGTTGCAGTAGCTGTCTCTGCTTGCCCCCAACCCAAACGAACTACTGGTAACCCAAAGGTCCAAGTATGAAATGCCAGTTTACAGTTTAAATGTCCAGAAAATTATCAACTTTAACATTTTGTTGCAGCTACTTTCAACTTATAATGAAGTCCACCAGGACATGAAGTGTCAATCTGTATGACTGTGTGTGTTTGTGGGTGTTTATACTGTTTGTCAGTTATTTTAATGCAATTAGCTTAACAATTGCCCGCAAACATGCTTTTAACAAAAACAACAAATCGAATTTTTGTTGCACGAGCTTTCTGTGGCTGTTGCCAGGCAAAAAGTTTTAATTAACTGACAGTTAACAACACGCGTACTCAGCATCGAATTTATGGGTTAATATGCGTTTTCTGTGAGCCACTCAATGTCTATCAAAATATTCAAAACATATTCATTACATGCATTTCTATACATGCATTGTAATTAGTGGAGAGGCAATATGATTTCAAATTAAATTAATAAAGAAAGTGTTAATTTTTGGGGCAAAATAAATGTAGGTAAAGAGAAATGGTTTTATAGTTTGATTTATTTATTTATTTTTATACCAATAAGAAAAAAGATTCTAAAACTAATGTACTGAATTGATGCCTTAATTGTTTTTATTATATCATAATTGAATATTTATATGATTTTTAAAGTGTATAAAAACTTCGATCAGCCAGACTTAATGTTGTTTTTTGTTATATCATTAGCATGTGCATAATTATATGCAACCAGATGCCAAGTGGCTTGTCGGCGGTACAAAGACAATCTGTGAGTCGTTTCCTGTTGCCCCCATTTGTTGTTTTGTTTTTGTTTTTCTCTGTAACTGGTGCTACCAACAAGTTCAACTCCTGTAAATATGCTACACACACTCAACGAGTAAGAGAAAGAGAACGAAATACGACAGACAAAAGTTGGTCTTGCTCAGAGTCGGCATTCTACCGACATAATCATACATAAATATTGTTTTTATGTGTTTATATGTTGTGTTTGTGTGTGTGTATGTTTATGTGTGTGTATTGCCATTTAGATTTTGCAGCGGTATTTTTGTTTTAGTTGGAAATTATGAAAGTTTTTTGTGCATGTTACACAGATTTTAGCAGGTTGTCCCCGGGGCAATTAAGAAAAAGGTATGTTAAGATATGAAACACAATTTTGAATTGTTAAACATTTTAAATTAAATTAATTAATTAAATGATCATTTAATTTATGAGATATGTTTAATTCACATTGCTAATTATTAAGAACAATTTACAAAGCATTTTATTTTTTTAACCCATTGCAAATGTATGTTAATAACTAAAAAGTACATACATATGTATATAGATGTGCTAAAAATCTGAACACAAAGTTTTTGCTTTTCTCGTCCAACTTAAAAGCTTTGTGCTAAAAATGGTTCTGTTCCGTGCTTTATAAAGCTTGCCCCAACATGTTAAATACCCTTTTTTAAGAAGCATATGTATCTTATTTGATTTTCTTTGCCACAACGCTAACATTTAAATTGAAACAATAATACATATTATAATGTAAATATTATTAATGATGTCCATGTTCCAATGACTAACATAAAAATTTCGTTTCAATAATCCTTTCTTTAATTTATTTTAGTTTTTGTTTTAGAACCAAATGCACAACAGTTCGAAAAATCAGCTAAATAATACGAATTTCATGAAAAATACAAAAATATACCACAGAGGAGCCACTTTGAAAGATCTAGCCATCGAACTGACAGTTCTCGGCTGATCGTTGGCGTTACTTGGTCTGTTCGGCGCATTTGCGGTCTTGCAACCACCGCGCAACGCGCTCGTTGTGTGTTCAGATTTATTTTTAAGTTACACACACAAATTATATTCTCAGTGCGGGTGCGTTAAAAGAAAATTATTTTATAGTCAATTTTGCTTAGAATATCAATTCAAAATTGATTTGAAAGCATAAATATATTAAATATGTTTATGTTCAAAAATATATACTGTGAAGAAAGTTTATTGTGATTTATAAAGAAAATTGGTACATATACGTATGTATATGTAGCTATATTATGCTTATACTAAGTATACAGTGCGCTGTCATAATCATATATGCTTGACCGAACTGAAAATAATAATAATTATAAAATTATTTCGTTTTGTGAAAGTTATAACAAAAGTTTTATATTTTCGATTATACTGCAGTAAGGAAAGCAAATTTTCTTAGCTGAAAATAAAAAGTGAAAAAAAGAAGAGTTCATAAAGTTAAAAATATCAATGCCACGTATGCTGCGCCTCTGTCTTTGGCACGGATTTCTACGTACGAGTCGGACACATTAAAATTGCTGCCTGCGATTCTTTTGTTGTTTTATTGTTGGCCACGAGGGAGCCAAACTGATATCTTGTAAGTTAAATGTAGAACAAGCAAGTGCTATGTATCTAGTTGTACTTGTGTGATATTTTTGTGTACGGCGCTACATCTGTTTCTGTTCCATATTAGGCTAATAGTTTTGAGTGCTATACACTTGCATTGCATTTATGAATTTCTTTCTGGCATAACTTAATAATTTTTGGGCTAAAGGCAATTCAATTAAGCTAAATACTTTTTCATTGTCTGCTGGCTACTAAAAATTGGGGCTAACAACAGCAACAATAAACACAACGATCGCATCGACAGATCCAACTACGTGTGCTTGTTCTATAAATAGAAGCACGGGCAAGGAAAGAAAAAACATCATGCCCAAGCAAACTAAATGACTGACGAACCGGCCTCCCACCACCAACCCCTGCACTTCTCTTCCTCTCCCACTTTCGGTCTTGTCGTTGCGGTGCCTATAATTTGGCAGCTCTGGCGTTTCTCTGTTGTTTTCAATAATATTTAGCAACACATTTTTCATTCAGAGAATAGAACACTCTTTTCTTTATTTAATATGTATGTTTGTTGCTACTAAGAAAAATGCCGCTTAGCCATTTTATAGGCCATATAAAAAATCTGGCCTCTGGCCTTCACAATGGATCAAAGTCTATGCAAAAATGTGAAGTAAATTCATTTCAAGTTGAACAATATGTTAAATTAATATTTTATTGCATTGTTATGGAAATTAAGCAGCTGATTATCAAAGGACGCAAAAGACATATTTATCCAAATGTTTTTTTTATTATCTTCAACCAAAATCTTAAATAAATCTTAAGATAATGTAACATTTTCTGAATAAATATTTAAGTGTCGTCTAGTGTTTGTAGGACTAGTTGTTGACATAAAAATTATATTTAAGTTTTTCATCAACCTTTAATGCAGAAAACGCAATGCCAAAAGCTAAGATATTTTTGTCAACAGCCTATATATGGGGTAGGTGTAAAATCCAGATGTTACTAGTAAAAAAATAATCTTATTACAAACTCAGCAATGGCTTAACCAAGGAATATATCACCAACATTCTTTAGTCATTAGCCTCCGCAAAATAAACAATATTTATAGCTTGTGAATTTGTGAACATTTGTTTTGGTTTTTTTTATACAATTCAAAAGGCTTCCCCATATAATCTATTTGTATCATAAGCAAATTGTTGAGAGAAGGAAAAAACATGAGCAAAATTTCAAAGTTTTTTGTTTTTAATGATTTATTAGTCAGCGTCAAGATATTTCAGTGATGAGTCAGCTGTAATACATAGCAAGAAATAAAGTGGAAGAAATAAGCAAAAGCAAATGTAAGCTGGTAAAACGAGTCAAACTAAATTTGACAACCAATTCTGAGAGCACACAATTTTTCGATTTCTCTGTTTATGCTCTCTCTAATGTTCTCACTGTCTGCAACTGTCAAAACTCGGCACAAAGTCTTCAGCGCATGCGTTATTTTTCAACAGCTGTTAGTTCAACGTTAGAAAACAAATGAAAGTGCGAGCTAGAGCTGAATTGTTTTGTTCCTGATACACAAAAAATAGAGTTCGACTTTCTAGTAAGAGTTTTTAATTAAGTTGTTGAAATGCAAATAAAAACGAAGCAAGCATGAAAAAGTTTATTGGGATTTGAATTGTTTTATGAACAAAACATAAGGCAGTGATTGGATTTGGTTTTTTAGTAAAATTTCTGAACAGGGAAATCAAAGTTAAAAGAGGTCATATATTTTGTCTTTTTTCTAAAAGTTTTTGCTAAGAATATTTATTTCTTCATAGATTTTCTTATACAAATTTATTTTTTTATTTATTGTGAAAGTATTTTGAGTTAAGCTACTTTTTTTTTAACTTTTTTCTTTAGTAGAAACATAATACTTAGTACACAAACCCTTTAAGCCGATGCTAGAACCATGCTGTTTGAATTATCAGCACCACAAAAATCGATAAGACCAGCTTTCAACTATAAAGCTTACGGGGAAAAGCTGTTACCGTTGTAAGTCAACATTTTCACGGTTGCCACGCGAAAAGCTATTGCTTCCTGCACAGTGCGCTTTTGTGTCTGATTCCTTAAACGCGTTCACGTTGCTGTTCGTCCAGTTAGCTTGTGTGGAGAAACCACAATAAAAAAAAATATATATAATAATACCAATACCAAATAACGCAAAAGTAAAATCAAACACAACCTAAACATAATTTCTAACAAATAAGTGTTCTTAATGCCAAATTTTGTGGATGCTGTGAAAGAAAAAACGCTTTCGCTTTTCTAAGTACTGCGACTGAAATTTTTCACACGTGTGTATATCTGTATGTGTGTGTGTTGTGCATGTGCATGTTTAAGTGTGTGTGTTTGTGTGTGCGTGTGTGCTTATTACATATGCCTGGGTAGGTCAATCGGTCAGCATTAACTGTTGTAAGAAAATGTATGCGGGCGCTAAAAAGTATGCAATGCATTTTTCCCAAGCGACACATAAAACAAACGCGCAAATAATTTTTTAGACGCGCGCACTTGACCCGAATGCGACTAAATGTTAGGCATCCAACCATTACCTTCCCTTTCTGCCCTTTTCTTCCCCGCTTTTGTGGTTAGTATTTTTACCAACTTTAATCAGTGACGAATGCGAGCGACTCAGGGCGGGGGCAGGGCGAAGGGGGCAGTAACTGCCATTCAGTGAAAGCAAAAAGGCTTTTTTGACACTCGAAACTTTTTTGGCTGCTGCAAAGCCAAAATGTGCTTTGCTGCAAACCGAGAGAGTGAGAGCTGTGAGAGAGAGAGTTTGAGCGAGAGAGAGCGCGCCAGAGTTGATTGCCCATTTGACAGTTGAACTGGCCGGAAAAAACAACAAAAAAAAGCTGTTGCGACAACAAAGAAAATGTAAACATTGCGTATGTTTTTGTTTTGATGCGCACGTATACACATACACACACAGGCATACACACGAACACATGTATACGGGCGCTGTGCATGTGTATATCAATAGCTTTATATATTTATGCATATAGGGCCAATCAATGATAAGTTATCAGCCACTAATGTCAATTCTGTGTAGTGCAGTCGCCTGGAAATAACCAAAATTCAATAATTGAAAAACAAATGCTGATAAGGCGTCAGCCACAAAAATCTATAATAATACTTATAACTCAACCTTACAGCAGACTTGAACAAATGCCAAATTTTAAATAATTTTCTAAATAATTAACAAGAAATACACAACACAAACCGTCACTATAACGTCCAAATAGCAACAGTTGAACCACCGTCTAACATACAAATAACAAAACAAAACATAATAGTTATAATAAAAACAAACCCCTTCAATTTACAAAACAAAAAGCTCTAAGCAGGCCATGCCAAGTGTCGAGAGAGAATAAGTGCAGAGTGAGTGAGTGAAGAGTGAAGGGTGAGTGAGTAAGCAAACACAATTTGCATGGGAATGTGTGTGAACGGAGGACTGGGACAGAGCGCACCTGTTGGACTGACTGTCTGATGTTAGCCGCATATAATGGGATATCGCGTTTATAGAGCAGTTCTTGAAAGCACTGTGAATGAAAGCTGAAATCCATTTAGTCGTGGGAAGGAAACTTCAAATATGAATACAGGTACCAAATGGCAAATGGTAATAGCGACATTTAAGCAATATTCACATTTGTTTTGGTCATATAATTTATCAAACTTGTCAATTGTAGACTTTAAACATAATTTATCATAAATTAAAAAGCATTTCAATAAATTTGTAAACAATATTAATAAATATCTATTTAAGTTTCATTATATTTGATTTCTTAGTTAAATAAAAAATAAATTTCTTTCTTTTTTCAACAACTATCCGATAAATATTGATTAGCTTGTATTTATGATTAAGTAAATGAAAAGACTTCAAACTATTCAAAAATAACTTAAAGGTAGTTAAATTCAATAAATACAATTAATTTCAATAGAGAAATGTCAGACACAAAACTTTATTTACTTTATGATTGTTGAATTTCATTATATTAAAATAAATGTTTTTGTAGTTTATAAAACTTACAGACAAATTTCATAAAGTTCATTTTACTTCGAACATTTTGACCCCTATATAAACATGCACTTAACATAAATGCCATAATAACAATTCTAATAAAAATGCTCGCCCACTAATACAATCCATAAACCATTAAAACTAGGAGAACATAAAGAGCATGCAACGTCAGCGCAGCAAAAGCAACAACCACCACCAACCCAAGCTCAAGAACAGCAACAACAGCAGCAACAACAACAGCAGCAGCAGACACAACAGCAGCAACAACATCAACAACAACAAATAAACAAATACGATGCCTTGGATAGTTCTAGTACTAATAATAAATTAAATAATAAAAACAGTAACAAGGATAAGGCTAAGGATAAGGAAACAGCAAGGAAAAGAGACACATGTAAAGATTTGTCACCCACAACAATTGATGAATCATGCCTGACCAAAAACCAACAACAGCAACTGCAACAACAACAAAGCAGCGAGACACGCAGCTCTCGCAATGGAGCAACAACATCTTTATCTCAGCGACGACGTCAGCTACAGTTCCAGCGGCAGAAGGAGGCTAAACTTTATGACCACAATGATGAACCACCAACAGCAGCAGCAGCAACGTCACCACTAGCACCTACAACAGCAACGCCAACAACAATGGGTGGCGGAGAGTTGGTCAATTGCATAGCCTACGATGATAATACGTTGGTGATTGAGCGCAAACCATCGCCAACATCGCCAGCAACATCGCGACGCTATTTGAAGGCTGAGACACAGGCACAAGGCAGTCGCAAATATAATCGAAAGACGAGCACACCGAAAAGTGATCTTGAGGTTATTGTTGTGCGGCCAGAACATCATCATCAACATCGGTCGCCAACGATAACAATACCTGTGCCCATTGCAACAACCACATCCACAACATCACCAGCAATAGCAACAGCAACAACAGCAGCAGCAACAACAACAACAACGAGTCAAACGGTGCTACAACAAAGGTATATGCAGCTCCAGCAGGAGCACGAAAAGAAATTCATTTACAATGCAATGCAAGAGTTTGATTATTTGGAACATACGAATTCTAGGAATTCAACTAGGGCATAGTAAGTTAGCCAACGCAAATCCCCCAAATATTAACCATATCAAACTATCGTAAACTAACTATTGTAACTATTGTGTGTTGTAAATTCGCTGTCCGTCTCACTGTGTAAGTCTCTTTCTGTGTGTGTTTGTGTGTGTAAGAATAAGATAAAGCATGCTTTAAGCGTTTCATATACATACTAAACAAAAAGATATAACATACTTGGGCATGTTTAGTTTAGCTTAAGTTTCAGTAAGAAAAGATTTTTTGCCAGATGGCCATGAAAGAAATAAGATAAGGGAATTCCTTTGATTTCAAAGGCATTAATCCAAAAAAAAAACAAATAATTACAGTAAAATTTAAATCGAATTATAAAAACATAGCAAAGTTAATAAGACTTACCATGTTGTTTTGGTAATTCATTTGTTCCTTTTGATCGAGTATTAAGACTTTTGTCCATCTTGTCAGTTGTGTATTTAATAACAGATCCAAATTGCAAGGCGTTTCGGTTCTCTTCTCCTCGGCATTCAACGTTTTTTATTCACTATTATATCACTCATCAAATTAATCAAAGCTTCACACATTTTAAAGAGGTATTTAAAGATCGAATACTGAAAAAGAATAAATTTGACAAATTGTATAAATAATATTAGTCCTTTATTAGCGCTTAACTTCTGGTATAAGCTTTAAAGCAAATAGGGCAAAGATAAATATTGTGTGGGAATCCTATTTTTTAGATGAGCAGATAAATAGGATCCTAGATTTTATGTATGTGTACTGTTTTAGAAAACACGATGCAGATCCAAGGTTCATTCCAAATCGATAAATATTTGAGACACAAATATTTAAAAACAAAACAAAATTTAACGTAATATATTATTTGTATCTACAGCATTGTTGTAAAAAATGATATATGCATCCAATGAGTATGTATTCTAAATATATATTTTATTTATATCAGCAAATCCAAGATATATAATAAGTATTTATTCATGTTTCAATTCACAGTTGTCCGCTTGATGTAATTGCCAGCAGCGAGGATTTAACAGCAGGTGGCTCAACAAGGATACGAGGCACAAACACAGAGCTTGCACTCAGCACTGTCACCAGTCAAATTGTGAACAACAGCACCTACAAGCTTGACTTTAAACAGCGCCGGCACAAAAACAACAACAACGGCAGCGAGACAACAAGCGCCGGCAACGGTGGCAACAGCAAACGTCAGCGTCGCAAGTCTAGTTGCACCTCGTGTGGTGGCAACAACGGCAGTGGAGTTGCTTCAGGCAGTGTAAGCCAACGTCTGACGCCCGAGGAGGTGTTGACGGCGTGGCAGCAACAGCCGCAGAACAGTGTGACCAGCGCTGGCAGCACAAATAGTAGTTACAGCAGCGGTGCAAGAGACGAGGATAGCAGCTATAGCGCCATTGGCGGCGATAGCAGCAGTAGCAATAGTTGCAACTGTGACATCACTGGCGACAACAGCACCTTGCATGGTTTTGGAGTTGGCGATGTTAGCAGCTTTATAGGCGACGACGATTGTGAGGCTGGGGACGACGACGACGATCCGGATAATCCAGAGGATCTAAGCTCGCAGACATTACGCACAGCGGCAATTGTTGCAGCCGTTGCAGCGGCAGCCAAAGAGCAAGCAGCAGCAAAAGCCGCAGCAGCGGGGAGTGGTGCCGGCAACACCGACTGCGAAAGCATCAGTGAGAGGCACCAGGATGCGGATGATGATGAGATTCGAATTATTGCAGATGCAGCACTTAGTGGTAACGATTCGCTCGAGGATGTTGGTGATGTGGATGACAATGCGGATGTCATTGTAAGAAGGAATACGCGCAATAAACGTCTCTCCATACGGAAGACATGCCGAATCACTGAGGAGGACGACGACGACGACGACGTTGAGTACGACGACGAGGAGGAGGAAGAAGACGAGCCCGAGGGCACAACTATTGATATTGATGAGCAAGAGCAGCTGGCTCAGCATCACGACTATAACGATCAGGACGACGACGGCGACGACGACGAAGAAGAAGAAGACGACGACGACGACGACGGCGAAGCGGACGAATATTACGAAGAAGAAGAGGACGATACACAAGCATTCTCACCCTTCTACTCCAGCTCAGCAGAGCTGATTGATAACTTTGGCGGCGGTGCCGGCAAATTCTTTAACATTATGGACTTTGAAAGAGGAGCTGCTGGTGGCGGCACCTTTACGCCCAATGGCAATGGTGGCGCTGGCCTCGCCGGCGATTCGTCTCATAATCTGCAATCAAATCTCGGAGGTGGCACCAACATTATGGGTAAGCTTTTGCATACACTCTTCCGTTACACTTCAGTAACTATCATACCCTTTACACAGGCATCGATGCCAATGGCATTGCAAACATTCCGGAAACCATGAACGGCACCACAATTGGACCAAGCGGCGTTGGTGGCCAAAAAGCAGCCGCTGCTGCCGGCCAAAAGCGACCACTGCGACGAGGCAAACCGCAGCCGGATCGACCACAGCGTGCCCTCTTTTGCCTGGGCCTTAAAAATCCCATTCGAGCGTTCTGCATTCGCATAGTCGAATGGAAGTATCCTTTTGCTTAAATCCTCAAAATATATTGATTTTTATTTTAATTCTCTGCTTGATTACGCACGAACTTAAGGAACTTTCATTTTCTTTAAGGTTATTTGCAGACTAAAGACTAAAATTTTACAATTAGCTATTGTTTTTAATAATATGCTCAGCAGTAATTCATTAATAATAACTCAAGATGCTACAAAGATTTCAATTGAATGCATACTAAGTATGAGAAAATCTAGCTTATGTCCACAATTGACTTCTTGCATTATTTCTAACCAAGAAAAAGTTTAGAAAATGTAAATTTAAGCCTTAGCAACCACTTTAGTTACTCGCTAACCAAATCACAAGCAATATTAATAATTGTTCAACAGCCTGGAAATTGAAGCTTCTATTTATACCATTAAGGTCTGCAACCTTAGAACCACATATTATTAACACAAATTAAGCTTACTTTGGTTATCCATGACTCTTAAAAATTAACTTCCACTCAGACCATTTGAGTTCCTTATTTTGTTAACCATATTTGCCAATTGTATTGCCTTGGCCGTTTACACGCCTTATCCGGGCAGCGATTCGAATGTGACGAATCAAACCTTGGTAAGTTTAACGCCGTCCTTTTCAATTGGCACTTGCTAATTTCAATATATATTTATATACATTGCTGAAATTGTGGTTTATTAATCGAATTTATATTTCTTTCATTTACCTTCTATGCATTCTCATCTCATTCTCATTCTCTCATAATTCACTTGTCATTTGCACACCTCGTCGTTCGTCCATTCGAATAACAAAAATCATTTTAATAATACACACACACACACAAACAAACACACATAATTAGGAAAAAGTTGAACATATATTCCTAGTTATATTCACAGCGGAATGTGTTATGAAGATATTAGCATATGGTTTTGTGTTACATAATGGTGCATATCTAAGAAATGGATGGAATTTATTAGATTTTACAATTGTCGTTATAGGGTAAGCATATAAAATATGCCAGTTAAAAGCGTTAAGCGCCAAGGCCAACTCCGGTCTCGTTTTAACCATTTTCTATGTTACCTTATATCCAATTCAATCGAAACTTTGACACGTATGAAATTGTCTGCCCAAACACATTTTACAGAGCAATAAGTACAGCACTGTCCCATTTTGTGAAGGATGCCCCGAATGTGAAAGCGCTGCGTGCCTTTCGTGTACTGCGTCCACTGCGACTTGTATCGGGTGTACCAAGTAAGAGCTTTCTGCACCATAAATGCGACAAAACAAATTAAAGAAAAAACAACTACGGTCCATATCGTTGTTGCAATACTGCACATTTTGATAAAAGGGTGATTATATACAAACTTGACGACTTTTAATTGAAACGTTTATCCGCTGACAGTGGATAAGTTCAATTTTTCACTACTTCTATTGTCCGTTAAAAAAGTTAATGAATAAAACTAATAAATTATAAATACTTAATAATTTAGAAATTGAATGAAGACAATACCAACCAATAGTCTTTCTAAATTCAAATATGAGAGAATATTAATAAACTCTTCTTTTGAGTATCAGTATTTGTGCAGTATTACCAGCTTTCGTTGTGTACCCGTAGTATAAATTGCACTTGATGTTTTTTTGTAAACCCTCACCAACCACTTTATACTCTATATTTATATGTATTGGCTATCCAAACGCTTTCCGCAGGTCTACAGGTTGTGCTTAATTCAATTTTAAAGGCCATGGTGCCACTGTTTCACATTGCACTTCTGGTCATATTCGTAATCATTATCTATGCCATTATTGGTCTAGAGTTGTTCTCTGGTAAATTGCATAAGACGTGTCGAAATGTGGAAACAGGTAAGCGCAAAACAACAACAAAAACAGTACAATATTAATACGTTGTACGAATATCGTTCAATGTCTTGAATGCTACCAGATATGTCGCATTAAAATTCAACGTCCTGTAGCTCTATAACTAGTAGATTAGTACTCGGTTTTTGATGTCGCACAACACACATCACAACAATTCCAATAAGTCAGAAGTTCTGTAAACACACAAAAACACCCACACCCACACACGCACACACACCAACACAACAAATTACAGTTATTTGTTGTTCAACTTTCACCGAGAATTTAAACTAATCTGCTAGTTAATAGAGTTAGTTGAAGTTTTAAGTAAATGGGACAAATGAGCGGCATATTCCGCAAACAAAAATAAACAAGCAAATAACGAATTCAAAAACAAAAAGCACTTCATGGACACAAAACCGAATCACGATCATCCCAATTATCATATTTCATCTCATAGTACATCTCAACACTAATGCATGAAACCTAAAAACAAAAACCAAAAAAAAAAAAAAAAAATCCCACAAAAATAACTCGGAATCTAGGTGAATACGAGGAAAATATAAGACCTTGCGGCGTGGGCTACGCTTGCCCCCAAGGCATGAAGTGCTACGGCAATTGGCCCGGTCCCAATTATGGCATAACAAACTTTGACAACTTTGGACTGGCCATGTTGACGGTCTTCCAGTGCATCACTCTCGAGGGCTGGACGGACGTATTGTATTATGTGAGTTATAAAAAGAATGTAAAAAAAACATTTCCAAAATTATAATATACCCCTCGCAGATACAAGATGCCATGGGCAGCGACTGGCAATGGATGTACTTCATTTCCATGGTCATTTTGGGCGCTTTTTTCGTCATGAATCTGATTCTCGGTGTGTTGTCCGGTGAGTTCTCCAAAGAGCGTAACAAGGCCAAGAATCGCGGTGACTTTCAGAAGCTGCGCGAGAAGCAACAAATCGAAGAGGATTTACGCGGCTATCTCGACTGGATAACACAGGCCGAGGATATTGAGCCGGATGCCACGGGCGGGTTGATGCCCGATGGCAAGGGCAAGCAACAGAATGAAATGGACTCCACCGAAAATATGGGCGAAGAGATGCCCGAAACGCAACTCACCGAATCGCGTTGGCGAAAAAGGAAGAAGGATTTTGATCGTGTCAATCGCCGAATGCGTCGCGCCTGTCGCAAGGCTGTCAAATCGCAAGCGTTTTATTGGCTCATCATTGTGCTGGTGTTCTTAAACACAGGCGTACTGGCCACTGAGCACTATGGACAGGTGGATTGGCTGGATAATTTTCAGGGTTAGTGCATTACAATTTCGAACTATAAGCAATTTACATTTAACTTCATTTGTGTTTTTAAAGCTATGTAACTAGACTCTAGTTACTAGAGCAATGCGCTTGCTTCGCCGCAGCACACTCGATAGTATCGATAATATCTATCGATGTGCACTGATCAATATGATCCTTCTAAATACCTTGGGCATTCAAATCTTATTAGATGAAATCTTTTCATAACATATAGAAGTATGGTGAACGCATCACTAATACCAATAAGAATCTATAGACAATATATAATATATATATTCATATTAATTGTTTGATATTTTTCTTTGCAGCATTAACAAACATGGTTTTCATTGGCCTTTTTACCTGCGAAATGTTGTTAAAAATGTATAGTTTAGGCTTCCAAGGCTATTTTGTATCGCTATTCAATCGCTTCGACTGTTTTGTTGTGATTGGCAGCATCTCTGAGACGCTGCTGACCAAAACGGGAATGATGCCTCCGCTGGGCGTCTCTGTGATGCGTTGCGTGCGACTGCTGCGTGTCTTCAAGGTTACCAAGTAGGATGCGAAATAATTTTGTTTATTACTTGTAATTAATTTGTCTTTTTTTTGCAGATACTGGCGATCTCTATCGAATCTAGTTGCTTCCTTATTAAATTCAATACAATCAATTGCTTCGCTATTGTTACTGCTCTTCCTATTTATTGTGATATTTGCATTGCTGGGCATGCAGGTTTTTGGTGGTAAATTTAATTACAATGAGGACGAGAAGTATCGCATGAATTTCGATTGCTTTTGGCAGAGTCTGCTCACAGTGTTCCAGGTGAGCATAAATAACAATAACAGCAGATACATAACAACTTTTTCACTGTACATATTTATTTGCTTTAGATCATGACTGGTGAAGATTGGAATGCTGTCATGTATGTGGGCATTAATGCCTTTGGCGGTGTCTCGTCTTATGGTGCCTTGGCTTGTATATACTTTATTATATTGTTCATATGCGGTAACTATATACTGCTAAATGTGTTCTTGGCCATTGCTGTGGATAATTTGGCCGATGCTGACTCGCTGTCGGAGGTGGAAAAGGAAGAAGAGCCGGTAAGTTAATCCATTCAAACTGAGCGAACATAATAACTTATAGACTTATACATAATTTAAAGCATGACGATGGTGCTATGAAAAGATCACACAGTCCCACGCCTACAATAGATGGCTTGGATGATGAGCATCTGAGCATTGATATTGATTTGGAACATCATGAGATGGACGGTGACAAGTTCTGTAGTATTTAACATTGTTTCAAGCCTGTTCTATAAATTTGTATGTTTATTTTCTTTAGGGATCAGGAGACCTTATCTGATGAGGAGGTTCGCGAAATGTGCGAAGATGAGGAAGAGGGTATGTTCCATTATTAGTTCGGAAATGAACCTAACTTAGCTTTAAGCTTATGTATTTGAGAACTACTTAGAAACTAAGTTAACTAAGCTAAGCACACATACATACACACACACACACACACACATTATGATTAGACACTATACTAAACCACAGTCGAATATATGATTGATTGATATTCATGCTGCTGACGCTTTCATTTGCTGCCTTGGAAAACACCCACACACACACAACTCTCTCAATTTTGTATTAATCGAAAGACTCCTATTCTGAAGTATCAGCACATGTTACTGCACGACCCCGGCGTTTATCCGAAGTCAGCATGAAGAAGACTAAAAAGCCAATGCCAAGAGGCAGTGCATTTTTCATTTTCAGTTATACAAACAGGTAATTCAACAACAACAACTACAACAACATTACACTATTCACACTTACTATATAATTCATGCGTCTTATTGGCATTCTCTTGAAACATTATGTTGAACGTTTTAATGCACTCTGATTATTTGCGGTTATTTTTTGCATGCTTGCATTTTAAATAAACTGTGCGACATAATTATAAAACTACAATATACTTGATAGTTTCATATCGAGCTGTTTATGCATATTTTACTGTACATAACGTTAAAATAAACCAAAAATTTTGATTTTCAGACTGAAAATCTTCTTTAATTGAAAATAATCATCGTTTTTATTTGCATTTAGCAAGCAGTTATTGATTTAGAATTCGACAGACCAACACAGACAGATTTTCATACCTCTAGGCGACATAGCATTAAAGGTTTTACCCCATTCGCATCCAAATAAAATTTGCCAATTGTCTTTTTTAATTTGTATTTAGAATTTAAGAATTTGTTGTTTTTTTTTTCGCTTTAGACATATAAGTTTTTAATTACTCAATAAGCTATTTAACATTATTTATACATACATAGTATACTCATTTTTGTTAAGTTAAGCGGCTCTGTTTTTCTACATCAATCAAAATGTGTTTATTATTTTTTCCACATTGGCAAATGATACATATCAAAAAATTAATTGCGTATAGTTGATGAAGATGGCATGATAACAGCACGCCCACGCCGTATGTCTGAGGTTAATACGGCTACGAAAATTCTACCCATACCACCGGGCACATCATTCTTTCTTTTCTCCCAAACAAACAGGTTTTTATGTTTTAGTTAACCATACAAATGTTATATAGCTTGGGTAAAAACAAAAAGATTTTTATTTTTGTTAAAAGTTCCACAATTTTAATACTCTGATACCGAATTGTCCAATGTCCATCACATAGTGTCTGTCGGTCCGTTCGTCTGTTTGAAAGCAACTTTTTTCGACAACCTTTAAAGCAAGAACCATTAAACTTTGCAAATATCTTACTCAATTTTTGAACTCGAATCACCAAATTGTTAAAGATGATAGCTGATGACATCTGCATCCTTTTAAAACAAATAGGCCTATATCTTCCCAGCTTTCAGGCAAAAGACGGCATTTTGAATAAGTAACTATACTACGTGGTATCAAAGTAATTCGCAGTCGGCTGCGCCCGACTGCAGTGTTTTCTCGTGTGCGTGTGTTTTGTGTATTTTCGCTCTAATACTTGATGTATTTTGATATTGTAATTGTCTATTACTTAACAATATTTATGTGTATTATATGTACTTGTGTCAAGATGATTGAAACTACATTTGATTTAATTGCATAGCATATCGTGAAATCTTTTGTATCACCAGACCCATAAAGTGGTTACTGTCCCTTAGTTGTTAGAGTTTTTAAATCTGGATAAGCCAACTATTCCTTAGCAAACGCTTTGTATCCTAACATTAAATAATGATTAAATAATTGTTTGTAAATCTATTGCAACTGCATGTATTTTGTTATGTTTGCTGTGGTTCTTTTTTTATTTATCTCAATCTTTTATATATATATATGTATTTAAAACATTCCATTGGTTCACAGATTTCGTATCTTTTGCCACTGGCTCTGCAATCACAGCAATTTTGGCAACATCATCCTATGCTGCATTATGTTCTCATCAGCAATGTTGGCAATGGAAAATCCGCTAGATGCCAAAGATGAACTGAATAAAGTAAGTAGCTCCTGATCCGATCCGAGATCCGAACCGATGACAGACGCCTAACTGAATAACTCGTAAGTTGTTATTGGGTCTGTTTCAGAAGAGTGTTCGTAGATATATGTTATTGTTTTATTTCTGTTTGATTTCCATTTTAATTTCATGTTGTCATTCGTTCAATTTTGCAGGTTCTCAATCAATTTGATTATTTTTTCACGGCAGTTTTCACAATAGAACTGATTCTGAAATTGATTTCATACGGTTTCGTATTACACGACGGAGCCTTTTGCAGATCCGCATTTAATCTATTAGATTTACTTGTGGTTTGCGTCTCATTGGTATCTCTAGTATCCAGGTAAAACCTATCACTAAAAACAAAAACTACTCTTACCCAGTAGTTGATAAACTTACTTCTGGACAATAATTATAACGTCGATTTCAACTGCAGTTCGAATGCGATTTCAGTCGTGAAAATTCTACGTGTTCTCCGAGTTTTAAGGCCACTGCGTGCCATCAATCGAGCCAAGGGTCTGAAGGTAAGACACAATTTAATGCTTTCACACTTCTCGTTTTAATTTGCAATTTGATTCACCTGCTTTTATTAAAATTGTTAAATTTATTTTGACATTTCAAGTCAACGTTTTGTTCTTAAAATTTAAACAACAAAATACACTGCAACAATAATTTTACATTTTAAAAAGTTTATTTTCGAGCTAGTAACAAATTCTTGACTTTTTGCAATAACCCCACATACAAAGTGCAGATAATATTTAAATGCGTGGTTTCCAAGTGATGGCAACCAACTTAAACAAATAAAAAAAAAACCTTGAAATGCTGGGTGTAGGGTGCACCAACAACAAAGCTCTTATTGCTGAACTATACACTGCAATATGCAGTATGAACATATACATATTCAACAATTGTTTAATTTTGAGTTACTCTTTTAACACCTAACGAAAATGGGCGTGGAATTAATGCTATGGGCGCGGCGCGGTGCGGCTTAGGCATTGTCAAACTATGTGCCATACATGTTGATACTAAAACCGAAACTGCAATCAAATAACCAAATACTTTCTCGCCTCAATTATATCTAGAGCTATTTTTATACATACATATAGAGTTTATCTTATTTGATCGTACTATAACTAAACCGTCGTATCACATACAGCATGTTGTTCAGTGTGTCATAGTCGCTGTTAAGACTATCGGAAATATTGTGCTCGTCACATGCCTACTGCAATTCATGTTTGCCGTAATAGGAGTCCAATTGTTTAAGGTATGATTTTGTTCTTAAGTGCTTGCCCTTTTTTATTTTCTTGTTAAGTCACTCGATTGTAAAAAAACTTATCGCTATTTAAGAAATAATATACTTATTAGACAGCATAGTCTATAATTTTGAAGATATTTTTTAAATAACAAATTAAAAAATAAAAAAATTGAATTGTGTTATTTTAGAGTTACATTTCTACGAACTAAAGAGTTTTTCCATAATTCTTATAGCTAGTCTTACGATATTTGTAAAATTTATAGGTACTCGTACATACATATAATATGTATAATTGTACACACATGCTACTTTTAATAATTCTAACATTTTGTTGTTGTTCCAAATTTTTAAATGTTTGAATTGATATCCTTAACATTTCAACAATAACATTATTGTAACCTATACATAATTATTTATTTTGTTTTTAAAATGATTTTTATTCCATTCAATTAATAGCTAAGACCGAAATAAATTGTACAGAAATCCATTGTAAATAATATTCAATATGCAGCCTAGTATTGCTTATTAATGCTCAGCATAACAACTGTGACAGCATTTTCAGTGAGAGAAACTTTCTATAAGAATATAGTATGGTATACATAAGGGAACTGACTTTTCCCTAGTAATAATCTTATTATTTGCCTGACTGTACACATATCCAAATTGTTTTTTCAGCACTTGGCAGGAATCTAAAACCCTACCCCATACAGACCTAACATTACTCACACATATGTAACCGTATAAACTTGTCAGTTCTCAAATTCCACACCCATTTTCTGCGTTGTATGCGTCAATCCCAAAACAACAAAAAAATGTATGAAATAAGTACCACCATCAATTCGCATATAATCACGTACCGCAAAAAAGCACACACGTATAAAAGTATATTTTCCAATCTAAAAAAAAAATTATATCATGCAGTGAACCGACCTTGCACCCTAGCATCAAGGCAACCCAAACAACACAGCCGAAGAGTATTTGTGAACAAAAAACATCTAGTCAACTTAATGTTGGTGGATGAATTTGTTGTAGTAACAAACAAAGCTGGTCATAAAAAATACATACTAATTCACACATTAACTTTTAATTACAATTACTTAAATTTATATATTTTTTTTTTTTAATTATCAAATTGATATCTTTTTTTCCACTGTCCCTAAGTGTCATTAACCTTGTTTTAATTGTACAATGTACACTCACATGCATATTCATTTATTTTTAGCATACGAAATCAACAAATTTCAGAATTAAACCCCTTACAAATGAATTTTCCTCTTTTTTCTCTCTTTTATCGTTTCGGTTTTCGAATCTTTTGCCAAACAAAACCAATTGCCTTGTGTACCATTTGATTTGGCAAAACAAAAATTTTGATTTCAATGAAACTATTCCAAAAATGTGGCCATAATAAAAACAAAAAACAATCCACTGATTGATGCTTGATAAACACACACACACACACACTTCCAAAACAAATAAAAAAAATACCAAAAAAAAACATAATACACATAAAACACGCCTGTCAATTCTTTTGCTATTCCACACGAAAATATATTGTGACACACTGAAAAAAATAATAACAAACTACAGTATGTGGTCAAGTGCGTTGTAGTCGCAGTTAAAACCATTGGTAATATCATGTTGGTTACATATTTATTGCAATTCATGTTTGCCGTTATTGGAGTGCAACTCTTTAAGGTAATTTGTTTTCAACTTTATACAAAAAATAAATAAATTGGTAAAGGGTTATTAGAATCGGCTTTATGTGTGCGCTTTTCTTACAGAATTCAATTACTTGCTGCTTAATATGTGTGCTCTGAATATTTTTTGACGTACTACTACTTTGACCAACTTTAAATGTAACTTTGAAAATCTTTTTTAAATAAATTCGTCAAAGAATTTAAAATTTCATTATTTTTGGGGTATATGTTTGACAAGGCTTAAACTCTGAACAGATCTCTTATAATAAGTGGAATCTTTTGATTTTTCTCAGCTTTACAGAAAGAGTTTATCTTCTTGAAATGATAAATTGGTAAACTTTATAATATTATTCTTTAACCTCATAAAAAAATATATACAAACATTTCCCACTTAGCTTACAAGAGCTTGCAACGCCTCGCTAGCTTTTACTTAGCTTTCCAAACTAACTCCCCTAAACTTGTTCAACTTAAACCCATGAGTTATGTTTCCTAATTAGCTAACTACTTCCAAGCTGATTAGTAACAGACAGAACAGCTCTTCGCTAATAATTTGTATCATATATGTATTTATCAATATAAACACTTATGAAACCCAATTCCCAAATGTTTGTAACAAATCGTGTACTGTATTGTATGTTGCCGTCTGTAAATATATAATGTTTTGTCCAACTAAAAACTTGTGTCCGTTTCTAAGAAAAAACAAATCAACTTATATGTATATAAATTTGCTTTTATTTGATATACCCTGTATATCGATGTTTATATAGACTAGTTAATCGTACCGCTGCATAATACATATAATTAGGCTTTAGTGGATAGTTCAATCAAAAAGTTTAAGTAAAGTGCCCTTAACTGTTGATTAAACAAAAGCTAAGAACACTTTCTATAAGTTTACATCGATTTATTTAATCAACAAATTTATTAATATATCTAAATCTTTTCTCGCTGTGTTTATCAACGAACCAACATACAGGGTAAATTTTTCTCATGCTCCGATGGTTCCAAAATGGTGAAAGACGAGTGCTAGTAAGTATTTAAAAAACAAACCATTTTTTTTTAAGTATTTCAAAATTATTTGTATTTCTAGTGGCACCTACTTGGTCTATGAGGGTGGTGACATGAACAAGCCACGTCTTAAAGAACGCGAGTGGTTCAATAATGGCTTTCATTTTGATGATGTTGCCAAGGGTATGCTTACACTATTTACCGTTTCTACCTTTGAGGGTTGGCCATCGTAAGTTATGAAAATTATTTATACTCTTAACGGATTAATAATTTATGGTTTTCTTATGCCAAAGACTGCTTTATGTCTCTATTGACTCGAATAAGGAAAATGGGGGTCCAATACACAACTTCCGTCCTATAGTTGCTGCCTACTATATAATATATATTATTATAATTGCCTTCTTTATGGTCAACATATTCGTCGGTTTCGTTATTGTCACTTTCCAAAATGAGGGTGAACAGGAGTACAAGAATTGTGATCTGGACAAAAATCAGCGTAACTGCATAGAGTTCGCTTTGAAAGCAAAACCGGTTCGCCGTTATATACCTAAGCATGGCATACAGTATAAGGTTTGGTGGTTTGTGACGTCATCATCGTTTGAGTATACAATATTCATATTAATTATGATAAACACGGTCACACTTGCCATGAAATTCTATCAGCAACCTTTATGGTATACCAATTTACTGGATGCACTCAATATGATATTTACAGCTGTCTTTGCCTTGGAATTTGTCTTTAAACTGGCTGCTTTTCGATTCAAAGTGAGTGTCGGACAGACAGTTATTAAATAGATGCGGTAAATTAAATATGCTTATTATTCTCGTTATAGAACTATTTCGGTGATGCTTGGAACGTTTTCGATTTCATCATTGTGCTGGGCAGCTTTATAGATATTGTTTATTCCGAAATTAAGGTTTGTATAGCAAAGTCTCGATTGGTAATTATTTGTTTTAAAGCAAATATTTTATTTGATTCCACAGAGCAAAGACACTTCGCAGGCTGCTTGTGATATTGTCGAGGGCTGTAAAGCCAAGACTAAAGCGGTAGGTTTTTCCCATTTAACATCCATCCACAATATAACGATTTTCTAATGATATTTCTTTCTTGCAGGCTGGTTCAAATTTAATTTCCATTAACTTCTTTCGACTCTTTCGTGTTATGCGTCTCGTCAAGCTGCTCAGCAAGGGTGAGGGCATCCGCACGCTTCTCTGGACTTTTATCAAATCATTTCAAGCCTTGCCCTACGTGGCCCTTCTCATAGTGCTCCTCTTCTTCATATACGCTGTTGTGGGCATGCAAGTGCGTACCTTAAAAAAATATGTTTATCAATAATAGTTTAATTAAATTGTATACTCTTTAAGGTGTTTGGCAAAATTGCGCTCAATACCGGCTCGGCCATAACGAGAAACAACAATTTTCAAACATTTCAGCAGGCTGTCCTGGTCCTGTTTCGCTCAGCCACCGGTGAGGCGTGGCAGGATATTATGATGGCCTGTTCAGCGCAGCCAGATGTGATTTGCGATGAGAACTCGGATTCAAAGAATGAACAGTGCGGCTCTTCAATAGCCTATCCCTATTTCATATCCTTCTATGTGCTTTGCTCCTTTTTGGTTGGTATTAACAAAGCTATAAAGTATTATAACTTTCTAAATATAATTATTTTCCATTTCCATTTGCAGATCATCAACTTGTTTGTGGCCGTCATTATGGATAATTTTGATTATTTGACACGCGATTGGTCCATTCTGGGTCCGCATCATTTGGACGAGTTTATTAGGCTGTGGAGCGAGTATGATCCAGATGCCAAGGGACGCATCAAGCATCTCGACGTTGTCACTTTGCTGAGGAAGATATCACCGCCCTTGGGTTTCGGAAAACTCTGTCCCCACCGCATGGCCTGCAAGCGGCTGGTTTCTATGAATATGCCTCTCAACTCCGACGGCACGGTGCTATTCAATGCCACGCTTTTTGCTGTGGTGCGCACCTCACTCAGCATCAAAACGGAGGGCAACATTGATGATTGCAATGCTGAGTTGCGTGCTACCATTAAACAGATCTGGAAACGGACCAATCCCAAACTACTGGATCAGGTAGTGCCACCACCGGGCAATGATGATGAGGTCACTGTGGGCAAGTTTTACGCGACGTATCTGATACAGGACTATTTCCGACGCTTCAAGAAACGCAAGGAGCAAGAGGGCAAGGAGGGACATCCTGATAGCAATACTGTCACACTTCAAGCAGGTCTGCGTACGCTGCACGAGGTGTCGCCAGCTCTCAAGCGCGCCATCTCAGGCAATCTGGATGAGCTGGCCGAGGAACCAGAGCCCATGCATCGGGTAAGTCAAATGTCGTGTGACCCAATCATGACACTTTATCTCTCCCGCCCATGGAAAAAGATATGCGCAAAGTTTCGTGTCTGCAGCCTTAAGTTGTTAAGTAAAAAGTTGCGTTCGTCCAGACGAACTGAAACCATGACCATGACATTATTTAATAAATGTTTATAGCTTAGCCTTTTCGCCAAAAATGTATCTGTTTTTAATAATTGAAGAATTGAGGACTAATCGAACTGATTTTTTTACTTTTATACAGCGCCATCATACGCTGTTTGGCAGCGTCTGGTCGTCGATACGTCGACATGGTAATGGCACTTTTCGTCGCAGCGCCAAGGCTTCACAGAGTAATGGGGCGCTGACCATTGGTGGCTCCTCGCTACCCGGTGCGGGCGTGGGCGGCAGCAGCTTGGTGCTGGGCAGCGCAGACTCTGCTGGCGGAGATTACCTGTACGACAGTCTGAATCGGAGCGTGGCTGATGGCGTCAATCATATCACTCGCAACATAATGCAAGCGAGGATGGCGGCCAGTGGTAAGCTGCATGATGAACTGCACGGGAGCAGTGGCGGGGAGTTGCGAACCTTTGGCGAGAGCATCTCGATGCGGCCGCTGGCAAAGAATGGTGGAGGCGGTGCAGCAACGGCGACTGGCACTTTGCCGCCGGAGGCAAATACGATATCTTATGAGTGAGTATTGCGGGAAAGTTTTAAGACGACTGTGTGTGGGAAGAGGGGGAAATGCGGTGTTTAGCCGCTTTGGAGTTGGTCATTTTGGTTTATTCTCTTAGACGCACATGAAATCAGTCAATTCTTGAGTTTCCATAAATACCATAAATACTTCTTGTTGCTATGGTTTGCTATTTAGTAAGTTAATTTTTTGTCTCATCATATATGGCCACGTTTTTATGGCATTTTGTTATTCACTTAGTGCGCATTTAACGTTTGTAATGGACAAAAGGAGCCCGGTCTACAGGTTCTTGTTCTTGGCCAAAAATTTAGTTGCAAAAATTAGAAAACTAGTTGAAAAATCACCTTTAAAAAAAAAATATTAAAAATACTTGACCTAAAATAAGAAAATAAAAATTATAATAACATACAATATACAGTATATAAACATATATATATATATACTATATGCGTGCTAGCGTGTTTTTAAACTCGTTACAATTTCACTGAGAACCGAACAGCAACAACAAATTTACTCAATCCCCGAACATTAATTTCAGCAACCGCAATCGTGGTATTTTATTGCATCCATATAACAATGGTAAGCGCAAAAATGCTGCAATTGCAATCAACTACAGCAACAACAGCAAACAAGCAATTGCACAAACAAAATATAAGTTGTTTTGTTTTTCTCTTACGTTTATTATTCATTCGATTTAACCCGCAAAAATAATAATAATACTATTAAATTTATTTGTTTGTTTGTTGTGGCGTTTTATGTTTGAGTTTTCTTTGGCTCTCACACTTAACTCCACCGAGAATCTAATCAAATTTCTTCAAAAACACTTAAATCCTCTAATTGTTTTTGTTTTGCGCATCCCAATTAATAAATGATCTAATTTTAATTACACATTTTTTTATCTATACATATTTTTAAAATTTGTAGCGCAGCATTATACTTCAAATTGTACATTGTTTCGTAATCGCCACTAAAATTCTGAGTTGTGAGTTCTGAGTTTTGCCTGCGGCATGCCCCAAAATAATAATAAAAAAAAAAAGAAAAACCATATTGAAATAATATCATTATTAAATAAATGATTAATGAGAGCAATTAAAACCGTATAACAAATTGAAATCGTTTCGTTTTTAATGTACTTTTTGGCTGTTTGTAAAGCGCGGCGCCACAGAAAAGACCACACTCAAAACACTCATCAGAATGAAAATTAATATTGACTCGTAGTACACACATTACATTAGTTCTATTCGCAGCTGATAGCAATAATGCAATATCGTATAGTATATAGTATACAAGTAATTGTAGCATTTTGTTGTTTAGTTAGGCAACTCTAGAAACGCTTTTGCTACCTCTTATAAACACATCTATCTATAAATATACATACTCAGCTACTGTAGATATAATTGACGAAACAACAGTCACACAAAACAACATTCTAAAACAAAATTTAAACATACTTCAACGGATTTAAGTACAAAAGGCAAGATTTTTTCTACAAGTTCTTAAAAATGTGTTTAGATTATATACCTTAAGCCTTTTTGTAGCTACGATTCGGCAACAATAATTAAGTAATATGAAAATACTTAAAGATTAGCTTAATAAAAGTGTGTACAAACTGTCTGACAGATGTATGAGTTATTTATTGGTTTCCAATTAAAATAACTCAACATTTTAATTGTACTAACTAAACTACATCCCGCTTATAAACGTTGTGCTCTCATTAAATTCACATGGCTCCTTTTGTTGATTACAAACTAACAAATTGAGATTGACTTCAGTGATTTGCAATTGATTTATAACAAACCAGTTGACAAATTAAATTATACTATTTTTAAGGTTCATTCGAAACAACAAGAAAATTTTAACAAAAATTCTATGCAAAATTGTGTTGTTAAAGTAATTTGTTTTTGTATAACTCTTTTTTATAAACATCTTCATTATAGCTTAAGTGATTCGAGTTTAAAAACAACCGAGTGCTGAGTTTCGAACACTGATAAACTTGCTGGATGAGTCCCACAGAGTTCGAACCACAAAAGTAGCCTCTCAGTACGGCCAAATGGGCAGAGAGAATTTTGTGTTTTTTCTCGAAATTTATTATTTTGTACCAAACTTACAAATTTGTTTGTTTTTGATTTTGTGCAACAAACCATTCCTTAAGTATTGTAAAAAAAAAAAAAAAAAAAATCCGTATATAAAAAAGAGTTTTATGTAACTGCTTAGACCTGCGTGGAGTTAAGCATAACACCAACAACCACAACAACCAACAGTTGAACAACAACAAGAACATCCGTTTAACACGCATCAAAGAACGAATCGAAAAGAAAAAGGTTACAATAATCAAAGTATTTCTCACAAAACTTAATCCAAATGATATTGGTGTCTATATAAATACTTATATAACAGTGTTGTTGTGCCCATACATACATACATACATGTGTACTCATATAAGCTGGCCTCGCCTCGTTTTCGAGCCTATACCCATCAAAGTGTGCCTTGCGTCCATTAAATACTTATAATCTTGTAATTATAATATTATATACCCCTGTCAACGATAATCGTGTGTTTAATTATTTTTTGATATGACAAAAAAAACCAAAAAAAAAAAATGTTTGTTAACTGTTGTTTCAATGTTGTCTTATCTTCGCTTCTTAAATTTTATGTCGGGGTGCCCTTAATATTTATATAAATCCAGAAAACTCTGTACAAAACACACTCTGTGAATACCCAAAAGACACACACAAAACAAACACACAAGCTTGGTTTTTGATTGGCTTTAGTTAAGCCGCTTGCGCTTGCTTAGATCGTAAAATTCTGAACGTGCCTTGGAAAATGCCCTAATATCTAGTTATGCCTTAAAGACATGTCTGCAAAGTCAGATATATAGTGTATATGTTATATGCCTTAATAGAGATCGTTGCTTGCTTTAGTTTATATATTGTTTTGCTTGGAACATGCTTATATATCATTTATATTAAGCTGTACAATAACATCTAACATATTAATATTTAGCCTGTATTATTGAATGCTTAACTAACAGTCAATCGTAATTAAAATTATCCAAATGTTAAGTTTATGCTTGATGATCATTATAGTCGAAGTAAGACGGACGTTAGATTCTTATATTATTTCATAGTGAATAACTAATATAATTATTTCTTTTAATTAAGGTTTATGACCGCTTAAAAGTTACTAGACTGTAAATGTTTAGAAGAGAAAACAAAGAAAAGTTTTTATAAAAATTCGAGTATCTTATTTTTCTAGGAAAATTGTTTGTTTTTCTATAGATACAGTCTGCTTTCCACTGATATTTATTTTGAAGTAAACAAATTAAGGATTTCTGTTAAATCTATGATTTTTAAAGGTTCTTTAAAAAAGAGGGTAGATAAATCGACTTATAGATTGAAGGGTAGGAGTTCTTCTTATTTAACTTTGGAAACTGGACAGACTGAAAGAATATTAAACAATTTCTGGTAAATGATCATCAAGCGCTGTATAAATTTATAAATAATCTCTTTGAAAACAATAATTTCCTGCGATCGCAGCTAATAAAACAATTTGTTTTTTTTTAATATTATATGCAAATAATTAGTCTACGCACCCAATGGTGCTATTCCTGGCCACGAACGCATGATCCAATCGACACCAGCTAGTCCTTACGATCAGCGTCGTTTACCAACTTCATCTGAAATGAATGGCCTAGCCGAATCATTGATTGGAGGGGTAAGATCAATAATCAATTCACTCCTTCATTTCAAGTTAATAAAATTCTGCACTTTTGTTTCAGGTACTCGCCGCTGAGGGACTGGGAAAATATTGTGATTCCGAGTTTGTGGGCACTGCAGCTCGGGAAATGCGTGAGGCGCTCGATATGACGCCCGAGGAGATGAATATCGCTGCACATCAGATATTGTCCAATGAGCATTCATTGAATCTTATAGGCAGCAGCAATGGCAGCATCTTTGGTGGTGGTGGTGTTGGTGGCGGTGGCAGCAGTAGCATTGCTGGTGCATTTGGTGGTAGCGCCAGTGGACCATCATCCTTTTCGCCGCTGCATCAGGGTTCGGGAACTTTACTATCACCACCGATACCAGATAATCGTCTAAGACGAGTTTCCACAATAACGACCACTTATAATAATAATAAGTCTCAATATAGCCAAAATACTACTAATAATAATAATAATGTTAATAGTAGAAATAGTGCTGCAATGCCTACGACTAGCCAAAGAACACTTTCACCTACACAACAACAACAGCAGCAACAATCTCCCCAACCTAACTTGGGCAGTGGTCAAGGAAATCCTTCCTCCTCATAGCATACAAACTGTAGTCCATACATGCAAAATGTCTTCTTGATGGAATTTTAAATGTACCATTTATGAACATTTTTTGTATAATTTTTAGCAATGAAAAAACAACAAAACTAGACATAGATTATTCAAGTCAAATATGTTCTAAGCGAAAATTAGATATATATATATATATGAGAACAAATTTGTAAAACTTGTAAAAAAAAACATTGTACGTACTCACTTATATAATTAATGGTTTGCCTTTTTGATAACGTCTATGATGGTTTATCGTCCTTTATAAACAACCAACAAAAACAAAATAAGCAACAAAAAAATGAGGAAAACAAAACACACACATAACAATTATTATAATAACAATCACACACACACTGAATATTGTAAATGGGAATTATATATTTTTTAAAAATTGATAAAAAAAAAAAACAAAAAAACATACAGCCCAATTGATAAGTTATTGTAATCACCAATACTTAAATATAATAATTATATAATTCATCATGAAATGTACATCAAGACGCATCTATTGCACTTACATACATACGATGTACGTATTTCGACTAAGACGCATTTTATTTTTTAAGTATTTAATAATTGCGTAAATAAAGCATACAAATTATGGAATTGTTTAATATGTAAAAATGTAAACCAACATAAACAAAAACAAACAACCAATTAATTTAATAGCGAATTTTCAATGAATGAACGCCCAAACTGAATAATGAATTGTTATGATTGATTTTATAAAAATAAATTATCTAATTGAAAAATTAACACTAATTGCGTTTTTATCATTTTATACGTAGATGAAAAATGCAAATAACAGACAAATCTAATATTTCGAAAGCCGCTTAAAATATTCTCTATATTTAGCTTGCATTTAAACCTTGCAATGCTGTCAAATGGAAACTAAAACAATAATAATTAAACCCAAAATCGCGGCAGGCTATATTAAAGAAATGGTTTTAAATTGACAATCAAACAATTGGATCTGAAGGACGATTAAATAAATAAACTAAAAAATAACCAACTAGTAAAAAGAGCTCTCACATTACGTAATAATTGCTCTCAACTGTAATAAGTAGTTCTTTATTTTATTCATTGTACAGGCAAACCTGGTTGGTGTGACGTTGCCTGTACTGACAACAATTTATAGACAAAAAAGATTTCATTATTAAGTACATTTCACTTTCAATTGCTGTTTCAATTGCTGTCGTTTTTGAGTGTTACATAAATATAGTTTTTATATTTTCAAACTCCATTTTTATAAAGATGCATAAGAAGAGCTTTGCAAAATTGTTTATGTTATGATTTCATTTGATTGTTAAAACACGTTAACAAGTATTTTAATTCAATTTCAATGCACTCAAAACGCCGCTGGCTGCTTGCCAAAAAAATATATACTAGCGTCAGGAAATATATCCATACATATGTAAGTAAACAAGTTTCACATCACCTTTCGCGAGTTCATTCACAAAGGCATAAAAAGTCATCAAACAAGCTGCAATTATTAAGCATAATGAAACGAAGGGTGTCAAAGGGTTGTGCAAAAAAATGTAATTAAAAATTTGCTAACTGAGTTCGTTAAAACTTTAAATCGATGTTAACTGTCTTGCACATTGGCATGTTAAGTCAACTTTATTAAGTTATTTAGTGTGCTCCCCATTATATTATAAATTGTTTATACTTTAAATTATTTCCATTTATTTGTTTGCAACTCGCATTTGACCTTCTGTTGCTGGCAGGCAGTTCGTTTATAGCTTGACCAGCACGTGTTAATCTGCCACACCGAGGATTTAGTGGACGACCCACTCCCGCAATAAAACTTTGCACAGTCAACCACAAAAACAACACACACACACACACACGAACACACAAAGCACACACATCGATTTTCTGTCTCATGCATTTTCTTAACAACACTTTTGCTTTTTATTTTCACCATTCTTTTATTTTGTATTTTATTTTTGCTACGTTTTCTGTCCTTGCACGTTGCAACTGGATGTTCTTGCTCGGTTTCGCCAATGCCATTGTTTGACTTGGGCTAATACGCTCAGCTGAGGAGCTGAGAGCAGCTTCTGGTTCTGCTGCTGGTGCTGCTGTTTGGAATACAACTGAGATTTCAAATACGTCCAGCACGTCCAAGGAGAGGGGTAAAAATGTTCTTAGATTAAATATTTGCTCGGTCAAAATCATCGACAGCTAGGGGAGTCCTGCCCTGTACATCGTGGAATATGCAACTAATCATCTGACGTCTACAATACCTCCTCCATAAATATTTCACATGCTCTCATGTACACTCTAATGCATTTTGTGCAAATATTCAACGTGTGTGTGTGTGTGTGCTTGTGGATTGTGTGTGTGTATGTATTTGGTAGCCCTTGAGTGTTTGATCAAGTAACTAGAGCAATTCTGGCTTTTGGGGCTTATGCTACAATTATTTGATGTATTTGCACAATCGTGCTGTCAACTTGATGTATATTAATAGTGTGGGTAAATCATTGAATAGGCTGGTCTGTCATTTAAAGTAAAACTTCGATTAGTGTGACGCTGGAAAGAACTTGCTCTTATGTTTCAAGTTAAGTTTTATATTTTGTTGCACGAAAAACATAGAAGCGGAACAAATCCTATTATTAAGGCTATGACAAAACCCAGCAAGCAATTGCATATAATAAAAAAAAACTTTATCAAAATCCCCGTCAAATTTAAAATTTTTTAGTGCAAAATTGTTAAAAGCAACTATCCAAGACTTGCCATAAATAAAACCATCAATGAAAACTTCATCCATTGCAATCGAATTGGTATCATGAAAACTACTAACTGAATACATTCGCAGCTATCCACAAGTAGTTGAACTGAGCAAACGGCGTCAGCATGTCTGCTGCATGGCGTTGAACTGCTTCGAAAATACTTAAAGCTGATGCGCAATCAGTAGATGGACATAAACATAAAACCGTTAACAGGCAAGTAACTGCGCGTGTTGCCCAAAGAAATGTGTAAACAGCCAGTTGGGTTACTTTTAGGGAGCAACGCTTGGCAGGCAAGCGAGATGGGAGATAGTCATAGTTAAACGACCCATTAAACAAGCTGCACACGGCATTTAGTTTGTGCCGCAGGCCTAATTGGCCTCATTATGTGCACAGGAATTGCGTTGCTCATTTGCGATTAACCGCACGTAGAGCATAACTTAAAAAACACACACACACAACCACAAAAGAAAAATATAGTAAATAAAGTTGTAGTTTCTTTTATTTATTATTCAAATAAAGAAGATTTAATGCTCTCATTTACTTAATTATTTCAGTCATCACAAGTCCTTTATATCAAGATCTCTAAAGCAAAAAATTAATACATTTTTTAGCTTGCACTGTTTGGACTGTTTGAAATCGAGAAATATGAAGGTATTTAAGTTGAATCTTATCTCAAAATTATTACATTTAATTTTTATATTGATTAATGACTTAAGAAGCGTTTATTATCATGCCACAGTTTAGTTCAAATCTCAATTCTTTACAAAGTTCTAGGATCCTTTGTTAGGGCATTGAAAGGTAGTTTTTGCTCTAAATCAAGGCAAAGTGATGCATAGCATCTACATACATATGTACACAAAATCAACTGCCCGCGTCGAATCCAAAAAAAATTTCACACACTTGCCGCTGGCATTATCTTTTGTACTTTAATCAACCAGATATTAAAAGGATTCAACTCACGGAACCATTCGCATTTGTATGCTGCTAGAGAACGAGCTAATTTAGAACTGAGTAAAAATATTGCCGCAGGGAGAATAATAAAAATAGTTCAGTAGAAACATTGCAGTCGGACGCAATCGACTGCGGCATACTGGAACCTGTAAAAAAAATGGGTATAAGAGGCCTGATTGCAAAAGCAGGGTGACTCTAGCTCAAAAACTTTTTGTGTGACGTCATTACTTATCTTGACACCAAATTTGCTGACTCTAGCTCAAAAACTGAGGAAGATTTAAGCGTTTCTGATTTCAAAATGCGGTGGGGGCTGGGGCGGAACAGGTAAGCGTGGCTCCAAAATTGTTGATGCCGTTTTTTGGGGACGCCAGTAGCTAACACCTTACCAAATTTGGTAGCCCTTGCTGTAAGGAAGGTTTTCATTTATCGAATTTATCGATTTCCCAGTCCCCCAGTAGGCGTAGAAGCCCAATTTCGACACTTTATTACTCTTTATCTTTGTTGTCGACTATAATCAAAAAGGTAATGTTAAAAGTAGTAATTGTTTGAGTAAAAGTATTAATTACGTTTAGCAATGGACCACAAAACGTATTAACGTTAGTTTTGAGGCAAAAAGTAGTGTTAACAACTCTTATTTTATTCAAATAATATTTAAAGAGTTTAAAGGAAAAATTAAAATGAATGGTGGGAAACGAAGTTGAATTGCGCTGCAATCAAATTTTTTTCTTCAGCCATTCAGCAATTTAAGTAGCCAATAAATTTTAATGTCAAATGTTAAAGCCCGTCCAGGAAGTTGGCTCAAGGGATTATTAAGAATGCATCATTTAATTCGAGCAACGAAACTAATTTTGCATAGCTGCAACGTAAACTAGGCAGTTTTTCTATTATGCTTTGCAAAGTTGTTTGCCTTTTGAGATTTTGAATAGGTGAGCTGAAAAAGATTTTTTATAAAAGAATACAGAATACTTATTTATTAAGATTGAACTACAAACTTCAATGATTAAATCCATTTTATTTTAATATTTTTTAATTCAAATTTTTGTATTCGTTTACAAAATCTAATCCTTAGCTTAACTCTCAACATTTATTAAATTTGAAAAACTATCATAAATTCTGTCCTAGAATTTATGCAATCACTTTGGCATATACGAAACATTTTGTCAGACAAGAGAAAAAAATGAATTACAAGCAAACGCGATTTAACATATTAAAGCCATAAAACGCTTCTGGGCGCTTGTAAGGCATGTGCAACATTTGGAGGCAACACCAGTCAAGCCGGGCAGAACAGTGAACAGCAAAGCCTCATGCTGACATTGTTTATAAGATTAAAAAGAGCGAAACCATCACTAAAATGTCTGGCTGACTGCGTGCCAGCAGACTTTTCACTCACAAGTTTTGCCAGTGTCTCCATCCTACCCTAACCCGGTTCGCCTCGCTCTCTTAAGTTGCTATTGAAATATGTCACAGCATGTAAAAGTGAAAAGACAGCGACATAAGCCGAGGTGTAATATCCTGCCCGACAAACAAATAATAAAGCCAAAAAAAAAATGTGCTCACAGGATGAGACGCAAACCAAAAAAAATTTAAATATATTGTGTATAAGAATGGTAAATGGTAATGCACCGCTGGTGGTCGCTTCCCAGGCAGCTCTCAAAGCTTATGTCGTGATTTCGAGTGGCTCTTATTAAAATACCAACTCTCCTTTCTATTAAATGACGAACTGTACTCGTTGCTGACCAAACATTCAAAAGCATGAAATACGAGACATATCAACAATCAAATTGCTCATTTGTATCTACCAGCAATAAGTTAAAGGCATTAATTTGCAAGCACACTTGAGCAGATAAAACAAATAAAACATCGAGAACTATTAGACATAATAAATTGTTAAATAATCATTTTAAAACAAATGCAAACATATCAATATTTAATTGAAAATTAGAAAAGAAAGAAGTATTACTCAATGTGAAAAAGAAAAATTGTTTTTGAAGAGTTAAGAATAAAGATATTAAGCTAAATATTAAACAATGTGACTTGTGCCCTAAAAAAAAAGTAATAATACTTGTAGCACTAGGAAAATGCAAATAAATAAATCAATAAACTTTCAAGCTAACTTTCAAAAGTAACTTTAAAATTTAAGACTATCAAGCAAAAACTTTTCTAAGCTGTTTCACAATAATCTTTTGTGTACATGTTTTCAAGGAAAATATTTTAAAAATGGAAAAATATATGTTTGATCATTAAAGCCTTAAGTTAAATTCAATACAATACAAGCTACAAAAAGTAGGTATTTGTTTTTACGACTTGTCTTGTATTTTGAGAGGGGCGATAAGCTGTTGTGAAACAAAAATTGAATAGAATCAATTTTATCTGTAGATCGAAGCTAAAAGCCGTAGCCACAGCAACAACAAATGAAAAAAAAAAAAATGTAAATAAATAATGCAAACTCTTAACGCCAAAACGGCGACTGGTTACCGACTGCATCAACACAACGGTCCAAGAGCACACAAATCCGCCTTAACTGGTATGGTAAAAGCCAGACACACGAAAAAAGAGAAGAGAAGGAAGATACAGAGAAGCCAGGAAGCCAGCTAGTCAGCGAACAATTTAAGCAGCCATTCAAACTATTCAGTCGTTCACTCTGTCATTCAGTCACTCAATCATTTATCCATGTGCTCAAACGAAATGAAAAAGAATGATGCAAGTCGTAAGCGGCGGTGGGTAGAATTGCAAAAATATGAACGACGGCAAATGCATTTAAAAGTGATTTGTTCAACGTCCTGAAAGTTCTTGCTTCTCAATCCACAATCCACAAATCTCAGTCCTCTGAGTTCCAAGTCCCGAAGCCTGAGCCACCATTGCCAACAACAGCTCGTTGCTGGTCATATTAATGCCAAGTTGATACGAATTTCCTTGCGACTGTTTGTCACTTTTGAAGTGCGTTGCGAAATGCTGCTGCGCTTTGATTGAATTCATCTTTGAGGCGATGATAAGTAAATTTGTCGCTTAGCAACAACGAATATTAGATTTTGCACCAAAAATCAAATGAAAGTGCAAGACAGAGTAAAACCGAACAGCGTACTAAACTGGAAATTGCCCTAGCCAAGCCTGAGTTGGAATAACTAAAAAAATAATTTAACATATAAAATTATTGTTGTATTACAGTTGGAAAAGATAACAGTTATGATTTTTATTAACGAAAATTGTCAACAATGGGCCCAAAATCACAACACGAATATTCACAACATTTTTGCCAATTTAATGTTGAAAGATTTTATTTACCTGAAACATTTGCTAAAATTATATAACTACTGTGTATGATGAGCTCCTCTATAACCCAGTTGTTACATAAGTTTGCTTTATAAATTCATTAAAAAGTAGTTTTTTGTTGTAACCAAATTTTAATATTATTTCCTTACAACTTTGACAACAAAAAAAAGAGTATTAACTTAAAAGGAGATTATTTTGTTATGACACTTTTTATGGATTTAATTCACTTACAGTTACTTCAATTGTAGAAATTTGCATTTGCATTGAATTAATCATGCACTCATGGCTTTTAGACACCGCCTTCCACCCACCGCCCAACGCCCACTCATTTCCTTCACTTGTTGACTACATTAAGCAATTTTCTTGCACTTTTCCTCAGCCTGTGCACTTTTCATTTACTTTGCTTTGGCTTCCGTTTGCTTTAGCTGACATTTACAAAAATAAAGTGCGCAGTAAATTTTTTAGTTAATATTGCAGAAAATCAAAGGAAAAAGCAAATTAAATTCCCATTTATGTTTTTTTTTTTCGCTACCCAAGCCATACGTGCTGGCATAAATAAATGAACTTTGTACATATATGGGGGTAATCAGATTGCAAAGCATCTCTTGCAGGGCAGGCAAAAGAGAAATTTGCATGCAAATGTTTCAAAGTAGCAGATAGCAATGATGCAAGCTGATCTGTTAAATGAACTAAAAATTCGAAGACTGAGAAGTACCATTAAAAAGGCATTTACATTAAGTTTTTACTTTTTTGTAAATAAATGTTTAAATAAAACAAATTAAACATGGTTTGCCTAATGCTTAGTGATCTCTTAAATGATTTTCAATTATAAATATTAACATAACATAATACTATATCGATACTAATCATAAATGACTAAAAACGAGGTTTCTTCAAGCTTCCAGTATTATTAAATAAGTGTTCTTAATTTCGCCTTAAATGAGATTTTTGTGTACATGCCTTCAGTTAATGCCACAATATTTAGTTATTCGATTGCAATTTACATTTGAAAGCGCATTTTACACTCGCCCTGGCAGGTTCCAGATTGCATTTTCATTTGTATTTTTTTTCACGTTTGATTGTATTGCATGTCTGTCAAAATTATAAACTAATTTGGTGTTAGTTTTGTCACGCGTTCGCATCCATTAGCGCAATACTGCCAACATATTGCACTCAGTACATTTTTGGACACGAATACATACGTTAAAAGGATATCGAGGGCAAGTGCAATAAGAGCTGAGTAAATTTGTTTTGCTGCGGCATTGGAGCTGATCTACTAATTACAAACATGTCAGTGGCCAGCCAGGTTAGCGGAATCAGAAAAGTCTGACCAGGACACGGCATATACCACTACTCATCATAATCAAAGCGCAATGCTAGAAGCTTGGCATCATTTTGCTGTTTGCAGCTTTTGCGTTTGGTCAGCTGTAATTTGGCTGCTACGTATTTTGGCGAACACAAAATTTGATTTTGACGCTGAGAAACCGACACATAGCACACACCACAAACATACTATAGCACACACGAACACTATCAAACGGTCACACAGCACATACAGTGTTTGATAATTATGATGCATGTAGTGTTGTGAGGACGGGGGGTTCATTGACTCTTTGCTGTCTGGCTGGCTGGGTTTGTATTGCGCTGCAGGGGCAGGACAAAAGGAGCATCTGCTTTTTGTTGACATGCTCGCCAAAAAGGACACTGACTATTGTAGTTTAGAATTTATTAAGTGCTTCCTGCAGAGACAGTCAAGATGAGCTGCCAGGATGCACTTACAACTGTAACCAGGCTTTTAACTTCATGCATGTCGACTCAATTGCCATCTCTCACCATCTCTATGTGTCTTTCCCTCTCTAGCTCATTCGAACTCTTGGTGTATCACAAAGTGCAAACTGCTCATATTTTAGTCAAACTTCATCCTTCCTGTCGTATTGTTAAGTATCCTTATATCTGCTACCAAGAGCACTTAATGTACATGTCTGGTCTTTTAATTGACATACTATAGCATATTAAAAATCTTGAGTTTTAAGCACTTTCATATGAAAGTTCAAAGCTAGCAATGCCAGAAAGATGCATTTGCCATTAGATCTACACAATTCACGACTTTTATTATGATCAGTTTTAACGACTGATAGCCAATCCACACACACAAAAACTTACCATTACACCCACTTAACGGCACACACGCAGAGACACTTAAGCACTTTTGCATTCTCTCACCTAATTAGTTGTCATTTTTGGCTGCACATTTAAAGGTCCAATGCCCAATTTTCATAAGCGCTCAGCTGCATGTCAAATATATATAAATGTGGGTTGGGGGTGCGCCCAGGAATTTGCATGACGTTTGTGCTTAAATATTTATGGCAACGATTCATGACAAAAGTTGCAGCCCTCGTTTCCGTCTGGTTTGTTTTTGTTTTAATTTTGTTTGCCTATTTTGCATATATTTGTTGTGTGCTCTTCTTGTTGGTCGGAACGTTTGTTCTGGGGTTTTGGCCATGTTAAATTAGTTTAGAAATTGTTGTGGCTTTAAATATATTTGCATTTTCGTCGTTACGGCAATCTGATCATCTATGGAATATGCATACAATATGTTTGTTCACACAGCTCATTGTGCTTAGCCAGTCATTGGACTCTAGCTGATGAGCAGTGCACAACGAATCGCCTTGCCAAAGCAAGGCATTGAAGATAAGAAGATGTTAATTGAAACCTATTCTTAATATGAAAAACTTGATTATGCCTTAATCAGATATTGCGAGTTGATCAAGAAAACAGTTGTTTTTGATTAAAATAACAAACTGGTAAAAAAAAAACCGATGTGAGGCCGATCATACGGGAGATGTGCAATCAACTTGGAGATAACTCCTTTGTATAGTTGCAAGTACTTATGCTTTTAAAATGTTCTTTACTATTCTCATACCGTCTCAAGGCTCAGATTCCCGAACTTAACTAAACGTGAACTTAACGTAAACTTAACTTGAACGTGAACGTTAACTTGAAAATCAAGCGATTACGCAGAGCGTGAAGCTGTTGCCTTCAAATAGAAGAGAACAATATTTGAATTTCATATAATTAATACAAAAGCAGACAGATTTTTGTTGGATGGATCTTATAAATATTTCCTAGCATTGTTATACAAATAATCTTTTCCTTGAACTAAACAAATTAGCTTAAGTTCATCCATTTTAAAATCAGCTATTTTAACTGTTTCAACTGTTTTCAGCAGGATGTCAACCTGATTTTTGGTCAAAATGCATATTAGCATTGCCAGGCAAAAAATCGACTTGGGCATTGGTAAAATCTTTCGACTTCCATAACTTCGGCAAAACTGACCCGATTTTCAAAACCAATATCATGGTTTGACTGCTAGAACACAAATTTTGTGTCTCAAGTTACACCTTTCCGAACATCTGTGACTATGAACAATGAAAATATATTTCTCTAACTACACTTCAAGTTTAGCACACAAAGCTCGCCTCAAAAACGCTTCATTAAGCACATCATATCAAAATAGTGCTTGCCACGCAATTACAGCTACAATCGAGTGTGCTCGCGGCCCAACGCCTTGCGGTATGCAACAAGTTTTCTCATGCGCCCCTTATGCAATTATATGCACCAGCATTTGCAAGAAGCTTACACGCAACTTTGACTTTTGCAAACTCAGAACCCTCCCCCACCCTTGACAAGCCAAGAAGTGCTTTTTTCGTCTTTTCACTTATTACACTGCTAGTTATTTTTTTGGCTTCTTATGCGCGTTTCCATTTCACGTGGTTGCCCTGCAAACGTTTACCAAAGGATTTGTCACGTGCCATTTACGGTTTTTTTTTTCACTATGCTTTCAATCCTCAGGCTCTTGGCAAAGGAGTTAAACTTAGGTAACAATATGCTTATTAATAAGGAAAGTATTGCTTAAAATCTTGCTTGCAGTTGTAAAATAGTAACATAAAGCGCATCGAGTTGTTTCTTAATCAAGATCTTTTTTGTCTTGTATAATTTTTGTTTTAAAAACGGTTTAGCATTAAAATAATTTAACATGTTAAGCCCTTTAAATTATTAAATGAATAAGCTATTTAAATCTTTCTAGACTTTCAGCTAAAAAACTTTTGTTCAATCAATTTATTGGAACTAAGACTTAATAATTTAAATATTCATATTTATTTAAACCTTTAGTGGTGAGTATTTCTCCCTTTCGACAATTTCAACATGCTTTGCAGGAGTGTCAACTGTCGGCAAAGCAGTTATTCACTTGACTTCCCCAGGCGTGAGGCAACAATGCTTACCATAGTTGAAACACGCCACCAAAATGCTACCCCTACAAGGCTCTCAGTGCTCAACTGCTAAACACTTGTTGCTTATCTGAGGTGAAAAAGCGTATACACCAAATTTAAGGGGTCAAGATAAGTTGAGTATCATCCCCTCAAGCCTTCGTTAAGCGAACATGCGCAAAGAGCGTGCACAAAACCGATTTGAGTCGCATTTTTGGTTAACATATATATATATTTGCTTAATGCGTTTGGCACTTCGTGAACCACTGCATTTCAAACACAGCTCCAAAATAAAATAGAAACGAGTCTCACAAATCACTGCAGGAGTCGCAAGTGCTTAAAAAATATATGTTACTCGACTTGAATTTTAGTAAAAAATGGTTACTAATATTCAAAGTAAGCTTGATAATTTTATGCATTTTTATATAATTGTGCTTTCTTCGTGTTGTTGTTGTAATGCCTCTCTTATCTCATTTAAAGCAACCATATATTTAGCGTCATATTTCCGGCTTTTTGGCTCTTTTTTGCATGTTTTTGTTTTTCCTGTTTTTCCTGTTTGGATTTTGTTTGGATGTCCGATGCGAAGTTTTATATTTGTTGTTGCGTGCAGCATTGATATTCATGAGTTTATTTTTGATTTGTGAATATATTAATGTGTGTTTATGTTTGTGCGATATATAATTATAATTGTTCCTTTCAAGCACAAAATTAATTTCATTATGCGACTTCGTAATTTACTCAAAACCATAATATATTTAATTTCTATCAATGAGCATGACAAATTTTCGTTAAGTCATGTTTATGGTGATTTCATTTAATATCAAAAATCAGCCAAGTTAATGCATCAATTATTTTTTTTTCATTTTTCTATTTAGATTAAGACCAACTTTAAGCATTACCAGTTAGAACCAACATATTCGCATTGACACAATGATAATGCAATTGCCATGGCCAGAGTGTCATTCCGTGAAAAGTTTTGCTGTTTCAAGCGGTTTCCATTTATTAAAAAAGAATTTTATATGATATTTGGTTACGTTTTTTTTTGCAACAAACTAATGCAATAACATTCAATGGGCAAATACTGTTATTATAGTTCAAGTGTGTTTTTATTTTTTGGTTTTTAGCTCATTCAATTCTGTTGTTATTGGGGTCTGTTTTTTTTTGCTTGTGCCTCCGCTGGTTAGCAGTGTATATATGCATTTGTAATTTCGTTGTTTACTTTTGTGACTTGTTTTGCCAATTTTTATAGAGTACATAAAAGCATTTGGTTGGTTGGAGCTTTTGGATTGAGTTTTTTGCATTTGTATAATACGCATTTAAATTCGAAATGTGTGTTTTTTGTGCGCTTTGTTTTTATATGCCAATTAATGGACATATTGTTTGGAGTATACCTTTAAACAAAACCATTGAGCATTATCAAATTTAATTTTTGTCAATTATTGTGTTTGTGTTTTTTGCTTGCGACCATTACAAATTTATCGGTTTGTGGCATTTTCAATTAATGTCAGCGCATGTTTTCAATTTGTTTGAATGCAATTTGCTTTTATACTTTTAGTTACCACCAAAGTGCCAGATTTTTAATGGCTTCGGTTGAGGCAGAAACAAAAAATAGATCTGCAATTTAAATAAAGTTGATTAAATTTATTGCCAAAACTTATTGTGCACTCTTCAAAGCAGTCAAGATTAACGAACTCAAATGAAAGGCAATAAAAATAATTCAGATATTTGCAAATGAATATCAGGTTGAAACTCTTTTCCCCTTTGTAAATATACAAAAATAAAGAGGAAGTAAAGTTTTTCGTAAGCCTTGACCTTGTTTTTAACTATCACATTGATCCATTACGTAAATAATTCATCTACCTAATTAACAAACAGCCCTTCCGTTGGTTAAAAACGCAATAAATCATTGAAAGTTGAACAAACTTTTTTGTTCTGCATATAAAATAATTCGACGTATCGAACAACCTGAGTTCCCTAGTCAATGAATGATGTATATGAACTAGTATAATGTGGCAATGGCAGTCTGAAAGGCGCGCCAGTTGTTATCATGATCATAATAATCCTAATAATGAAAGTAATGGCCATTAGGCAAACATTGAACTGGCAAACCATTTTGGCCAATGAATTCAAGTCGTGCGGAAATTATTCATTATAAATGTGAAGTACAAAAACAGAAATAGTTGTGAGGGGGAAAGTGGGCGCAACCTGCACCCAAAATGCTAGCAAATCAATTCACATAAAAACGTGCTCAACGATTTTGCTTGACTGAGTCAGTTGCATAAGCGACATCGAAATCGAAAGCGAAAGGAAAAAGCCGAGAAAGGAACAAATAGTGAAGACCAGGAGCTGCTCGGTTGGTGGCTTTGTTATGCAAAAGTATTTGCGGAATTCTCATCGGCAAACGACATTTCGAAAGCCAGGATGCGTGTCTATATCGTATTACATGCAAATATATACGACAAATTTAATGCTGCGGCTGACAGCGCAACGACAACGAAATAAAAGAATTAAGTTGAGAAAAACATTGCTCCTGTTGGGCGGAGGGAAACTTTAACTCACACAAGGTTATGCGGGGAGGTGGATAGGTAAGAGGGACAGGGCAGGGCAACAGTTTAGCAAATTATACGCAGCACAAGTCAGGATTATCACTTAAATGCTGCTGCAGCTACTTCAAAAAGGACGCACAAGAATGCAGTCAAGCGAGAGAGTCTCGCGAAAGGCGAACAAGTTTAAAAGAATAAAAAACCGAGAAAAAATGCATACATACTTATACATACATACATACAGTAAAAAGAAAATGAAATAATATAAAATTCCCCACTAAATCGCTGTAAGCGTGTTAAAAGAGAAATGACCAGCTAGCAATGCTATCTGTGCTACTACTGCCAACAACTACCAACAACGCCCACTGTTGAAAGATGGCTTCATGGGCGGCATTCTAAGAACATGACAACTTACAGTCAAGGACATGCCCAGTCCACGCTATCCGCTGTCCTCATCATCGGCAGCCCTCGCTCTTTCTCTGCCTTCACTTCATTTAAAGACCACTTGTCAATGGGCCCAAAGAGCTGCCGCTGCTCTCCACAAGCCATTGTGTTGAGCTGTTGCCGGCATTTTCTTAGCTTTCTACTTTCCTTTTAAGTTTTATGCGCTTTTGGTATTATACTTGTTTTGCTTCTATTTGCCTATCATTATCCTTTTAATGCATAAAATGCTTATTTAATTTCAAGCATTTATTTAAGTCACTTCTGAATTGTTAAGCTTGCTGAAAGCAAAAAAATATTATTAGCAACACTTTTGCTATTGTTGGATTTGAAGTGTTTCGAACTTGTCTTAACTCCTATTGATTTCAGCTATCTTACAACTAAGTCCCAACTATCTTCAAATAGCTGAATTTGTTTATTTTCAACCTTTCAAGTTAGTTTCTTAAGCTTTTCAAGCATTTGTTGTAATCTCTCTCTGTTTAGAACTGCGATTTAAATTTTATTAGCAAAAATAGGAACATATACTTCTCTCTCTTCTGGTTTATCTAAATAGGTTTTATCGTATGACAAACGTAAAGTACGTTGAGTTTTGTGAACGTATTTTTATGTTTTAATAGTGTGCTAAATTTCAATTATATCATCGAGCTTGTGCTTGCCATTCACTGATTGATCGCATTAAGACTCAACAAAAAGAGAACTTACCCCAACCCTCTCTGCCTCTTGCCCGTCTCTATCGCCCACTTGGCCGATAAACATTGCAACTGTATTGCAACTGCAACTGGTAGAAAACTTTGTAGCTGGTTTTATGCCCACAATAACCGCAACAAAAAGTTTTTTAGTCCACTTGACTCAAAATGCGCTTTGCCACACGACTTTACAGGCGGCACAGGTACAGTCACAGTGGCACGCCCAACAGGAGAGAGTAGGTGCAAGAAGAGGAAGGCTGTAAAGCATTGCACACAATTCAATTGAATTCAAGTGTTTTTGCACTTAAAAGTTTAAACTTTAATCCTTCAATAATATTATTGCCATAGTGCAAAGTTTGAGCTTGAACCAAGCACCTGCCCACCTGTTTCAAAAACCACCCCACCACAACCTCAACCCTCGCTGCAGCCCTTTGTTGCATGCTTTCAATTATACGAAGCGAATCGATAATTTGCCTGTGGCCAGCAGAGGCGTGCGCACAAATTTCAGCTTGGCTCATTGGCCAAGCTAAGAGCAGCTTATAAACAAAATTTACATTATTAAATCGTTTTATAGAGGCAGCAGCAGCTGGCCCTGCCACCATCGAACCTCCTCTTAACAGGGCCTATGCACAACAGTTGGTTTGTTTTAACGCATTCAATAATTAGCTAACAAACCTTTATGCTCATTTGGCTGTGTTACAATTCGGGCCAAGGTTAATCATTTAAGGACTTCCCTTTTAAAATATTCATTGATTTCCCGTTGGAAAATTTTTTGGTAATTTCTATGTCATTTTGTGGCTGCATTTTGTGACATAATTAGCTAATTGATTTCAATGGCTGTATCGCGGCCTCCGTGGTTTTTATATATGTACGTACAAAACAGTGTGGTTTTGCTGGCGATTCTGTGCGTAAGCCTTTCAACTCAATGGTTCTCTTGTGGCTTTAACGCTTGAGGTTAACAAAATGGAATTTGGCAAATTGAGCCTCTTTAAACTTATTGGCTCTTTATTGCGAAAGTCAAAAGCTCTGCCAACTACACTTAATTTGCAATCCGATGAAACAAACAAATTTAAAAGTGAATATGCAAACAATTTTATAGTTAGGTTAAGCATGTTAAAGACCTTTTAAATTTTTTTTGCAATAGAATTCCAATCAAGAATGCCATAAAATATGTGCGCATTTCCATATTTACATGTTCATTGCAAGTTGCTATCAAGGGATGGGCGTACTAAAGTTTTACTGCTGTCAAGCTACTCAAAACGTGGTGAGAGAGCTAAAAGGCTATAAAAAATGCTTGAAAATTGTGTGGGTTCAAGGTAAAACAAGTGGAAACGTTGCAGTCGGACGCAACCGACTGCGGTATACTCGATACTTTGGTAGCTCTAGTTAAAACTGGGGAAGAAACACGCACTCCTGTTTATTAAGAGGCAACGGGGCGGCTAGGGCGGTATGGGTGGAGGTGGCGTCCAAAGTTTTTTATACAGGTTTTTGGGGGACGTCATCACTTATCTTGGCACCAAATTTGGTGACTCTAGCTCAAAAACTGAGGAAAATATAGGCGTTTGTGATTTCAAAATACCGTGGAAGGAGGGCTGAGGGTGGAATGGGTGGGCGTGGCTCCAAAACATTTGTTGCAGTTTTTTTGGGGGATGCCAGTTGCTATATCCGTTCCAAATTTGGTACCTCTAGCTGTAAGGATGGGGGAAATATGTGGATTTATCGATGTTGAGTTATCGAATTTATCGAATTCCTAGCCCCCCTGTAGGTGTAGATACCCAATCTTGAAAGGTTATCCATCCCGGCCAAAGAAAAAGAGATTGGAAAAGTTTTCAGTCTCTGGCTTCCCGCTTTCATACAACGGACAGACACAATGACAAAACCAATATACTCTTTATAATCGGAATGAGCATAAAGAAACAATTTTAATTTTGAAGTGATTTTTTCCATTTTTATTATTCTGAGTTCAGTTACGGATATAAGTAAATTGTTTCATTTAAGGTCCTTAATCGTTCTCTAAGTTTAAAACCTCAAATAAAATCTTTTGAGCTTAACGTACATCAACTTTTCCCTACAAATTAAATATTTATTTTTTATCATTATCCCAATCTGACATTTATTTTGTATTATGTTGAAAGAAAACATTGGAGAAATCTATTTTTATTAACTTATTTATGTTAAGCACGAATGCACAATAATAAGTAATATTAAAAGATAATATATGTGCAGAACCAAGTGATTATTATGTTTGAATGCACTGTGAGCTAAGATTGGGCCCTCTCCTTGGCCTCTAGCTCTTCTATTAAGCCCAGGTCCAACATGGAAGCAACTATTTTTGATGAGTCGACGATTTTCAATTTCCTAATTTTCCTTACTTAAGCTAATGTTGAAGGAGGATATTCCATCAATATCGCACAACCTGCAGATGGCACTAATCTACAGTGTCCTATTAGAAGATCGGTGACTATCCTTAGTCTATTTTTACACATAGATATTTCTTGCTGATTGTAGCTACCCAAGAGGCATTTGGGTCGCTTGAGTCCTGATGTGCAGAACCAAGTTTAACTCTTATAAAAGTTTTTTTTATTCGAGCTAAATCCAAATTTGCAGTATGATTGGAGCTAGCCTTTCTGTTTGTTCTTTAACAATACTGCTTTTTGAAACATTTCTTTGAACGCAAAAAATAGGCACTCTATTTGCAGTTTACCCATTTGGTTTCTTTCAAGCCTAAGACAATCAGCTAAGGACTTCGATGAATGGACCTGATACAGGTAAGTATCAGAATTCGCAAGGCTTTATAGTTACCACAATAGTGTGCCGATTGCACAAATTTGCAGCAGTAGCAGCAGATTTGGCTTAAATGGCAAGCAAATTGACAGCTTTGTTTCAGCAGACAACATCCTTGCGTAGAGTGCTTGGTTCTGTGTGTGTGTGTGTGTGTTTGAATGTATGGAAGTGTGTGTGCTTTTGTCTGGCTAATCAAATGCTTTGCTTTGTGGCACTGTTTACGGTTTCGGTTACCTCAACTAAAACCAACGTAACCTGATATTTCACATGCTACGGCCTAAAAGCAGGCTACTGCCTTTGGTTTTGGCCATAGCTTCCAATGATGCTCCTTGCACCTTGTTCCTTGCTACTTGCTACATCTTCAACGGTTGCTTCCGTCTGGGCTAATCAAAAAGCAAAAATTCTAAAATCGTCTTTGTCATCATATGTCTAACGCCATCCCCTACACCACACCCAAGCACACCACACCACACCCATCAAAACCGAAGCCTGTAAATTTGCATAGGCGTTGATTTTGGCTGCTGCCTGCCTGGTGTCGATGCGGCACAAGAACGAAAGACGAAGGACACGCACAAGCCTAACCTCTCTTGGTGTTGTGTGTGTGTATTGTATGTATGTATGCTTTGACGCTGGGCGCATCAATCAAAGGATTACATATCGAAAGTTGAAAGGCGCTTAAAAAAGAAAGAACAGCCATAGAGAGAGAGAGAGAGACAGAAAGAGAGAGAGGATATAGAAAGAAAAATAAAGAGAATGTGAGAGAGGAAGTTGGCATGCCATTTGAATCCAAAATAGAACTGAGAACATAGCCATATATGTATATATGCATGTACATATAGTATAGCTACATCTGCTCTGATAAAATGTCAAAAGTTTTTTGATGTAAACGAAACTTAAGGCTTTCTTTGCATGTGTAAAACCCTCGGCCCATACACACACTAACGCATTTGGATAACAGAGACATCAATCACCAAAAAAAGCTGCCACGCTGAGCTAATGAGTGTTGGCTGTTGACAAGAATTGTTTGCAGCAGGAGAGGCATTGTTGTTAACATGCCACACACACACCTAGGGAATAAAACCAAACCGCAATGCTACGCAATAAAATTGAGCGTTGAAGCATTAATTAAAATGTTGACATGTGCCACAAAAAATGGCAATAATATAACCAAATAGTATAAAAGACTTTTTTTTAGTGCATCCATACACTATTTGAAATGAAACGACAACCGACACAGAGATAAATACTATTTACGTGGCATAAACTATTTAAATAAGTACTTATGTCCTCAAACAAATATTTTAATAAAGTTTCGATGAAACATAAACAAACAAGAAACAAATTACTTTAGAATAAATCAAACCACACCCAAATCAAGTTTACGAATTTTCTCCTTAAAGATGTTATTTTTTGTCTCATCGAGATTTGCCATATGGAAGTTCGACTCGAGATAAGAAGTCTTACTTTTTTTTTGTCACCCTTTGTCGCTCATATTTACTATACTTGATTGTTTTAATTACTTGCGTCATTCAAAGACCATTTTCCTGTGCAAGAAATCGCCTTTGACCACACTTTGCTAGCGACAAATTCGTGTGGTGTGTGAATGTAATTACGTTTATGTTATGTAGTAGCCGTTGTATGTGCAAAGACGATATCACACTTGTCTTGGCAGAACGTTGGATAGCAGTTGCCAGACGCACATATAGAGTCGGGCATTAATCTTGTAATTAATTAAACCAAAGTCCAACCATAAGCACAAAAAGTGACTACTTAAGCCATTTTGTCTCGAAAGCTAACATATGGCCTATACTCACACACACACATACATTGTCTCAGAAGTCGGCCAGTCGACTAACTGGCATATGGACACGCGTGTGGGACATTAGCTTTGGCCACACACACGGCGCATTTACTGAGTGACAAGCCGTTGCCTCCACTTTCCGCACACGACCCACCGAAAAACAAAATGAAACATTTACCGAGCGGAAACGGAAACAGCGGCCTGTATGTGTGTTGTGTATGTGTCGTGCTCGTAAAATGAAATGGCGGATGGGCCACCATCCGCTAAAAGCCACATGGTACATTTAGGATGTAGGTGGACGAACTACACAATTTATTTTGTACGCTTTATTTTCTTTATCCACCTGTTGTTTTTATTATTGCTTTTGTTGTTGTTGTTGTTGTTGCTGTAATAGCATTGTTATAGATTCGCAAGCTAAGTGAATAGCTAATTAGTAAACAAAACTGAAAACAAACCCATTTGCGGGTTGGAAAGAGAACAGAAGTTTCGATTTTCTGCGAAAAAAGTATTGAAGAAATTTACACATGTTCTTAGCATGAGATTGTGAGTGCTGCTTAAAACTGTTAAGGTAATTTTTGCTTGTAATCAAAAGTATTAGACATTTTACCAAAACAATTGACAAGGCCTAGCCCATTCAGACATTTTATTGGGTTTGGGAGGAATGCTTAACAGATATATGTAGCATATAACAATGTGTTTAGGGGTTATCCCTTGACTGTTTCTTATTTTAGCAAGAAGGTCCAACCCTTATACTAAAAAACCACAAACTAGTTTACTTAAATAAGTTAGTTATTTTAAAACGTCAACGTACTTTGAGCTCTTGATATAAGTACGTGTCCACGTTGAATTTTTTAAATGTCTTTACAACATGATACATCATATAGAGTAGCCGTATCATTGTCCGATTTATTGTAGCCAACAGCATAAAAACCAACCATCAGGCATCGTTTTCGTATTGTAATGACAATAACAAAGGCGAAACCAGTCAGATACAACAACAACAACACTTCACATGTCCATATTCACCGTTGAACTTCATTTGCATATGTCTCTCAGTTTGGTTGTATTTTTTTTTTCTTCCCCGGTTTTTCCTTCACTAGCCTACGGCATGGTTGACACGCCTTCGATGCTGTCCGCCCATATTTATTTTTTTTTGTCTTTTGTTTCTTTCACTCAACATGCAGCATGTAAAATGCATTCATGTTGAACCCGTAACGCCCACTTGTAAGAAAAAACGTTTGTATTTAAAAATTGCACAAGAGTTTTAAATATTTTGTTCTTTTCAGGCAACTTTATATTATTAATTAAAGAAAAAGGTATTTTTATTTATGTACCATAAGATACAGAGTTCTATGTTGCATCTTCACCTTATTGGATTGTTTAGGGTTTAATTAAGAAGAAATTTCACAGGCATATTTATATTTTTCGTATTCCTTTCTTAACGCAAGGTATAGCTTTATCAAGGAGCTTTGCAACTACTAAATAAATCTTGATCAGTTTTATGGCCATGTTTTAAATACATTTTTGTTCTTTCATTGTTTCGGCCATCCATTGAAATCAATTGCAGTTCACGTTCATCATCGGCGTAAATAGTATTTTGCTGTCGGAAATTAACACACTTTCCGTTTCCGCTACAGCACACAACACATATGTACATACACGAGCTATGCACACTCACTCACGCACTGATATAATTTATTCATATTCGTCCCCCCTCCTCCACCTGTCCTTTCGCCGTTTTTCTTACCTCACAGCGACGCGCAGCGGTTTTCTTTATTTTTGTGCTTTTTTTCTGTTTTGTTTGCCGTTGCGAAAATGTGCTAAATAAAAATTAATGACTGCCGGAAGCGAATTGTAATCAACGGTCCGAGCGGCCAGTCGACCATGGACACGACGGCGGGCAATAAAAATATACAAACAAAAACAACATCAATTGCAATAAAGGCAAATATAAATGCCATGCCCAGCAACAACAAGTCCGTGTCCATGTTCATGGCCAAAATGTCTGCGTGCATTTATGTTTTTCATTTTTACTTGTGGTCATTTCCGTCCGCCATTTTCGCAGCGTGTGTGTGTGTGAGTGCGTGCTGGTGTGTGTTTTCAATCAATTTGCGTCTTCATTTGCCACAAGCTATGCAACTTTAAATCATCGCTCGGATATTTTACTATGTGTATTTAACAGCTGCTTGCAAATAATCAATCAAATTTACCATATCGATTCGATCCAAGAGCGAGAGAAAGAAAGATTATGACATCGCCAACAGTTACAAAAGCAACAGCTGAAATCGACAGCCTTTTTTTTGGCTTAACTACCTGGTTAAGCAACGGCTTAAGTTTTTCTACCTTCTTTATCTGCTTCTTCCTGTCTACCCTGTTTGTTATTTAAGCTGTTTCTGTTTATATGTCCTTGTTCATGGCGCCAGCTCTGCTTTTGATGCTGATATTGATGCAGATGCTGACGCAATGCTGTCTTTTGTTCTCGAGCATATTGCAAATTCTTAGGCGACCTGCTATGCCAGCCAATGAACAAATTGCATGTGTCCAGCGATTTCTTATCAAGCAGTGTGCGGCAATTTGCTTCAAATTGCGGTCAACAGCAAAGTAAAGTTGTATTTGTGAATGCAAGGTTATTTAAGGCAACTTGTTCAAAAATAAACTCTTGAAAATATTTAAAATTTAATTAACAAAATCTACCTGCCTTTTACACTTAAGATGCTTCTTCCGAAACTAACAGTTTGACCCTTTATACTTTCGGTGCTGCTTGATCGAGACTGAATTGTTGTTAGGTTTAAGAATTTAGTAATATTTTTTAATTATCTGAAGATTTTTCATAGAACTTATTTTAGTGTTTAAAATAAAACCAATTAATTTTTTAATCAAAACAAAAAAACTTGGAAAAAGTTGAAAAAACTAGAAATATAACGGCACATCTCATGGAATAGGCTATGAGGTCTGCACATGCACGCTGTAAACATGTGTGTGACGTTGGCATTGCACTTCGGCTCTCTCTCTCTCTCTCTCTCTCTGAGCAGCGTTGCCAAAACTAAGAGAGAGTATTGAGAGTGTAAGAACCTCTGCTACGCACACAAGCAAAGGTGCCGATCATTGATAAATATTAACATACATTTATAACAGCGTCGTTTGATGCTTAAATTTGTTGGCATTATCAAAGACCCTTTAAAAACAAGATAATGCACTTGGTAAGAAAAGGCTTTACAGTTATTTCGTCTCTGGGCTCCGCTCTCAAAAATAAACTGTGCAATGAGTGTGAGGAAGCGCGATAGCGTTTTTGTTTCAGTTGCCTTTGCACTCATCGGCCCGTCAAGTGTATGACAAGCGGCAGGCCAGCCCGCTGCAGCGGCAACCAAGAACGGTAAAAAATTTGTCACTGTATGTGTGCGTGTGTTTCACTTCTTGCTTTGCCTGCTTGTCTAGAATTTTGCTATTTGTCATATTTTCTGTGTCGGCAAATGACATCGACAAGGGCACTACTAAATACACTTTCGAAATTTGAGTGCATCGCTGCATAAATTGCGATGGCATAATTTGTGTCTAGTGTCATAGAATTAAATAAAAGGGAAGAGTATGAATGACCAGCAATTGCTAAACTGAAATTTGACTGTTTGTGAACATCTATGCATATGCAGCACCCTTAAATGTGAGTGAGGCAATTGTATATCGTTTATTGACCAGTCTCAGCTACATATATATACATATGTATAATTTGACCATTTATGAGAAAGTTAGAGAAATTCAGAAAAAGTTTAAATTAAGCTATATACAGTGACTCACAGCTTAAATGATGCAGGGTCAAATAAAAAGTTTAAGGTGCTATATATTTTAAACCAGAGGAAAAACAAAAAATGTTTAAACGCCAATTTGTTTTATGTTTTATCACATTTAAAAAGGAACTTTATTTGTTTCTAAAATATTGCTAAGTTTTATATATAACACTAAAAACTAAAAATACATCTAAAATATAGGTCACAGCTTAAATGATGCAGACACAAACCAGTTATATTTTTGCCGAATAAAAGGTTATAAGGATTTTACTACTTAGTATGTAATCACAATAGCCTTTAACCTATTATTCAACTAAGAGCCATCTTCCAAGTGGTTTCCGGGCATATTTTGCTCCATTCCTCCAGCAGAGCATTTTTAAGGTCCTATTTGCTGGAAATCCGATGATTCCGGATGTTGTTCTCAGCATAGTCCACAAATTTTCAATAACATTTAAATCTGGAGACTGGGCCGGAGGAATCATGACGTTGGGGCTTTTCCAGGTAAGCCAGGACTGCACTATTCCGGACGTATGTTTGGGGTCGTTGTCGTGGTAGAACCGAAAATCACGTTGCTTTAACTTTTGGCGCTTTGGATCAAATTTTCTTTAAGAATATTGAGGTACATAGTCTTATCCATCGTCGACTCAAAAATCGCCAAGTTTCAACGCCGGCTGCCGACCATGCATACATCACACTTCCTCCGCCATGCTTAACTGTTGCTTTTACGTTTTTGGATCCAGCTCAGTGTTGGGCTGTCGCCACAAAATTTCACTCATTCGACCCAAAATGGTTGAATTTGGACTCGTCTGCAAAAATTACTGTGTTCCAAAAGAAATTTTGTGTGGCGACAGCCAACACTGAGCTGGATCAAAAACGTAAAAGCAACAGTTAAGCATGGCGGAGGAAGTGTGGTGGTATGGGGGGTGGGGCGGCGTGAAACTGGCGATTTTTGCGAGATGAAAATATGTCAATATTCTTAAAGAAAATTTGTCCAAAGCGCCAAAAGTTAGGAATCCGACGATTTCGGTTCTACCACGACAAATAGTAAAGGCAAGGTATGAATGCCCAGTCTCCAATTAAATGTTATTGAAAAGTTTGGACATGTCATCGGATTTGCAAATAGGCTTAACATCTATGCAGTATGCAGCAAAACCCTTAAGATGTTGATGAATAATAGGCAATTGTAAAGGTTAAGGGTTTATAAATTGTAAAACTTCAGTCTCAGCTGCATATACATATGTATAATTTGACCAGTTTTTAGTGTATATAAAAAGTTAGAATATTTTAGAATCAAATAAAGTTCATTTTTAAATTGTGATAAACATAAATGAAAATATTTTTGTTTTTGAAAAGTTTAAATTAGGCAATATACTTGTCTTTTGAAAGTGTATTGAAAAGTTAAAAGAACAATTTGTATACATTGCAGCAATTAAAATTATTTCTATAACAATTATTTCTATTACAAGGTGATCAATATAATATATGTAGTATATGCAGAAAGCACTCACCGGTAGCAGCAACAACACAAATACAGTTCAATGCAATCGCTCTCTCTCTCTCTCTCTCTCTCTCGTTTTTTTCCACTGAGCACTCTCACAAAAACAAAAACCTCACACCCACACACAACAATAATTAAATGAGATGCATCTCATCTTTCTTTTTTTTTATATGTATGTACACTATTTTATTTTATTTTCACTGCATTTAAAACACAAGAAAAAAAAAAAAAAAAAAGTAATGCAATTAATACCATCTTCAATGCTTTGCTTATTGTGGAGATTTTCAGCGCGCTAAACGCAACAACAACACACTCGTTTGGGCGCGTTTATCCTCTCTGAGAAAGGCTCTTTAATTTTTTCGCGACCCGGCAAAGCAGCAACAAATTGGCGCGCGTTTCACAATTTTTCATTTGCTTAAAAACACTTTAAAAAGCAAATACACGGCGATTCTTTGATGTTATAAACACTTTGCGTATGTTCAGTGCGTTATATAAACACAATTTGACTATTTATATTGAGCGTATCAATTTTAATTAAGTAAATTAACTGACGATAAGCCTCCAGCGATGTAAAGACGCGCAAAGTTCCAGGCTAACTGCCTTTGTGGTTAAAATGGAACAAGTGAAATTTGTGAACTTGTGGTGGGTAACGATCGCTCTCTGCAGTTGGAGCAGGACAGTTCTTTTTATTTCTCAATTCGCAAAGTTGACGTACATTCGTGTGCAGCAACAACTTAATAGGCAAGCATTTTTGTTTTTGCATGTATGTATTTTACTATTGCCGGTGTTCTTGCTTAAATATAATGATCAAAAGATTACTAATAAAAAAAAAAATCAATGGGTGCGTTCAGGGAACTAAGCGGTTGTGGAGCCGCTTACTAAGCGCTTAGTGTTAACCGCTGAAAACTTGTGAACGCACTGCTTAGTTGTTCAGCTGATCAGCATTATCGACATGTAAAAATTAGTGAAACTCATCTTTCAACCCCATGGCAACCTCAATTGCAGTAACATTAATCTTATACTTTTTCTATCCTTTTGCAAAAAACAGTTAACAGCTGTCCAAGCACTAAGCGCAAAAGTAAACAAATTTTACGCCTACAAAGATGGCGGGCACTGACTAAACATGTTTAAAGAGCGCTTACTAAGCAGAACGTTCAGCGAACGATTACTAAACATGTATTTTAAGCGCTCAGTTCCCTGAACGCACCCAAAGTTTAAAAGATTACAAAAAAAAATAAAATATTAATGAACAAGTAAAAATAATTTTGCACATATTTGCGTTAAATTAAATGCCGTTCTTTATTCAACAAACATAATACTGTGAGAAGAGCTGAGACCATTAAAGATGGCAGAGCGTAGCTTTCATTTCACTCATTTAAAGGTGCTGCAAATGCATAGATGTACACGTACAGTCGCTGGTCATTCATTCTCTTTAAAATTTTTAATTCTATGACACTTGCCTCAATTGCAAGCGCCCATCGTATGCGGATGCCATAACGTAAGTACTGTGTTTCCATTAGCTTAAATCCTCGCCAGTTGAATGTGCAACACGTGGCAGTATTTTGGGCTAAGCCCAAACACGCAACACATTTTATTATGCATATCCAGAAAGAGTATTGTGTGGATTTACGCTAAAATGTTCGACGAACTACTGAAAAATAAATCAATTGAAAATGTTGCACACCGATCCGGTCCGATGGTGTCTACATGCTTACATTGGCGGTTATACAAATAGGGACAGTATTTAGGGACAGAAAAATGTCCACAATTATCTGTTTGGTTGGAAATAAAGACTGTGTTTTATTGACATGTGAACTTCACAAAATATTCCTCCATGGATCGGCTAGCCAACTTATCCAAATTCATGCGTTTGCTAAGGGGAAATTCTAAGCAGTTGAAAGAAAAAAAATTAGTTGACGTTGTCTCCAAGCAGTCACATAGTTAGGGACATATTTCTATCCCTATTTATATGATTGTCACTGTATAGTATGTGCGTATTAACATAGTGTATAAGTTGCAGGTTTAAAGCAGCCGCAACTCAACCCTCGCACATCTCCATGGGAAAACATTTCAAACACACAAAACAAAATAATCGCATCTCGCAACTGTGGCAAAGTGTTTTCATTGCATAAAATGGTTCGAATTGTTGCATAATGTGCTTAAGGCTTTTTAAACGAATGGATTGACGCTTTTTATTTACACTTGAAAACTTTAAACTTAAAGACTAGTTTTGAATAAGCTTAAGTTTATCAATATATGGTACTTATTGCTTTAAGTTTTGTAAGTAAATAATTGCTTAATACTGTAGGGGCCAGTTTTATTAGCATAAATAACTTCACATCTTTATAACTTTGATACTAACCATAGCCCTCTGTTGTCGCTTATGCTAACGCATTCCAGATGAGCGAGCTCTCAGTGGCCACTCTCACAACAAGATGCTGATTATTAACAGCTTAGCAGAGAGCAAACGAATGAGTATAGAAACAGCAAAGGTGAGATCAAGCACCGTTATGTCCTTCCAATGTGTGGAAAGCGAAACTGCACGTAGGCCAATTTTGCTTTGCACGAATATACTTAGTAGAGGTATAAAAGGCAGATCACGCGGCCACATGCAGCCCCTTTTTCTGCAAGAGATCTAATTTGAAAGTGCTCGTGTGATTAACCACAAAAAAATATATACATATATACGCAAAAGTATATCACGACCACCACTTTATAAAAAGCTATAAGGATATCAGCAAGGCGTACGCAAATATATAGTTGCCCCACCACATCAAATATTTTGGCAGCGCGTACAGCTAGTGAAAGAGGCAACAACTTTAGCAGAAGCAGCTAATTGTCGCCGGCCGGCCAGTGCATCGCGCTTTCGAGGCGACTTTCCAATAAGCACCACCGGTTGGCACGCCAAATCATCTTGCACAACCTCTGCTTTGCAAGAAGTCTAGGAGTTATCCTGACGACAAGCCATATGGTCAAAGTGATATACATATGCATCTTAGCGGCCTACAACGTGTTCTTGAGGGATAAGGCCCAACACATAGCGACAGCGAATTAGTGAGCAGCGAATATACCCCCCCCCCCACATGCATAGGGTATAATAACAGCGACATCGACACACAGCAGCCCAGCGAGTTCAGCATACCAGCGCAACCGGCGTAACAGCGCTCAATTCCCCACAGCTGTTGTGTGATCAGCTTAGCGCATCTATGTTAGGACAGAATCAGAATTTTTTATATTAGTTATAGTTTGTATATTCAAGTAAGATTATGAGCGTAATGCAGTGCATTCAGAAACGCAGTTCTTGCGATCTTAGTATATAAAATTAAACACTTTATTACTCGCAAATCATACGGCATATAATGTGTAATTAGTATTCGCAAACATCCGCTTAAATATATTTATTATTCCGTACAGTCAGCTAACCTCAACACATCTGCTGTAACTTCAACGGGCCCAGCGAAGGTGCATCGATGGAAGGATTGTGAGTAAAAACAAATGCTGTTTATTTTTCGTGAGTACAACTTGCGTTAGCAAGAATATTGTGTAGTGTATTTAATATCTGCAGTTACTAAAACATGAGCATATTTTGATATTGAATTTTAGAGTTTAATCGTTAGTATAGTTTGATATTGAGTTTGATCATGCAATCCTTATGGATCGTGCAAAATATGTTTGCTTTATGAATTGCTTAGTTTAATTCCTCCTATATGGAGTAGATTTACATTGAAGTCCGTCGCCGAATCGATAAAATGCGTTTGTACTATTTGAGGTAAATAAATGAAGATTTTAAACAAGGGGTAACCAACTTATCTCTTATCAGTTACCAAAGTAGGGAGGGTAAAGAATAAGGAGGCGATTTACATCTCAGCCACCCTAATGGTTAACGCGTTTATATACTGCTGCTGATTTTGTATGTGGGACCCGAGACTACATATAAAGTAAGTAGAACCCAAAACGCAGGTATAGCCCGAACGCATTTTGAACCATTCCTAGTAGATTTTCGATAGTGCACTTAATCTTATTATTGTGTCGAGTAGCGCCATATAGCAGGAAGAAGCAACAACCCACGCCACCCCCGACGAGCATAGCACAGAGCAACGCTAGAAGTGCACGACCGCCAAATCCTCTGTACGCATTGTCCTTCAGACGGTGTGAGCTACGGACGCCTAAGCAGGCATCCCTGTTTGGAGGTTACCAATCTGGTAATCCCAGCACAGTTGAACACTACAATACTTTGTACGGGTTATTATTAATCTAACAGTGTTAATCGCATCAGTTTATTTAAACTGTCATTAGAGGCCTGCAAACTATTTTAAGCACTGAACAAGGTTCACTCGGAAATTGTAGCTTACTAATATGATTAAAATGTTGTACATAAATTTCATAACTCTTCAAAACTCGCACAATGTTTGTCTGAAACAGAAATGCATATAAAATACACTTGACCATGTCAACTGTTTTTTTTTTTTTTTTTTGGCAATGGCATCCAATCCGCAATCACGGCCAGAGCAAGCAATCAACAAATATCAACAACTTTTACTCATACTTGTGACGCAAACAAAAAGCACAAATAAGCCGAGGAATGCAGAGCATAGCAGCGCAGCTCAAAGACCAGTTTCACACAGCTCTGACTATGCCCTGCCGCTTTCCCGCCAACTCTTAACTTTCCCCATCTTCAACAGACTGTGACACTCGATGCAGCAAACCATGAATATTTTAGTAAACGTCGTGCTTTGACTTTGACTTCCACTCCCGCACTTGGACACCTACTCTTGCCATCTGTATTGGCTGCGCGGGGGGTTGGTTTGGTGTTATGGGTGTTAAAAGGGTTTTTACAGCAAACCCGACAATTTACGCCATTTTCGAAAAAAATAAGTTTTTTTGGCGCTGCCCAGACCTAGATTTCAGTTTTCAATTTTTTGGAAAAATGGGCAAAGTTTTGCCGGGTGTCGACAGCATCTAGGGCACGCGGCGTGGCATTTGAATTACGTTATTGCCTAGAAGTATGCTTTAGTGTTTTGCGGTTGAAAAAGTTTCAATTGCGTGGGTCTCCTCATAGAAGCGTCCTTAGCAGCGGCGTTCAAAAATTTTATTAAATAAATTGCAGCGGGACATCGTCTCGTTGTTGTCACTTTGTTATGTAAAAAAAAAACCCTATCAACTGGTAAAGTGGACATAAAAAATATATAAACAAGCAAACACCAGCGCGCGCCATTGAGTTAACAAATTGAGAATTTTTTTCATGCATGCAATTTAAATATAAATGCCTAATTGATTAGTGCAAAAATATAATTAATAAATCAATTGAAACAAATATTAAACAGGAATATAAAGAGTAGACAGAAGATACATATTTGTATATCCATAAGTATGGTACCGCATGATATCTAATTTGATATTCGTATTTCAATTTAATCGACATTTCGTGAATTAAGTCTAAGGTGATTTCATGCATGTTATTATAGACTTAATGCTTGAGGCCAGTCAATAAAATGCAGCTAAAGCATTTTCAACTCTGATCATCATCTGTGTTTGTAGACAGAAAGCCAATTAGATCAAAAGGCAAACATCAACAAATGTACAATGCTATAGGGTTTAGTCTTTCAATCCTTGTTTTATTATAAGCCTTTACAAAGTCCTTTTTAAATACTATTCATATGTGTTTACATCGTCTATTCATTTAATTTCATTGTTTTGTAAGCCACAGTAGGAAACAAATACTACAAGGCAAGTGAACTAGATGACCTTATCATAGCAAACTTTAGTAAACAATTCAATAACTGGACTACAAACTCCAACAAGAAGGAGAGAGTGTATGTAGTATTATGTACTAGTACAAGTATAAATTGGCAAACAAAGTAAACAACAACATGAACAAAATGAAAACAAAACACGCAGCAGACAGAGAGACAGAAAGAGTTGAAAATTATCTGAACATTTCGTGCAAATGGAAGCAGAAAATTCATTTTTGCCGCAGTCAGCTGTTGTTATCTAGGCCTCAATGGTCTCAGCCCTATCTTAATTCCCAGCTGCATTCCATGCTGCCCTGCCTTTAACTAATTGCAATAATTAATTAGGACTAACAACTGAAGTCGGCAAGCAGCAAGCGCCAAACGGTAAAGGGGCAACAGAAATGCAACCAAGGCAACAAAATGCCGCAAAACAATGCACAGCACAGAACTCTCAAAAGGGAAGCGCGGTATGTTAAGTAACCAAAGCACACACACACACACACATGTCTGGCAGCTAAAATCAGGCGATAATCCTAAGAAATATAAGTTTGCATTTGGGCTTATACAAAGTGGTGTTAGTGGCGCTTGTAGAGTTAACGCCGTGTTTGGCTAAAACATTTTTAGCTTCATATACATATAGTATTTCGTAATTACTGAATGTGAGTCTAATAGTTAGAGTAGCAAGCGCAGGAGGTGAAACTTAAGTTATTTTATCTAGGGTAAGTTGCTTTTAATGGACATCTAGAATTCGTTACCTTAAAGCAGCAGCCATGGTAATAAATACACTTTTCAATGAAGCCGTTTTTTCGTGCATCTACTTTTTTAAGCAAAAGAAATCAAGGCAATTGCATATCAAATGTAAAGCATAGCGCGCAATGGTTGAAAAATAACATAAAACATCAGTAAACAATCTGCATTTTGAGATGGAAAGAGAAGAGTGACAGGAACATAGACAATGAATAAAGCATTACCAAAGGATATGTGTGAGACTGTGTGTGTGAATTTTTTACTAAACACATGATTGCACTGGAAAGAGTCGAAGAGTCAGAGTCAGAGAGCTTCAGAGTAGCTGCAAAAATCTGCACTGATAAATAATAAATCTCCGACATCAGCTTTTGTGTGTGTGTGTGTGAAGTCATGTTTCCCCCCTTCTCTGACAGAGGATTCAGTGGAGCGAAGAAAACTTTACTTTGATATATGTAAGTATACGTAAAAGTATAGATATACTTATATATTTTGCATGCAAATCTTAAACTATGCAAACCTTACACATGCTTGGTAATGAACTTTAATGTTGCGACAGCCAAACAACTCTATAAATATATATACAAATACATATATACATGCTTATATGTACTTGTGTATATGGTAAATCTGGCATGTCTTTTCCAGCATTAATAGCATTTTTGTGTTTGCTTTGTGGGCTGGCGCTGTAATGTCGATAAGAAAACTGGAATCGGCAAAACTTTTGCTTACGACCATGTCGAAGGCATGCTCAAAAGTCCTGCGACTCCTTGTTATTACTATTGTTGTTGTTTGCAATGCGAGAGTTGTTATTGTTGGCGGCTTGTTTTGACACAAAGCGGCAAAAGCTGGCCAAAAACTTTACGCTGCGCTCAACTTTTGCAACAAATGCACGCATAGCTTGTCTCTGTCCATGTATAAATATGTGTTTGTATGTTTGTTGGACTGCAGGACATGTGCATAGCATGAGCGAGAGCGTGCAGAGGGAGCGTGGCTACTGTCTGTCCAGCTCAGAGACCACAGCCTGCTTGCTGGGGTTCACTTTTCGGCATCCTTTATGCATTTTGCTTATAATTAAACCTCGTCCTAAACAGCAGCCGCCTCTTGGTTGGCATTAAGTGTTGGCATGTGGTTTTTGTTGTTACTTTTGTTGGCCAGTTTGCGTTGCAGGCGTTTCTTTTTCAGCTTAATTTGCACAATTAACGTTGCAATAAAGTTTATGCGCAAACATTCAAGGGATTCAAACGTGACCAAGTGGCTGCAGCAGGGCAAAGGGTTAATGAAGCTAACGTAAACCTAAGTAAATTATGGAATATTATTTTCCCAGTTTTAAAGAATAGAATAAAGTATAAAGACCAGGGACCGTAATCATTATTATAGTTTTACTTTAAAAATTATTAAAAAAGGATTATTTTTTTTTTTTTTTATTTTCCTAAAAAAAAATAATTATTTTATTTTGAGTTATACTTACAACTCAATGAATAATCATTATTTTTTATCAAAAAAATAAAATCATGAAATAATGATAATTCTTTGAGTTTTATTTTTTCAAAAATAAAACTCAAGTTGTTATATCGACCTTTTTTTAGGGAATAATCCTAAACATGATATATATTCCTAGTCAATTATTTTGTTGTTTTTCTGTAAAAGAGACTGCACAAAAAAAAAATTTTAATGTATGGCACTTACTAAACACAAAATGAGTACAGGTCATAGTGCAGTGATTAATATTAAAATCGTTAATTTAATATGGATAGGTGGACATAATGGTTCTTTGCACACAACTTTATGCAAACTTCAAATTCAAATGTATATACAAATTTTTTCAGTGATATTTAAGAGCAATGAGATTTTTTTAATTTAAAAATGGATTGTTATGGTTTGTCTTGATTTACTGACTAGGAATATATATCATGTTTAGAATTATTCCCTAAGAAAAGGTCGAAATAACAACTTGAGTTTTATTTTGAGCAAAAATAAAACTCAAAGAATAATCATTATTTCATGAGTTTTATTTTTTTGATAAAAATAATGATTATTGATTGAGTTGTAAGTATAACTCAAATTAATCAATATTTTGTGAGTAAATCTATAAAAATTGAAAAATTTTAAATCATGGTGAAAATGCATAAATGAGCCTTAAAGATGAATATTTGTACATTTCTCCTGTCCCAAAGATACCATAAGTGAATGATTTATTTATTCAAAAAAAAATAATCATTATTTGCAGTCCCTGATAAAGACAAAGAAAGTAAAAATTATTTATATTTACAATAAGTAAAAGCCGAACAGCCTGGTTTTGCTTTTGTTATTGTGCTACCACATATTCTTATGGTGCATATTGATATGGCAAAGCTAAGTGAAATGCAATGGAAGAGGTCTTAATGCTAGTGATTTACCAAAGAACATTAAGCTAAGAAGCTTATGATGGTTCATTTCACAAAAATAGGGTGATCAGAAAGCAAAAAGGCAACGGGTAATCAGAAAAGCCAATGCAACGAGCCATGTAGCCACACATACACTCACATACAACCTTACACACACACACTCACACATGCGTATTTATTGGGTTCTCCTTTGTTTCGGTATTAGGTAACTTCATCTTCGTCTCCTTGTTAGTGTTATATGTCTTGCAGCTTGTACAATAAATTGATTTTTGATTAATTAAAATATTTATTTTGCTGGCAATTAAATGGTCAATAAAATTTATGAGCTACCCAAAAGCCAACGATGCCAAAGGAGATGCGTTAAATGTGTATTTAAGTTGTTTCGGGAATAACTCAAACAGCGTATGTGATAAGGGGTTCGAAGGTTGTAGGGCGCATTAATAAATTTCCAAGTGTTTGGATGCCCGTACATGGTTTATTTTATGGCTGCCTGAGCTTACCACGCACATGTGTGCCACTGCAAGGATATCTGGCGGTAAGATATTGTCCTGCCGTGCGTGAGGCCATAAAACACTCGAGAGTTATGTCCTGGTCACAACGAGTACCAGTAGCAATCGTCGTCGCCGCTGCTCAATGCTAAATGCATTGGTATGCGTTGCGTAACGAAAAACAATTAGCTGCGGCCAAATAAAAAAATACCGTTCCAAGCCGGAACCGATTCGCTGCTTTGTTGCTGTGTGTTTGTTTTGATGTTTGTGTATGTCTGTGTTTGTGAGCAAAAAGTTTTATATGGCTTGTTTTCGTGTTCCTGTGCCGTGTCCGCTGTCTCTCTGGGCCTTATCACTTTTCCAGCTGCCCCCGTTGAGTGATTGCAGCTTGCCAATTGAGACCATAACGACGACGACGAGGAGAAACGTTGCCAGGACAAACACGTTTCTCATATATGAATTGTGTGCGCTTAACTTTGGCCAGACTCAATTAATTGAAGTTGTATTGGCCAATTGGATTTGGCGTGGGATTCAGAGTAGATCTCATACGAATCATATACATTGATTGTTAACGTGCTTGAGGAAAGTTTACACAAAAGAATACACTTCATTAACTAAGTAAAACTTAATATAAGAAAAAGTTGCAAAAGCAATTGATATAATTAACTTTTTCAAGTTATTTATTTTATAAATGGAAATTGAAATGTGTTTTTTCCTACATTTTATAAAATATATCAAATAAATTCCATATTTATTACAATGAATACTAAACACAATTATTTATTAATATTTTTTAAAACTCGATTTTATTTCATTGAAAAACAGCCAACAATATTCCTACTATATTTGCAATAATATCATACTTCAAATATCTATGATCATATTTGAAATTTTACAAGCTTTTTTATTGTGTCCTTCAATCGTTTTACATTAAATTTCCTGTGGACTTATTTTATTTTGAATTCCTTACAGCTTGACAAGCAGAAGCAGCCAGTAATGGCCATAATATAGTAAATTCCAAACTAAGTAATCCTTTAATGCCTTTTAGCTGTTCCTGCTGCTGATGCTGCTGTTGCATCTGAAGATGTTGCTGCTGCGTTTGCAGCATCTCAAATTCCTTATTTACTTTATAGGTAAGGCAAAGTGAACCAATTCCAAAGCTATTTTAGTCGCTTACCTTGGCTGCAATTCTTTTGGTCTGCCCACTGCAGCGCCCCTGCCGCTGCTCACTGGCTTTAATCAGTGGCATTCTTTGCTGCGAGTCCTGCAACGTCCTGCTGCACTCAATTCGTTTTCTTTATTTTCCATCCAAACGGAAGTCATGTGTGCCGGCTGCACATCCCTAATGCGCTCAAAAGGAGCAACAGCACCGATGCCAGAAACGCCGCTTAAACATATTTAAACCATACCATACATACATACACATCAGACACAGCAGCCATTCCTTATCTATATGTATTTATAATATATGGGGATAATAGCTTTACAATCAGACAGGAAGCTATTGCAAGCATGATTGTTTCCGCGAAACGTGTTTGCTGTTAACAATATTATGTGAAATAAGCTTAAGAAATCAGACACAATTCATGAAAATCTACTTCAAGCGTGACAGAATTTCCACTTTAAGTTAGTGTTGGTAATTAAAGTTCGTAATTCGTTCTAAGTTATGGAAATAACATTTAACTTTCAAGAAAATTAGAGATATTAAAACATGCATCACAACTAAAGTCTAAAAAAAATCTCTAAAGTAGTAGTTTAATTGAGCAATTAAATCTTTATCAAGATAGTTGTGAAGTAAGTTAAGAGAAAGCCTTTTTGCGCTTTAATTCACTTCTTAAGTCACAAATTGGCTATTGTGAATATTTTACGGTATGTATTCGAGTAGCTTACAATATGTATTGATTATAGCTACCTCTGAATCCACACCTTTTCAATTACTCAAAAAGTCAAAGAACGATAAGTATTTACACACCTTAACGTACTTTGATCTGAGCGAAGAGCGAACACATTTTAGTTGAATGCCAAAAACTCTGCAAAGGCCAATTTTGTGTGCCATGTAAATGGCCAGTCTGGCAAGTGCGGAGTCTAGAGGGCAAACCACAAATAAATTACTCTGGCACGTTGAAGATTTGTTAATAAAGATAAATTTACTTATCGTTTATCTTGATTATGCAAAATGCCTAAGTGAAAACTCAAAGAACAGGCAACGGTGACCAAAAAGGTCAAGAGTAAGAAGGGAAGCGGTCTAAAAAGCAGCTGCGCCTTAAACTTTCCATTTCTTCGGCGATGCCACGGGCCGCGGGGATTGAGTCAGCTATGTGGTATGAATAAACATAATACATATTTCAATGTTTTATAATAAATTAAATAACTTGTCGGTCGATCTTGAGCGGCGGCCAAAAAGAGGACATTCCACTTGGCTGCAGCATTGAAATAAAAGCCAACAATATTTTCCTAAGAGCACTAATTTGAAGCAGGATAAAATGGGAAGTCAAAAGACTGTTACAGGCGCCTGGCTCAAGTCTTTAATGAATAAACGGGCTGCTCATTAAGTTCTTAGCGTGGCCTCTTTGTAGTTTTGAATTAGTAAGTTAACTGTACCGTGGGTTAAAGTATTTGAGGTAGCATAAAGTTCAACAAGTAGACAATTTCAACAGCAATTTAGAAACAATTGCATAAAAATTTATATTTCTCTAGCAATGCTTCAGATATAAAGTTTGAAAAACGTAAAAATATTTAGTTTTTAAAGAGAAGGTTTACAAATTAGTTCTGCAATTATTATCTATTTACTTGGATTGGATTTTTAAAATTAATTTATTTGATATGTAAATTAAATAACAATTTCACTTAAATATTAAAATACCATTTTACATTTACATTTTAAATAAGTTTTTCTTGAGTAAATGTCCTTTATCTTCACTGAATACAAAATAAATCAACCACTTCTAGACAAATCCAACAACATGTCTCTTTGTCAAAGTGTTTTAAGGACACATTTATTCCACTGTGCATCCCAAAATGTAGCCAGAAAAACCAGCAACAACAATGTCAAAATAATTTACACTACTTCGGCTGCTGCGGAGCAAAACAGAAAAGAAAACTGTTTATACATTTATTATGCAGTTTTATGACCAAAACCAAGTGCAAATAGTTTGCGGACTTTGAGGCCAGGCTAAGGATACGTAGCCAAAAGGGAAGTACCGGCCAGGCAGACCCCAAAAACCAACATCTCAATCAACACAAACTGGACAGAGCTAAGTTCAGCCAACGATTAAGATGTGTCTGTCTGTCTGTCTGTGTGTGTGCGTTTGGGTTGGTTTTGGTCATTTAGGAACTGTAGTTCTGTTGGAGCAGTAGCTTTGGGACACAAGTAAGATGGTCTTTTTTTTGGGTCTAGTGCTTTTTGTCTTGGTTACTGTGAACGGACATGCTTTAAAATTTGTTGTCGACTGCTGGCAAAGGTTTTTATTTATTGGCATATAAACCACAAATGGCAAACATGCCAAGACGGCAACGTAACCAGAGAGAGCGAGAGAGAGAGAGAGCACACACGTACATAAATATTTCATGTCCTGACTTTCAATTTCTACTTGGCCTGGGTTCCTGTTTGCTGGCTTTCTTTTCCATTCGATTTGTTTGTTTGTTTCGAATGAGAATCCACTTGATTTCGAAATGTTTTATTTATGCGCACGATTATTATTTTGAATTGTTCGTATAGTATAAACTTGCCCCCAACATTCAATCCATCACCCCAACCCACCACCAAACCCATTCTCATGCATTTGCTCTCACCTAAAGGCATTTTATCATAATCGCATAGTAAGAACAAGCATGTCCTGTTCCTGTCTGTGGTGAGGTTTGGCTCACTGGTTTCGGTTTGATGCGGGTTCATTGTAATCGGTTTTTATCCTTGAGAACCATTTTGTGTTCGTATTGTATTTTTTAAGCATTTTATTATCCTATTTATTGCTCATCATATTTACTGGCCCTTTGTGGCATGTTAAATCGCTTTAATTTGTACCCGACTCACTTATTGATTCGACCCACATGCAACACACACAAGCACTTTCACAAACATATACACACCACACACACACACACACACACATACACCAAGCATTTTGTCATACTCAAATGTCTTGTTGCAATTAAAATCCGTTTAATTAAAAGCTTTCAACTAAGATGCTTAATTTACAGTTTTGTAATCGAATCTGCTAGAAATTCAATTAAAATATAACGCACACATTTGGCTACTTTTAACATGCATTTGCCACAAATCGGGCAATCGTCTTAATTACCTTACCATAAAATCAAATTATTCAGCTCTTAGCTTAAACCATTCTTATCTACAATGTCTTTATTAAAACCATAAAAAAAAAACTATTAAACTACATTAAGCAGATGTGGTTTTTTTTTTAATTTGCAGTTATTGAGTTGATATTCTGGTAGAATTAGGCACAAATTTAATAATAGTACTTTTAATACCCTGTATGAAGCTATACAATATGCTGATTAAATATTTCATCTACTTAAGACTTTTTAAAAATCCAAAAACATTAATTAAAATAATGAATTTCATCTTTTGCCTTTACAAAAAAAGATTCTTAGCTAATTTTTGCTAATTTAGTATTGCACTTTCTGTGTACATCGAGCTTTCTCTCTCTTACTTGTTATTGGTGCTGTTGCCACTTTGTCCACTGTCTCTCTTAGCAAATAACTCTTTTATGACTTTCGCTGTGAAACACGAAGTTGCCAAGTTTTCGGCAGACATTGGTCCCAAAGCAACATATGGCACAAGTTCATGATAAGCGAAGAAAAACCCAGAAAGTATATTAATAGCTGGGTATAACCCAACATGAAGCTAATGACTTTGGCCAGACGGACAAGCTGAAAGAAAACTGCCAAATATTATGCATACGCACTGTTGTGCGCATCAAATAATTTTTGTGCAATCAACTAACACAATTCTCTAGTGTTGGGAACAATTTTGCACTTGGTTTACGTAAATCAAATTAAACTTTATAAAATTCGATTTAAGTAACATGCAATTGCATCGTTTTAGCATAACGAGCTTGTTTATTTTCTATACATATTCTATTTTTTACACAAACTAAAAACAGCTGTCTTTCTAAATGCTCGGTGTGCGTGTGTGTGTTTTTCTACATAAATTTAATACGCTACAAATGCATTTCACTTTAATTATGCAAATTGAGTTCCATTCAAGCATACATATAAAATATACCCAACTCTCGCTAGATACCTTATCAGATGCACTCCAAACTCAGCAATTCTCTCTCTTTTGGCCAGTTGATTTGCATTTACTTTTGCATTTTTATTAGTAAATTAGCACTTATGCAAATATTTTTGGCAAATGTTTTCTTACAAATTTCTATTTGATGTTTGTGGCAAGCTTTTATTGCAGTTTCAGTTATCAAATACACTAAAATATATGAATATGCATTGAAAAAATTGTGCACACTCAAGCAAACAGACATTGCCAAACCATATGGAATGCAGCATATTAAAATAACGTTTAATATTGCACAACAACTTTAACCTACAAGTTATATCAAGTAAACGCAGTGTGGTCAAAATTTATATGTCAGACACTCAAAAAACACATTTTTTTTTGTACAGCCCACAAAATGCAAAAGGTTACAAGGCTAAGGCAGCTAAGAACGTATACGTAATGTCCAGTCACTATCTCAATTGACAGTTTTGTCGTTCTTAGCTATCCCCAGTGGAACTGAAAGGCGAAAGGCCGTTTGTCTACTCGCATCTGACACTAAGTGCAATTTGTCGTTTTCTACGAACAATTATTATAGTTATTTATTCTATGTTGAAAAGTACTTAACATTCTATGCAGAGAACTACTAGTTGACTATTTAAGCTTCTAAAAGCTGAAGTCAATAAAATTACTTTGTCGCAACAGATATGCAAATTATTTCAAAAGTCTATTGCATCAAAAATTAAAAAGAAAGTCATTGCGAAAATGAGTCCGTAAAAGTAACAAAGTGCAAGCCAGCTTAACCCAAATAATAAATCGTTGCAGTCGTACGCAACCGACTGCGGTATACGCTGCTACCAGTATAAGAACGGGTGAAAAGAAGTCTAGCTCAAACACCGTGGAATATATACGCGGTGGACCGGGGACGGCAGTGCTGGTATCCAAACTTTTGATGCAGATTTTTGTTGGAAGTTAACAGCTATCTGCTCACCAAATTTGGTTGCTCTAGCTGTTAAAACGTGGAAAACATGTTTGTAGTATCGAATTGTTATCGATATCCGATTTTCGATTACACATGGACCAAGATATTTGAGCCTGTAACGGGTGTACGGAACGGAACAATATACCCTTTACCTTCGTTACCAGAGAGTAATAATAACGTTTAAATTGTGTTGTGTATAAAAGTTTTCTGCTTACGAATTTTAACAGTTTTCTGTCATTTCATGCCACAAATTGTGGCAAGCTTATGCTTGCATATAATTATTTTAATTGTTGATATTTTTGTAAGAAAAAAAGAAAAACTCATTTGGAGTAAAAGTTCATTGGCGTGCACAAAATTTAATAATTAGAGTTGAGTAATTTTCGTGTGCTTTTGTGGCTGCAACTGGCGTCAGCTTTTGTTTATTTACTCGTACTACAGGTATTTAATTTATTTAGACGGCTTATGCACATATGCATAGATATTAGGCTTATTGATTAAACCATCTATGCATTTGTTCATAGTAGAAATTAACTTTGGCTTGGGCTTTTGTGTTGGCATTTGAATACATTAGCATTTAGCGCTTTTATATTGCATAATTAAGGCACTTGGCCTTTGATTAACGATGCAGATTAAATACAACGCCATTATTTTGTTTGAGTTTAAACTATTTGGTAATTTATTTATGGACTTTTCTATTTATTCAATGCCCATGCGTTGGCATTCACATAAATAAGTAATTGCCATAAACATAAAAGTATGCGCAATTACTTAAATATTAACTAACAAAATGCGCACATTTCATTACTAATGTTAAATTAAATTTAAATTTTTTCACAGCATAATTTCACATTTTGCCCTTTGCCTTAGGCATGAATAAAAATCATTAAAAACATAAAGTTATTCTGCCGCTTTCGAATGACAACTTTTCTTTAACGTTGTGTTCATTTAATGAATTTAATTTGCCAAGAGAAAGTATAAGTGCTGGCCTTTAAGATACTGTCTTAACATTAACTAACTTTAATAAAAATCGATTTGAAAGCTTTATCATAACAGATATTTTGCACTCACAACTATTTGTTTCCATTCAAAAATCATAAATCAGTAATTCATATAAAACATTTGTGCCTCTTAATCATACTACTATTAATGACTATCAACGACATTAATTATGTTACATTTAACTACAATATTGTTCAGACAGTTTATAAGAAATGTAGTTACAAAACAGGTGCCTGAAATCGTTGCTCAATTAAGTATTAGAATATATGCATCGACTACTTAGTGAATTGAAGTCGGATGAAATTCTCAAGTCAGATATGGGCAAATGCAATTAGCTTTGTTGTACCCACACTTTGGCTTGAAAGCTGAACTGGTTGTTCGTTATGGCTTTTGGCGGCATTGGTTGCATGCATAAATCATGAAACCAAAAGCTGAAGCCTACAAACACACGCATAATTGTATGTAAGTATGTGTACATGTGTATACTCATGGGCATGAAAATTGAACATTTATAATGGTATAGAAATTGCTTGACATAACGTTACACAAAATATTATTGTCTGAGTGTGTGTGTGTGTGTGGGTTTGTGTGTGTGTGTGTTCACTTGAACACAAAACACACACGCACATAAATCTCAGCACATTTGAAATCTCATTGACAATTGGAAATGTGACCAAAATCATGCATTTCCGCAAAGGCATCTACAATGCGTTTGCTCCCTCTCGTCCGCCCACTCCCTCTTCCGTATCTTGTGCTCACAAATTGAAAATACATTTTACACAATTACAAATTGCAATGAAATTGATTTATCACGCACAAACGCATGAAGGTCACGCAAGCCACATAAATTTCGAGCAGGCTGCAGGCTGGTAACCGGGCAAGAAGCCGTCCAGCAAGCAGGCAGGTCCTTAAATGTCCAGTGATTGCGATTGCAATTTGCAACATTTTTGGGCCGCATTTATGTCACTCTTGCACACCATACCTATGTACGTACATACACATACTGAGCTTATTAGGCTGCGCCCGACCAGCTCTAGACTAAACTCATTTAAGCCCTTGAATTATGCGCATTGCACTTTGCAACCACAAAAAAAGTTTTTATTTTATTAATACACAAAAAATCACTCTGGACTTTTTTTTTTTGGCTGCATATTTTATTATCAGCTGCATTAAATTGCATAAAATATATGCGAAAAAGTTTGCTCAAATGAGCCTCAGTCAGAGCCACATTGGATCGCAGCGTCTGATGGCAATAAAGAAGTCACAACGCCTACGTGACTTGCAAGAGTTCTCTCCTATCAAGAATGCTGACCAGTGTGAAATTTTCTCTTCTAGAACTTGACGGAATTAAATTTAACTTTTTAATATTTTTCATGTTTCATTCCATAAATTTGCTAAAGTTTTGGCAACATATTTATTATGATTATTCATTTGACTTTTGTCAATAAAATTTAAATAGAACGCCATAAATTTTTCAAATTAGTTGTTAATTTATTTTTAGAGTTTGTTTTAACAATTTTTTTTTATTAATACTTAGATTAAACCAGAACCCTTTGGTAAATTATTCAACTTTAGAGGTAAAAAATAATAAAAAATTTAATTGTCTCCTGATTTTATCCACAAATGATTATTATCTTAGTGTAGCAATTACTGAAAATAGTCGTTTATTATTCACTTCGAGCCAATAATTGATTTTTATATCAGCAAGGGTATTAAGTTTTCACCATACATGTTGTGTTCTGTTCCTTTGTACTACAGTCTTCGAGTTTCATAGGTCCAGTTTCTGTTTCTTACTTAAATTAAATGTGTTTTTACCATACTTGTGTATGTACGTATGTGTCTCTTATACTTATGTATGTGTGTGTGCTCTCCTGCCTGTAAATAAATGATAATCGCTGGGGTATGTCGCTGCATGACTCGACTGCATTCAGTGACGAGCCTTGCTTGGTCCGCACTGGTCTTAACTGTCGTCTGTCTGTTATGGTCTGTCCATCTGGTCTGACTACTTTGGCTGATTGTTGTGTGCTGGACAACAACGAAGTTGTCTACATCAATGACATTTTATTTAGTACGTGTTGCATGCTGCGAATTCCTTTTGCAAAAATGTTGTTTATCGTTGTAAAATATTTTGCTTCCCAGCACTATTGTGGAAATTTATGATGAATAGGTTGCGCACTACTCAAAATCCCAGGCGGACTCAATGCCTAGTTCAACTTTACAATTTAAATATAAATCAATCAAAAATTTTAACGACTTCTTTAACGGTCCAGCAAGCTTAATTCACTCCTTACAATGTGCTTTAACAGACAAATTACAAATAGTATGTATGTATATGTATATGTAGGATTTAACTGACGATAAATTACTCTTAATATGCATGCGTTACTAGACTTGTAAAAATTCAATTTAATTACGCATACCAAAAGTTGCATTTATATCAATATTGCTGCGTTAATGAGAAATAATCGATTATTTTTCAGCAATATGCTTCTCTTACACAATACATACATACACCTAGTATAACAACCCCACACAACCAACATTACATTAACCGGGCACAATTAAATTGGGGTCACTTTTGTTGGTGCAATTGCAATTTCTTTAAAATAATCTTGATGGCTTTTTTATTGAGTTTCACTATTTTTTTTTATCTGCTAGCCAATAAGGTAATTTCAACCCTTTAAAACCCTTTATAGACTTGAGTTTTAAATTTAATTGGAATAACAAATTACTTGCTTAATTTTCAAATAATACTTGATTTAATAATATTGTTTAAAATATCTGACTGGTTTTAATGGTCGTAAGCAAGTGCCATCATTTGTCAGTTTTTGGTACTTCATATTTAACTATGCTAAGCTTAAAGCTTAAAGCTTTGAAAGCTTAGATTTGTCTGTGCTAAGCTTATATCCTTGTTAATAACCATATTTACAGTCATGGCGCAAATATTGTTGCCAACTATACAAAGTTGACAATCGTTTGCAGTGGGATCTCCCAGTCAAGCTTGCTCGACTAGACCTGTCTTACCCTGAACCCATAAACAGACTGAAGGATGCATCTCCAACCCCATAAAGCATTGACTATATGTTTGAATAGCAGCAAAAGCCGAATTGACATAACCGTGTTCGTCTGTCCGTCTGTCGGTCCGACTGTCCGTCCGTATGTATGATCGCGTCGATCTCGAAGACTATAGCAGCTAAAGACTTCAGTACAAAAAATCTTGAATTTGGAAAAGGCGAAAAATTGTTTTATAAACTCTTGATAACATAATGAAAAATCACCGAAGTCGGTTTATGACTGAACGCGTGTTGTCTAGGGATGAGGGTTTTTCCTAGTTGAGGGTTTTTCCTAGTTGATCTTCTTCTAGTTTAGCTTTCGACTAGTGCTTTCTTACCTGATTTTTTTAGTTTTAAGCAACAGCATTTCAATAGAATTACTAAATTACAACTTTCTTACTTTTTACTCTTAGTGTTTACTTCTATCCCACTTGAGAAGGTTGTGGAACGAAGTCAACATTCGGCTCGCATATTGATTCCTTAACGTTTAGCAATTGAAATTTATACGATTTTCTATGGCCAGGTATGAGATACTTCATAGTATTGGCATTGTTGTTGGTGTTTAAGCTGTTTTATCAATTGCATAATGCATGAGCAACAGCCACTAATACTTGCACACATTCTGTCTCGAATCAACCAAAGGGCGGTCATAGGAATATTCAAGCACACACACACACACACTTAAACTCACACATATACTATACTAACAGACTAAGTGCTGACAACAGTTCCAATCGTCACAAGGATGTCTATGCGAGAGCATGTAATGTACGTGAACGTGTGGCTGTCTGCGTTGTCGCTGTCTCAGCTAAATGGTCGATAGTGTCCAGCATTTAAGTGGATTTAAGTCCTTTTAGTATTTTATAGGTTTTGCACACGTTTGTATATGTATATATGTTTCTACCTTCATGTTGAAAGTAAAAGGCTAAGTGTAAAAATGTTGTATGATATTTGCCTTTGTATTGTCTCTGCCTTCTCTCTATCGTTGACATTTTAATTAGTTGCATAATGCCTGATACTTAGTTTCTCAACACGTTGACTGTCTTCTTCTTGCTTTGTCCTTTACTAAAGCTTTGTTGTCCGTTAAGTTCTCGGTTTAGTGCTTAAGCTTGTTGTTCACCCTTAAGGTATAACTAAAACAGTGGCAAGAATAAAAACGATGTTAATTTGGGTGACAAAATTGTTCAGTTGTTTCTTTGACTCGTAAAGTAAAAGAGTTAGCAGACACAAAGTTAAGGTTTCGAGAGAAGCGCTTAAGTCTATTTCAAAGACATTATCAAATAGTTGGGGTATGTTGGGGATAGAGGTAAAACATTTTAAAATGTTTCCAATTTAATTTAATTTTAATTTATCTTAGAATATGATGTTATATATACAAAAGAAGGGCAAAACAATAGCATCAAAGCCCTTGTCACACTTTAATCCTCCATGTTTCTCACTTTCTTTATGTTTATACTTAATCTAAAACAAAACTAAGATATGTTCTTACCGTTAAAGCGTTAAACATAATTTAAAAGAAACTCCTTTTATACTCTGATACCGAAGGGGCTGGCAAATCGATAAATTAAATAACTCAATATTGATAAATCCTTATATTTTCCACACCCTTAAGTAAGATTTACCCTATTTGGTAAGAAGATAGTAACTGGCATTCCCCAAAAACCGGCAACAAAAATTTAAGATTATAAACTTAAATGTCACTAAAGTATTTAATGCAACCTTTCATTTTGTAAAATTATAAAACTTGATATGATTTTTTGATGTCTTCATTAACAAAGTTTGAACAGCCGTTTCAAGCGACTGTCATTTAACATTCCTTTATGTCACACAATACCCAATTTTTTCTATACAAACGTACTCTAAGCATTTATCCTACACTTTTTGCGAGAGTTCAGGGACAAATCTAATGTCATTTAGGCCTGACTGAAACAGACGGATTTCACTCGTGACTTTTTTCTTTTTTTATGTCTATCATTTTCCTTTCCATTTTATAGGCACCATAGCCACATCCCAGATTCCTAGAGCAAAAAGTAAATGAAATAATAGTAGTTGGCTGCTTGCGTGCATGTCCATAAATCATATGATGTCCATCATCAGTCAAGGACACAAGCCAGCAAGCTAGCAAGCGACCAACAACAGCCTGGTCGGCCAACCAGCCGTGGTCTGTCATCCAGGCCAAAAAGGTCGTTTAATGCGCCCTGACGCCTACAGATGCCAACCAGCGTTTGTCAACGTCTCTCAGTGTCCACGAGTCGTGTACGTCTTGTCAATGAAAATTAATTGCAGCTCTACCTATAGGTGAAAAGTGAAACTAGTTGAAGACAGGTCACATACTGTTAGGGATAACTATAGAGCGATGTTTTTTATTTTAAGAAGTGTGGCATGTAGGAAATTAGTAAGCGAAGTTGAAAAAGATTTTTTTAAATCCAAGAAAAAGTTTAATAATGTGGTTTAACTATTAAATTATTTATTTATAATAAAAACTGTATTTGGTAAACTATTCTGTAAGCACAAAATTTTCATTATTTCGTTTAAAAAAGATGCTTCACATGAATATTGTTACAAGAAATGTTGTGCGCCTCACAAAGTTAAATTCGACGTCTAAAGAATTTCTGGCCAACAAAGCAATTATCGATTAGAAAACCATTTTCTATTTAAAGGGCTGCCTGTCCTGCGAGTGCTTCCATAAAGTTCAATGTAACCCAAGGCCCAAAAGCAATTTATTTAAGTTGAAGCGCATAAAGTGGAAATCTTTTTGTTTTAACGCCTTTCAAAAGGCGGTATAAATTAATTGAAGACGCCAACACTGAGTTTTCCATTGAAAAGATAAATTAACCAAAGTGAAGCAGTTAATTACGCAAGGCAAAAAAAAAAATGCAGTGGAATCCAGCCAAAAGCTCTCACGCCTAATTAAAAAGCACGCCAAACATGGAAAAGAAAGTAGGCAAGATGGAAGAAACATTAAGACCAACATTCTCATTTGGCATTTAGCTTAATGGTCACCACACCACGCCCCCGCTTCTGCATGATGATATCACAAGTCGTTTCGATATGCTCATTCAAATGCCAAAGTTGATGCCCGAGCCATTATGGATTAGTTATTTTCGGCGCAATTTGTGAGGATTAAAAGCGCACAGATTGAGAGACACAAGTGGCTTAAAGTTGCCCCACAACATTTGCGAATTTTGAATGCGAATGAATTTTTGTTCAACAATAGATGTGGCTAAGCCAGAGCTTACCATAATGTTTATTATTGAGTGCAGCATTGTTTGAAACACAATAAGAACATTATTTTTTCCTCGACTCGTTATCCAACTGCCAAATTTTGTGGCAAAAAATTAAAGTAAGCTGCTCAACCAAATCGAATTATTATCTTATTAAAATACAAGCAGGTGTGATACTTATTTCAAATGGGTTTACATTGTTAAAAGACAGCTCAAGGATCTGTGCAGCGTATATTACTATTAAAGTTATTGCATAGCAGGACGTGCTTGCTTAAACTGTTTGAGAATTGTATGCTGTAAGTCCTTGAAGCGACACACAACGAAAAATTGGTCTTAAACAAGTTACAAAAATGGGAAGTTTTTAATTAGATTTTCAGTAAGTATACTAAGTATAAAATGTTTAATTCCGATAACAATGTTCACCTTTAACAACCTCACATTAAGCAGTCAGTTAAACCTGTCCTTGGCTTTATTTTCTTTTTAAATTATTTCCATATGCATATAACGAAAAATGTTCAAAATCACCGAGGAAATGCAATCAGCTACGAGTCAAAAAATATCGCTCGATTAATTAGCCGACTAATTAGCGGTTTTGGTAACAAAAGCTGTACCGCACACACATCGCAAAATGCTTTATGCAATGAGACTAATTACAAATTAGCAAAAGTATAAATTAATTATGATGCGGAATGCTGCTTAACGAGGACATTTCGGCCTCACATTATATAATTACATTTCGAAACCTATGTCAAAAGAAAGGATAACAATAATGTTTCAACAAAGTGAACTCAATGTGTGTGTGTGGAGGGATAGAGAAAGAGATACAAAAGACACAAGGTCACGTGCCAAAGTGGCCATTATTTACGGCATAAGCTCTGTAAATGGGCACAAGTTCATAAATTATCTCCCCTTTTGTTGTCCATGAGAGTAGGAAAATTTATTTAGCTGTTTGTTTTTGAATTCGAGTATTTGTGTCAGCTGATATGCAATTAAAACCATAAGCGCCTACAAGTGTGCTACATTAATGTTGTCCTTGCTTGTTCCATGTCAAAGGACATCCCAAACACGACGACAACAATATTGTGTGTGCGCTTGTGTATATTATTTCAAAAATGTCAACTTGTTCGAACTTTTGTGTCCATCACACTCTCGCCTACTCTTTTATCGCTGTCTGTCTAGGCCCGATTAATTCCGGTGACTGCGCACACAATTTTGCCGTTGGCTGCAAACATTTTGGCTAAGGACATGCGGTCAAAATGATATGCTGTCCCATTGGCACATAAAACAGCGTCAACCAACTGTAAATAACAAGCACAAACGCACACTCTGCACAATGTACACACAATTTGAGCTTAGCGCCTCGGTTCAAGATAGATAAACTCAGCAATGAATCGATTCAGTTTTCAAAGTAGAAGTTTTTAGTAAGAGTATCATCGAAATTCGTGTTGCAATAAACGCTTAAGATATTCATGTCGAAA